>CM049584.1:32572210-32619710 GCA_027123335.1 Amphiprion clarkii | reverse complement strand
TTTGGAGAATATTTACTCATTTTTTGAAAATATTTGGATGAATTTTCTTGCCAAATTTGGGGGATCTTTTTTTTAAATAATGCTTTGAAGGGAAACTTTTAAGGAATTATTTGAATTTTCTTCCTGAAGGTTTTGCAAATTTTAAGAAATTTGGGGAATTTTTTTTGCAGAATTTTTGGATTTTTTTTTCAGACAAGGAAACAATATTGTTTGGTGTCTGTAAATGAGGACAACAGGAGGGTTAAATAAAACTGTTTTCACAACATAGATAATCTGAAAACATCATAAATGTGGACATCAGAAGTTTCACTGTGAAAATATATATTTTTTCCACATTTTCAAACTTTAAACTGAGTCAGTTGGACCCACAGGACGAAACGAGGGTTAAGAAAATCACACACAAACACACTATAACACACAGCTGTGTGTGTATTGATTATTGATTATTGATCTCGGCTCCAGAAGCTTCAATAAGTTGTTAAGGACGAAACATTGACAGCAGTTGATCAAACATCTCAGATTCTCCTCCGGTTCTTCAGGTTCTTGCAGCTCGGCTCTGTTTAGTTGACTGTCCTTCTCCACCAATGAGATGGGAGCTTCCTGCAGGTGTCTGGTACAGGTGAAAACATCAACACAATATCTACACAAATTCTACACAACATCAACACATCTACACAACGTCTACGCAACTAAACAACATCTACACAACGTCTACACAATGCTGAGACCTTCCTCCTCCCTGGAACTCAGCAGCCTCTGAAATCTCCTCATGATGGAGACGCAGAGAAACAAAGTCAAACATTTAAATGTCTTTAAATACCAGAACTGCAGAAAGTCCAGAGACTCAGGAGACAGATGAAGAACCTCACAACCAAAACCCACCGACAAGTTCATGATGTTAAAGATCCTCTAAATGATCATCAGACAGAAACCGACAGTCCTTGAACACATCGTGTTCCTTTAGATCGACAAAATGAACCTAATCTGAGTTTAAAACCGTCGTTTTTCATCACAATCACTTCAGTCTACGTCTCATTTAGACATCAGTGATGAACAGAGGAGGAGAAAACCAGACGAGGAGAAAACCAGAGGAGGAGAAAACTAGAGGAGAAAACGAGAGTAATCAGGAGGTCGGAGCCTCGGAGGACCAGAGAGGAACTCTGGGGAGACGAACCAACGAGTGTTAAGGAGGAGAAACTGAGTAAAAACCTTCAGTTCTCCTCCTGATGAGCATCAAGACTGTAGCTGTTCCTCCTCCTCCTGTCCCTGCTACGTTAAACCGAAGGAATCTTCTCTCCGTCGTTCTCTTCTCCTCCTCTGAAGCCACGTGAGGAGAATTCATTCTGGTGGATCCTCCTCTAACCCGCTTACATCTCATTTATGACTTTACTTCCTGTGATAGTTTTATTTGGTTTCTAAAGGAGGATTATTCTGGTCGAGGATCGTGATGCAGAGCAGACGCTGACAAGACAGAAGAAAAGAAACAGAGGATTTACACCCAGAACAGACGGAGACATGAGCCGAGAATAGAAGAACCTAGAAGAGCCGAGAACAGAAGAACCCAGAAGAGCCGAGAACAGAAGAACCCAGAAGAGCCGAGAACAGAAGAACCTAGAAGAGCCGAGAACAGAAGAACCTAGAAGAGCCGAGAACAGAAGAACCTAGAAGAGCCGAGAACAGAAGAACCTAGAAGAGCCGAGAACAGAAGAACCTAGAAGAGCCGAGAACAGAAGAACCTAGAAGAGCCGAGAACAGAAGAACCTAGAAGAGCCGAGAACAGAAGAACCTAGAAGAGCCGAGAACAGAAGAACCTAGAAGAGCCGAGAACAGAAGAACCTAGAAGAGCCGAGAACAGAAGAACCTAGAAGAGCCGAGAACAGAAGAACCTAGAAGAGCCGAGAACAGAAGAACCTAGAAGAGCCGAGAACAGAAGAACCTAGAAGAGCCAAGAACAGAAGAACCTAGAAGAGCCGAGAAAAGAAGAACCTAACAGAAGAGGGGGTAGTGGTGGCGCAACGGTTCAGTCTCTGGACTACAGATCAGAAGGTCAGAGGTTCACTGTTGGGCCCTTGAAGGCCCTTCACCCTTCCTGCTCCAGGGGGCGCTGTACTGCGGCTGACCCGTCGCTCTGACTCCCCCCATTGGGGAGAGATGCGAAAATCAGAATTTCCCCTTGTGGGATTAATAAGGGATACTTTAAAAAAAAGAAAGGAACTGAGAACAGAAGAACCGAGAACATTTTTACCACATTTTGCCTCATTTCTGACTCAATCTGAGGAACTGCAACCAATAAATCTACTAATCACAATCTGAGGAGTTTTTAAATGAAAACTGTCTGAATCTGTGATTCTTAAATGTCACTCAGTTTTGTTTTGGTTTTTTACAGTTTTCACTTTTGCCCAGAAGAAAATCAAGCAGTGATGAAAGGATTTACTGTGTGGTTTAATTCCATGATCTGTCTAAATGATTATAAAAAGACTCATCCAAAACATTTGGACACTCATCCAAAATGACTCAAATTTTTGATAAAAAATGACTCGAAACATGTCCAAAATTACTCAATTTGTTCAAAATTCATCGAAACATGTCCAAAATGATTCAAAATTTGTTTATATTGACTCAAAATTGATTCAAATTGATTCAAATTTGTCCAAATTCACTCAAAACATGTCCAAAATGCATTTAAAGCTGCTAGCTAAACTCCCACAATGCTCTATGATACATTCACTGACATGCACAACCTTCTTTTCCGTCCTCAGTGACATATTTCTAATTACTAACAGGAGTTAATGGACTAATGGTGTCTGGAGTTGATCCGTTCTGAGCGTCTCCTCACCACAAACGCTGCAGCAGCTCAGCAGGTGGAAGCTCAGACTTTATTCTGCCATTCGTCGTGACTGATTCATGCGGGTCACTCAAACTCCGCACAAGTCGATGACTCGTCTGCTGCAGCGCTCAGCTGTCAGTCAGGCGTTGCCATGGGAAACGCCCACTCAGACGCTGGAGGCTCCGACTGAACAGCTAAACAATAAAACATGTAAAAATATGCACAACAGCTGCAGCGTTTCACATTCCCTCAGTAAACCAGCACTATAAACACACTAAACCAAGGTGATGAAGAGGAGGAGGAGGAGGAGGAATTTAGAGAGGAGAGGAAATGAAAGGAGGACGATGAGAACCTTAGAGGATGGAGGTGACAGGAAATCCAACCTAAAGCAGCCGTCCTTTGTTTCAAATGAAAGTGATGCTGAACACATGGGAGGAAAACAAGTGAGCTGTACAGTAACACACACACACACACATACAAACGCTACACAATCACAAACACACACTCTGTCACTTTCTCCAAGTCCTGCCAAGAAACAGATGCTGGACTCATCTGGTGAGCTGCACGGGAACTGTCCACACACACACACACACACACACACACACACACACACACACACACACACACACACACACACACACACACACACACACACACACACACACACACACACACACACACACACACACACACACACACACACACACACACACACACACACAGCATCAATCTGCTCCAAAACATTTCTGACTTTTATTAAAATGAGTCGAGAGAATCGGATTTCAAACACATTTCTGGAAATACTTCATAACCAGGTTTGTGAAATCAGGATCTGCAGCTTACACACACAAAATCACACAAAAAAAACACAAAACAAACAAAAACACAACATTTAAAACCTTGATCAACACACACTCAGAGTCTTTGTTCTAATTTATTTACACAAACAGAAATCACTCATTTAGCTGCAACTGGAACAACTCAGTGTGTGTCTGTTAGTGTCTGTGTGTGTGTGTGTGTGTGTGTGTGTGTGTGTGTGTGTGTGTGTGTGTGTGTGTGTGTGTGTGTGTGTGTCTGTTAGTGTCTGTGTGTGTGTGTGTGTGTGTGTGTGTCTGTTAGTGTCTGTGTGTGTGTGTGTGTGTGTGTGTGTGTGTCTGTGTGTGTGTCTGTGTGTGTGTGTGTGTGTGTGTGTGTCTGTGTGTGTGTGTCTGTTACTGTCTGTGTGTGTGTGTGTGTTGGTGTGTGTGTGTGTGTGTGTGTGTCTGTTAGTGTCTGTGCGTGCGTGTCTGTGTGAGTCTTAATGTGTGTGTGTTATAGTGCTGCAGGAAGTGGATCAGTCCATCACCGCCTTCACAGTCCACAGCTCAGACAGCCTCTGGCCACACACACTAAAACATACACACACAAACACACACACACCCTAACAGACACACACACCCTAAGTTAATAGAAAACAGTGGCGCTCCGGCTGCTGCAGCATTTTTATGGCGTCACGTTCAAACTACTAATTAAAGCTGCAACTACAAATAATTAAAGCTGCAACTACTAATAATTATCCCTATTGATGATTCATCTGTTAATTATTATCTGTACCGATCGATCAGCTGTTTGGTTCTAAAATATCAGAAAACTGTGGATCAGAGTCTCCTCGAATGTCTGGTTTCGTCCACAGATCTTCAAGAAAGAAACCAGAAAATATTCACAGAAGAACATGAAATCACTGAATTTAGACAGATTTATTTGATTATTTAAAAAAACAAAAAAACAAAACTGGTGGTTAATAGTTGACAGATAACCTACTGCAGGTTTATTTTCTATTATAAAACCAGCTCCAATGTTTCTGATATTTCTCCGTATGAAGCATCGTGGTTGTGAAATATTCTGTCACCACTGGACGGAAGTCATTATGAAAACTTTATTAAAACCAGACGAATGGATCCGAACACGAACTGATCTCCTGAACTGGAAGTAAAGAACATCCTGAAAGTACTGCAGCTGTCAGAGGAAATACTGCAGTTTAAAGTTCCTCAGAGGCTCAGAAAAACTCACATAGACATGTCTAAATATTTTCTCTGAGCTACAGTTTAAGAAAAAAAGACAGAAAGAAGAAAAAACGCAAGGAAATAAAGAAAACCGAAAAAAGAGAAAAGACAAGATGATGAAGAACTGAAGGAGGAACAGGAGGAGGATGAAGAGGACAAAGATGAGGAAGAGGAGGATGAAGGTGAGGAAAAGGAGAATGAAGGTGAGGAAGAGGAGGATGAAGGCGGTGAAGAGGAGGATGAAGGTGGTGAAGAGGAGGATGAAGGTGGTGAAGAGGAGGATGAAGGTGAGGAAGAGGAGGATGAAGGTGAGGAAGAGGAGGAGGATGACGGTGAGGAAGAGGAGGATGAAGGTGGTGAAGAGGAGGATGAAGGTGAGGAAGAGGAGGATGAAGGTGGTGAAGAGGAGGATGAAGGTGAGGAAGAGGAGGAGGATGAAGGTGAAGAGGAGGAGGATGAAGGTGAGGAAGAGGAGGATGAAGGTGTTAATGAGTTTGGTCAGAGGGTGGAACCGTCTTTTTAAAGCTGCTATCATTCTCATTAATGTAGTGAACGAGCCGCTGATAGCTGTCATGGACCTACACTCCAATTAACAACTACACACTACAACACACACACTACAACACACACAAAAACACACTAACAACTACGCGTACACTAAAACACACACACCAGACACACACACAAAACACACACTAACAGAGCGGAGAACGAGGTGTGTGTGCTGCAGTTCACTGTTTGCATGTATATGGAGTGTGTGTGTGTGTGTGTGCGCATGTGTACGTGTGCGTCTTCACTTTGATTTCCTGAAAAAACAACTTTCAGCATTTTTCTCTCTGAGCTGCTGATAGAATGTAAATTTAAATTTAAATCCACCTCGATGGACGAAGAGCCGCTGAAAAATTAATGGAATCTGTTTTAATTTGGAGGAAACAGGAAACAATCCTGCAGTAAACACACACACACGTATAGACGCTACACACACGTATAGATGCTATACACACGTATAGACGCTATACACACACGTATAGACGCTATACACACGTATACACGCTATACACACACGTATAGACGCTATACACACGTATAGACGCTATACACACACGTATAGACGCTATACACACGTACACACGCTACACACACACGTATAGACGCTATACACACGTATAGACGCTATACACACGTATACACGCTACACACACACGTATAGACGCTATACACACATATACACGCTATACACACGTATACACGCTACACACACACGTATAGACGCTATACACACGTATACACGCTATACACACACGTATAGACGCTATACACACGTATACACGCGTATACACGCTACACACACACGTATAGACGCTATACACACGTATAGACGCTACACACACACGTATAGACGCTATACACACGTATAGACGCTACACACACACGTATAGACGCTATACACACGTATACACACACACGTATACACGCTATACACACGTATACACACACACGTATACACGCTATACACACGTATACACGCTATACACACGTATACACGCTACACACACACGTATAGACGCTATACACACGTATAGACGCTATACACACGTATACACACACACGTATACATGCTACACACACGTATACATGCTACACACACGTATACACGCTACACACACGTACACACGTATACACGCTACACACACGTATACATGCTACACACACGTATACACGCTACACACACGTATACATGCTACACACACACGTATACACGCTACACACACGTATACATGCTACACACACGTATACACGCTACACACACGTTTACATGCTACAGCCAGGGCTGGACTGGGACCAAAATACGGCCCTGGCATTTTTGGTCATGGCGGCCCACCATGATTATTTATACAATATGCCAAGGCATACGACATACCAGAGAATATATGTGCACATTGTATTGTTTCAAAAATTAAAATAAAACGCAGCAGCCTACATGGAAGAGAGTAAACATGTTAAAAAAAAAAGATACACTCTATCACTTCTCACAGACACTTTATTTAAAATTTTATTTCAAAGTGTCAAAATTACCAACTTGAATTAAAAGTGGAGCTCTTCACCAAAATGGAACCTTAAAGTATGAAGAGAGAGATTGAGAGAGAGAAAGATAGAGAGAGACACACACAAGCTCTCTCCTTATATGATACTTGTTACCGGGCTAACAGGAGCTAATCTGACCTCCTCGATCTGTCCCTGCTGTGTCACGTCTCTCCCTCCGTCCTCCTCCTCCTCCTGCTCCTTTTCCTCCGACTCCCCCTGAACTTCGGCTTCTTTTTCTATCCTGGCAGCAGCACTCGCTGCCGCAGGTGAACTAGTGGAAGCAACGGCAAACATGTCACTTATTTTGCTGCATTTTGCTGCATCGACTTGCAGGCTTTTAAGCCTCTTTTTCGCGCAATTTTTCAGCGCCCCCCTTTCGTTTGGGCCGTTTCTCCATCTTTGCTCCTCTCCACTTCCGGCCAACTCAAACGGCAAAATTTGATAACTTTGGTCAAGAGAACGGGGAGGGGCGGGCCAAGGAGGGCTGAGAGATTTCATTGGATTAGCCCAATGTCCTTCAAGAAAATCAACCAATGGGCCGTCGCGATCGACAAAAAGGATTTATAATACACTTTCTTGGTTAAATTATGACACCCCCTGGGCCGGCCCAAAAATGTGCGTCGGCCCACCGGGCATCGCCCGGTACGCCAGATGGCCAGTCCACCCCTGGCTACACACACACGTACACATGCTACACACACGTATAGACGCTACACACACGTATACATGCTACACACACGTATACACGCTACACACATGTATACACGCTACACACACGTACACATGCTACACACACGTATAGACGCTACACACACGTATACACGCTACACACACGTACACATGCTACACACACGTATACGACGCTACACACACGTACACATGCTACACACACGTATAGACGCTACACACACGTATACACGCTACACACACGTACACATGCTACACACACGTATAGACGCTACACACACGTATACACGCTACACACACGTAGACATGCTACACACACGTATACACGCTACACACACGTATACATGCTACACACACGTATACACGCTACACACACACGTATATATGCTACACACATGTATACACGCTACACACACGTATACACGCTACACACACGTACACATGCTATACACACACGTATACACGCTACACACACACGTATACATGCTACACACACGTATACACGCTACACACACACGTACACATGCTACACACACGTATATACACGTACACATGCTATACACACACGTATAGACGCTACACACACGTATACATGCTACACACACGTATACACGCTACACACACACGTATACATGCTACACACACGTATATACACGTACACATGCTATACACACACGTATACACGCTACACACACACGTATACATGCTACACACATGTATACACGCTACACACACGTACACATGCTACACACACGTATATACACGTACACATGCTATACACACATATACACGCTATACACACGCGTATACACGCTACACAATAAACGCAGCACGGCTCAGAAACAGGGAACAGAGTGGACTAAAATAAGAAATAAATATTCAAATAAGTTAGTTTGTATTTCTGTAATGATTACAAAAACACATAAAACAGCTGCAAGGACTGAAATGTGATGAGAAACGACCAAAAAGAAAAGAAATAAAACCTCCAAAATGTGATGTGGAATGGTTCATAAAGAGACATAAAATAACAAGAACTAAAACATGTTGACCATGTCGACCAGATTCACCAAAAATCCAAATGTTTAACGGACAAAAAACAATCCACAACCTTCAACCACACGAGACAGCTGAGAGAGTGTTATAGTCTGTTTGTGTGTGTGTTCAGTGTGTGTTATAGTGTTTCTCTCTCTCTCTCTCTGTGTGTGTGTGTGTGTGTGTGTGTGTGTGTGTGTGTGTGTGTGTGTGTGTGTGTGTGTGTGTGTGTGTGTGTGTGTGTGTGTGTGTGTGTGTGTGTGTCAGATGTGTAAAGACTCCTGACTCTGATCAGCATGAGGTCCAGGATTCTCCCAAATGTCACCATGTAGCACACAGTAGGATCCTCATTCACACATACACACACACACACACACACACACTCACACACACACACACACACACACACACACACACACACACACACACACACACACACACACACACACACACACACACTATAACACACTAAAACACACACACACACTATAACACACACACACACTAAAACACACACACTATAACACACTAAAACACACACACACACTATAACACACACACACACTAAAACACACTATAACACACACACTATAACGCACTATAACACACACACTATAACACACTATAAAACACACACACACTACAACACACACACACACACACTATAACACACTAAAACACACACACACTATAACGCACCAAATACACACACACTACAACACACACTCAGACATCACTCACATCGTCATCATCACCTGCATCACCACCTTCATCATCATCATCACCACCACCTTCTTCATCATCACCACCATCATCATCACCCTCATCATCATCATCATCACCCTCATCATTCTCATCACCATCATCATCACCATCAACCTCATCATCCTCATCATCACCATCATCACCATCATCACCACCATCATCAACCTCATCACCATCATCATCACCATCATCATCATCCTAATTATCATCATCATCATACTCATCATCATCATCACCATCATCATTATCATCCTAATCACCATCATCATCCTCATGACCATCATCATCACCATCACATCATCATCATCATCACCTTCATCATCCTCATCATTATCATCCTCGTCGTCATTATCATCCTCATCACCATCACCTTCATCATCATCATCATCATCATCATCATCTCCATGACGACCAGACCCAGGGGGGTCAGAAGTCAGCAGAGAATAAAAACCTGAACTAGAGAATAAAAGAGGAGAAATAATACAGAAAGAGTAATAAAACTGTGTGTGTGTGTGTGTGTGTGTGTGTGTGTGTGTGTGTGTGTGTGTGTGTGTGTGTGTGTGTGTGTGTGTGTGTGTGTGTGTGTGTGTGTGTGTGTGTGTGTGTGTGTGTGTGTGTGTAACCAATCTAAGGTGGGCCGTAATTGAAGTGTGTGTTCTCAAGGACAGGTAGATATTGGAGCTGAGAAAATGTAGAGTCAGCAGAAGGAGGTGATTACTTCCTGGAGAAGGAGGAGGAGGAAGTGGAAAAGGAGGAGGAGGAAGAGGAAAAGGAGGAGGAGGAAGAGGAGGAGGAAGGGGAAAAGGAGGAGGAAGAGGAAAAGGAGGAGGAGGAAGAGGAGGAGGAAGAGGAAAAGGACGAGGAGGAGGAGGAAGAGGAAAAAGAGGAGGAGGAAGAGGAGGAGGAAGGGGAAAAGGAGGAGGAGGAAGAGGAGGATAGAGGAAAAGGAGGAGGAGGAGGAGGAAGAGGAAAAGGAGGAGGAGGAAGAGGAAAAGGAGGAGGAGGAGGAGGAAGAGGAAAAGGAGGAGGAGGAAGAGGAGGAGAAAGAGGAAAAGGAGGAGGAGGAAGAGGAGGAGGAAGAGGAAAAGGAGGAAGAGGAGGGGGGAAGAAGAGGAGGAAAAGGAGGAGGAGGAAGAGGAGGGGGAAGAGGAGGAGGAGGAGGAGGAGCATCAGGAACAGGTTTAACTCTATTTATTTCTGTATTTTATTCATTTATTTAATCAGGAACCATGCAGTTGTCATAGAACACATAGAACTGATGCAGTACATATAGAGTGTAGCATTGAGCTAATTTTCAACTCCCATCCCTGGTTGGGCTTTTAAGTAAAAGTAGTCAAAGGACCAGCAACACAAATAAAAACAGCACAGACAACATTAAAACCTATAACCCCCACCCATGCACACACGCACAATGACACAATCTTCAGTCAGTCAGACCTTATCGATGTCACAGGTTGGTACATTCTCGTTTTTCTTTCAGCCAATACTTAACTTTTGCTGTAAAAGTTTTTAAATGTGCTATCCTATTAATTTGATGAGGTAATGTGTTCCAGATGTGACAGCCTTTGATTGAAAAGACTGTCTGTGCTAATGTAGTTCTGCGGTTAGCTATTTTGCAGTTGTTGGTGGAGCTTCATTCATTTTATTATTATTATTATTATTATTATTATTAATGACTTTTCTCCTCAGCATCATAATAATAAATAAATACATCGTACAGAATGTTGTTTAAGATTTCAGATATTTTCAGGTGACGTCTTCAGATTCAGTTAACAATTAATTTACAACCAAGAAAAGCTTAAAAACCATAAAATAAATCATCTGGAATCAGAAAACATTTGAAATCTGTGCATTAAAAAGTGCCTGAAGTGTAAACGGATGATTTTCTGGATTAATCCATGAGCTGTTCGGTCTAAAACGTTAAAAATGAGGATCAAAGTTTCATTTAACGTCTGCTTTAGTCCAGAGATAAACCAGAAAATATTCACAGAATTTAGACGCATTAATTAAAAGTGACTCCAGCTGATGAACTGATGGTGCAGACGAGTCTAATAGACGCATGAATTCAATCTCAGGAAGAGTTTTCCTCCAGACAAACAAGCACAAATCTGTTCTCTTAAATTACCGTCGGCTGCAGCAGAAACTGCATCAGTTTATGGAAAACCTGCAAAAACGCTCGTTTACACCCACCGCTGTCACACATCTACATGTTGTTATTGTTGTTATTGTTGTTATTGGGGACACATTTCTATGCATTTCACTCCCAAAGACAAATAAATTCATTCTGAAAGGAAAAACTATCTGGAGCCGCAGAAACGGCCTGATAACCGTCTTTACATCCACACCAATCTGACTAATCACAGCCGGGGGCAACGGGGCAGTTAGAGGAGGATTCTGCCCCTGTCCTGAGGGTAACAGGGCAGTTCTAGGAGGATTCTGCCCTCAGGGTAACAGGGCAGTTCTAGGAGGATTCTGCCCCCGTCCTCAGGGTAACAGGGCAGTTCTAGGAGGATTCTGCCCCTGTCCTCAGGGTAACAGGGCAGTTCTAGGAGGATTCTGTCCTCAGGGTAACAGGGCAGTTCTAGGAGGATTCTGTCCTCAGGGTAACAGGGCAGTTCTAGGAGGATTCTGTCCCCGTCCTCAGGGTAACAGGGCAGTTCTAGGAGGATTCTGTCCTGAGGGTAACAGGGCAGTTCTAGGAGGATTCTGCCCCCGTCCTCAGGGTAACAGGGCAGTTAGAGGAGGATTCTGCCCCTGTCCTGAGGGTAACAGGGCAGTTCTAGGAGGATTCTGTCCTGAGGGTAACAGGGCAGTTCTAGGAGGATTCTGCCCCCGTCCTCAGGGTAACAGGGCAGTTCTAGGAGGATTCTGCCCCCGTCCTGAGGGTAACAGGGCAGTTCTAGGAGGATTCTGCCCCCGTCCTCAGGGTAACAGGGCAGTTCTAGGAGGATTCTGCCCCCGTCCTCAGGGTAACAGGGCAGTTCTAGGAGGATTCTGTCCTGAGGGGTAACAGGGCAGTTCTAGGAGGATTCTGCCCCCGTCCTCAGGGTAACAGTGCAGTTCTAGGAGGATTCTGCCCCCGTCCTCAGGGTAACAGGGCAGTTCTAGGAGGATTCTGTCCTGAGGGTAACAGGGCAGTTCTAGGAGGATTCTGCCCCCGTCCTCAGGGTAACAGGGCAGTTCTAGGAGGATTCTGCCCCCGTCCTGAGGGTAACAGGGCAGTTCTAGGAGGATTCTGCCCCCGTCCTCAGGGTAACAGGGCAGTTCTAGGAGGATTCTGTCCTGAGGGGTAACAGGGCAGTTCTAGGAGGATTCTGCCCCCGTCCTCAGGGTAACAGGGCAGTTCTAGGAGGATTCTGCCCCCATCCTCAGGGTAACAGGGCAGTTCTAGGAGGATTCTGCCCCCGTCCTCAGGGTAACAGTGCAGTTCTAGGAGGATTCTGCCCCCGTCCTCAGGGTAACAGGGCAGTTCTAGGAGGATTCTGTCCTGAGGGTAACAAGGCAGTTCTAGGAGGATTCTGCCCTCGTCCTCAGGGTAACAGGGCAGTTCTAGGAGGATTCTGCCCCCGTCCTCAGGGTAACAGGGCAGTTCTAGGAGGATTCTGTCCTGAGGGTAACAGGGCAGTTCTAGGAGGATTCTGCCCCTGTCCTCAGGGTAACAGGGCAGTTCTAGGAGGATTCTGCCCCCGTCCTCAGGGTAACAGGGCAGTTCTAGGAGGATTCTGTCCTGAGGGTAACAGGGCAGTTCTAGGAGGATTCTGCCCCGTCCTGAGGGTAACAGGGCAGTTCTAGGAGGATTCTGCCCCCGTCCTCAGGGTAACAGGGCAGTTCTAGGAGGATTCTGTCCTGAGGGTAACAGGGCAGTTCTAGGAGGATTCTGCCCCCGTCCTCAGGGTAACAGGGCAGTTCTAGGAGGATTCTGCCCCCGTCCTGAGGGTAACAGGGCAGTTCTAGGAGGATTCTGCCCCCGTCCTCAGGGTAACAGGGCAGTTCTAGGAGGATTCTGCCCCCGTCCTCAGGGTAACAGGGCAGTTCTAGGAGGATTCTGCCCCCATCCTCAGGGTAACAGGGCAGTTCTAGGAGGATTCTGTCCTCAGGGTAACAGGGCAGTTCTAGGAGGATTCTGCCCCCGTCCTCAGGGTAACAGGGCAGTTCTAGGAGGATTCTGCCCCCATCCTCAGGGTAACAGGGCAGTTCTAGGAGGATTCTGCCCCCGTCCTCAGGGTAACAGTGCAGTTCTAGGAGGATTCTGCCCCGTCCTCAGGGTAACAGGGCAGTTCTAGGAGGATTCTGCCCTCGTCCTCAGGGTAACAGGGCAGTTCTAGGAGGATTCTGCCCCCGTCCTCAGGGTAACAGGGCAGTTCTAGGAGGATTCTGTCCTGAGGGTAACAGGGCAGTTCTAGGAGGATTCTGCCCCTGTCCTCAGGGTAACAGGGCAGTTCTAGGAGGATTCTGCCCCCGTCCTCAGGGTAACAGGGCAGTTCTAGGAGGATTCTGTCCTAAGGGTAACAGGGCAGTTCTAGGAGGATTCTGCCCCGTCCTGAGGGTAACAGGGCAGTTCTAGGAGGATTCTGCCCCCGTCCTCAGGGTAACAGGGCAGTTCTAGGAGGATTCTGCCCCCGTCCTGAGGGTAACAGGGCAGTTCTAGGAGGATTCTGCCCCCGTCCTCAGGGTAACAGGGCAGTTCTAGGAGGATTCTGCCCCCGTCCTCAGGGTAACAGGGCAGTTCTAGGAGGATTCTGCCCCCATCCTCAGGGTAACAGGGCAGTTCTAGGAGGATTCTGTCCTCAGGGTAACAGGGCAGTTCTAGGAGGATTCTGCCCCCGTCCTCAGGGTAACAGGGCAGTTCTAGGAGGATTCTGCCCCCATCCTCAGGGTAACAGGGCAGTTCTAGGAGGATTCTGCCCCCGTCCTCAGGGTAACAGTGCAGTTCTAGGAGGATTCTGCCCCCGTCCTCAGGGTAACAGGGCAGTTCTAGGAGGATTCTGCCCTCGTCCTCAGGGTAACAGGGCAGTTCTAGGAGGATTCTGCCCCCGTCCTCAGGGTAACAGGGCAGTTCTAGGAGGATTCTGTCCTGAGGGTAACAGGGCAGTTCTAGGAGGATTCTGCCCCTGTCCTCAGGGTAACAGGGCAGTTCTAGGAGGATTCTGCCCCCGTCCTCAGGGTAACAGGGCAGTTCTAGGAGGATTCTGTCCTAAGGGTAACAGGGCAGTTCTAGGAGGATTCTGCCCCGTCCTGAGGGTAACAGGGCAGTTCTAGGAGGATTCTGCCCCCGTCCTCAGGGTAACAGGGCAGTTCTAGGAGGATTCTGTCCTGAGGGTAACAGGGCAGTTCTAGGAGGATTCTGCCCCCGTCCTCAGGGTAACAGGGCAGTTCTAGGAGGATTCTGCCCCCGTCCTCAGGGTAACAGGGCAGTTCTAGGAGGATTCTGCCCCCGTCCTCAGGGTAACAGGGCAGTTCTAGGAGGATTCTGCCCCCGTCCTCAGGGTAACAGGGCGGTTCTAGGAGGATTCTGTCCTCAGGGTAACAGGGCAGTTCTAGGAGGATTCTGTCCTGAGGGTAACAGGGCAGTTCTAGGAGGATTCTGCCCCTGTCCTCAGGGTAACAGGGCAGTTCTAGGAGGATTCTGCCCCCGTCCTCAGGGTAACAGGGCAGTTCTAGGAGGATTCTGCCCCCGTCCTCAGGGTAACAGGGCAGTTCTAGGAGGATTCTGCCCCCGTCCTCAGGGTAACAGGGCAGTTCTAGGAGGATTCTGCCCCCGTCCTCAGGGTAACAGGGCAGTTCTAGGAGGATTCTGTCCTCAGGGTAACAGGGCAGTTCTAGGAGGATTCTGCCCCTGTCCTCAGGGTCACAGGGCAGTTCTAGGAGGATTCTGCCCCCGTCTTCAGGGTAACAGGGCAGTTCTAGGAGGATTCTGCCCCCCTCCTCAGGGTAACAGGGCAGTTCTAGGAGGATTCTGCCCCCGTCCTCAGGGTAACAGGGCAGTTCTAGGAGGATTCTGTCCTCAGGGTAACAGGGCAGTTCTGGGAGGATTCTGCCCCCGTCCTCAGGGTAACAGGGCAGTTCTAGGAGGATTCTGCCCCCGTCCTGAGGGTAACAGGGCAGTTCTAGGAGGATTCTGCCCCCGTCCTCAGGGTAACAGGGCAGTTCTAGGAGGATTCTGCCCCCGTCCTGAGGGTAACAGTGCAGTTCTAGGAGGATTCTGCCCCCGTCCTCAGGGTAACAGGGCAGTTCTAGGAGGATTCTGCCCCTGTCCTCAGGGTAACAGGGCAGTTCTAGGAGGATTCTGCCCCCGTCCTCAGGGTAACAGGGCAGTTCTAGGAGGATTCTGTCCTCAGGGTAACAGGGCAGTTCTAGGAGGATTCTGCCCCTGTCCTCAGGGTAACAGGGCAGTTCTAGGAGGATTCTGCCCCCGTCCTCAGGGTATCAGGGCAGTTCTAGGAGGATTCTGTCCTGAGGGTAACAGGGCAGTTCTAGGAGGATTCTGCCCCCGTCCTCAGGGTAACAGGGCAGTTCTAGGAGGATTCTGCCCCCGTCCTCAGGGTAACAGGGCAGTTCTAGGAGGATTCTGCCCCCGTCCTCAGGGTAACAGGGCAGTTCTAGGAGGATTCTGTCCTCAGGGTAACAGGGCAGTTCTAGGAGGATTCTGCCCCCGTCCTCAGGGTAACAGGGCAGTTCTAGGAGGATTCTGCCCCCGTCCTCAGGGTAACAGGGCAGTTCTAGGAGGATTCTGCCCCCGTCCTCAGGGTAACAGGGCAGTTCTAGGAGGATTCTGCCCCCGTCCTCAGGGTAACAGGGCAGTTCTAGGAGGATTCTGCCCCCGTCCTCAGGGTAACAGGGCAGTTCTAGGAGGATTCTGCCCCCATCCTAACTCTGTGTTTCCTCCTCGTTCAGCTGCTGATCCTCCAACTGATCCTCATTCTGGAGCAAAGATTCTAGTTTCAGCGACTAAACATTCCAAAAAAAACGCTCAGAACTCTGAGAAACGTCCTGATTTCAGACAAGAAAGCCGCTTTTATCAATGAAGACAACATGAAATGAATGAGAAATGTGATGTCTGCAGGTGGTTTGAATTCTCTTCTCTCAGTTGTTGTCCTAAAATTCTGTGTTTTTCTGCTCCAGACTCAGACTAAAATTCTGCTGCTTCTCATTTTAAATCCACTCATCTGTTGGGTCCAGGCTGCTCCTTAAACGGTTGAAAAATGAAACCGCCTTAAATTACATCAACACACACACACATATAATATTAAATAATAATAATAAATATATATGTTATTTATTTGTATGAAGATTAACACTCTTATTTACAACATAATTCCATATGTGTTCTTTTATAGTTCTGATGTCTTCAGTATTAATCTAGAATGTAGAAAATAATTCAATAAAAAACACTGAAAGAGAAGGAGTGTCCAGACCTCTGACTGGTGGTCTACATATTATTTTATTGTTCCAATTACACAAAGCTGGTCTGAGTTGTGTGGAACCTTTGCTGGGGGTCCTTGTTCCCTACAGACACTTTTAGCCGCAACACCACGTCCTATAAATGAGTTTTTGTGCCTTAAACCTCCCCTGTGGTTTGTGTGTTCAGAGACGGAGATGAACCAGATGGTAATGTCATATTATTCTCCTTATGAGTTCACTTTCTCATTCTAATATAGTTATGCTTTCATTTGTGACAGTAGGTCTTCCATCGACTGTAGAAGTATGTGTTCATCTTGTACTGTACATGTAATGAATGTTTCCTGCCTCACGCAGCCCTTTTATTTATGTGTTCTGCTGGGTTTTAATCGACTGTAAGGGGCTGGAATAAACGGACAGCGCCTCCAAAAAACAAAAGAGCCATGTGTCGGCTGAGTTAATACAACATCTATAAAGATATAGCCAAAATAATGTATACACACATCGGGAAAAGAAAAACTTGCATAAATATTTCCATAGCAAATGTATTCAGACATCACCAGATTAACAGAGTTACCTTTGGCCTCCACAGCTACTCGAGGTGCTCCGTTGGCTTCCACACATTTATGTGGACGGATAACTTCTGCCTGGTAACGCTGGCCTAAGCATCCAATGGGAATGCTGCATGTGCATTTTCAATTTCCTGTCTAACGGCCACCAGTGTAGTCAGTTTCCTTCGTCTTCGAAACTTCCAAAGAGAAATCTATATGTATAGAAGCACTCATACTAATTAACCCTCGTGTCGTCCTGTGGGTCAAACTGACCCGTTTTAAAGTTTGAAAAAGTGGAAAAAAATATTTTCACAGCAAAACTTCTGATGTCCACATTTTCGAGAAATTATTGAACATTTTTTGGTGGGAAAAAAAGAAAAGTTAAAAATGTTTCTTAATAATATTCACATAAAAACCTACCAAAATGCAGCGAATTTCACAAATTTTGATTTTTATGTGAATGTTCTTAAAATATTAGAAGTTTTACTGATATATATGGAATCACTTTAGATATTTTTAGGACTTTTTTGGAAGATTTTTACTCATTTTTTGGAAAATATTTACAAGAATTTTCTTGCCAAATTTGGGGGATTTTTTTTTAAATAAAACTTTTAAGGGAAACTTTTAAGGAATTATTGGAATTTTCTTCCTGAAGGTTTTGCAAATTTTCTGAAATTTGAGGAATTTTTTTCGGAACTTTTGGATTTTTTTCAGAGAAGGAAACAATATTTTTGGTGCCTGTAAATGAGGACAACAGGAGGGTTAAATATTAAGAAGTTTTTTCTTTTTCTGATGTGTGTTTACGTTCTTTTGGCTGGCTCTGTCAGTATATATATATATATATATATATATATATATATATAAACATGTGTGTCAGGCTGCCTCCTGCAGGGCTCTGAGCTTCATGTGAGTTTCATCCAGCGGTGATTCTTCTAACGGTGTCGGTGCTGAGAGCCAATCAGGTCGATGAGAGACTCGACATCACTCAGCTCCTGATCTCTGCTTCACATTTCACCTCCTGGTTCTACTGGGCTCTTTTCCTTCTCTGTTTTCAGAATTCAGCTGCATCTCTTCTCTTTTACTCTCCGTTCAGACTAACGTCACATTAACACAAACGTTCCTCACAACGTCTCTACAACCAGCCGAAAGCACAGAAAAAATATGAACATTTCTCACCAAAGCTCCTAAAATTAAACATCTTCACTGCCACTAAAATATGAATGTTAAAGTCATAATTACTGCAGTACATTTTAAAGGTGCAGAATTTCCCTCTGAGACGTAGAAAAGTGGAATAATGCAGCATCAACACACTAAACCCGAGCAGCAATATTTAGTTTTCTTCACCTAAAAGATCATGTAATAAAAGTATTTCTCTACATGTAGACTTCCTACATATCCACCTTAATGACATCAGCACCTGCAGTTCGTATGTAAACTTCATGATTATAATGGAGGTCAAACAGAACAGGTCCTGTCTGTGTGAGTGACGGTTTAGAATCATAATAATAATAATAATAATAATAATAATAATAATAATAATAATAATCTTTTCTTATCCTGATGCTGCAGGAATTTAATGAACTCAGAGGAAAAACTACAAACAGCTGGAAGCAACAAACTCAACTTCTGAACTCTGGAGATTCCATCGGCTGTTTTTCTAATCAGTCGTCTGTTTTTAATCAGTTTCATTTTATACTTATGGACGTTCAGTCTGCTCAGTGGACATGAAGCTGAAGAAGCTTGTGGATTCTATGATGGAGAAAAGTTCTGATGAAGACGGCGATCCTGGAAATGTTTCCTGCAGTAGAAAACTGTCTAATGAGAACAAAGTGTTCAAGGTTTGTGTTCAGTAACGTTTTTCAAAAAGAAAAAGCAGGTTCCTTTAAAATGATCTGCTGTCTGTAGGGTGATGTTCTGTTGACCGTCCCTCCACCCCGACCTCCTCTCTATGTAAACCACCAGCAGCCACATGATGGCGCTGTCCTCTTCACATTAACATAAACTTTTGATGCTGTCACGTCTTGTTCTGACTCACAGAATATCCTTTCTTATTCCATTTCCCCTCTCAGTCTGAAATCTGGGTTTTATGATCCGTCCTCTGATTTCCCCGTCCGGCTCTTCCCTGTCTGGACTTCCTCCCTCTGCTGCCTCCTCCCCATCATCTCTCTATCATCCTCCTCTCCTCGCCGCTGTACTGTACAGATAGGAGGAGCACTGTGCACTCGGCTATGAAGTCTGTCCTCCTCCTCCACCTGGAAATTAATTTGGTCTCCTCCAGATGCCTATCGGCGCTGAAATGCCCCCAGAAATAGATCCACAAACAGAAAAAAACATCAGGAAAAAAACCCTGCTGCTGCTGACAGACTCTACTGCTGGATGGATGGATGGATGGATGGATGGATGGATGGATGGATGGATGGATGGATGGATGGATGGATGGATGGATGGATGGATGGATGGATGGATGAGACGGATGGATGGATGATATAATGGGAGGATGGATGGATGAATGAAGGGATGGACGGATGGATGGATAGATAGATGGATGGATGGATGTAGGGGATGGATGATATAAGGGGAGGATGGATGAATGATGGGATGAATGAAGGGATGGCTGGATGGATGGATGGATGAATGGATGGAGGAGACAGATAGATGGATGGATGGATGGATGGATGGATGGATGTAGGGGATGGATGATAGAAGGGGGAGGATGGATGGATGAATGAAGGGATGGATGGATGGATGTAGGGGATGGATGATAGAAGGGGGAGGATGGATGGATGAATGATGGGATGAATGAAGGGATGGATGGATGGATGGATGGATGGATGGATGTAGGGGATGGATGAAATAAGGGGGAGGATGGATGGATGAATGATGGGATGAATGAAGGGATGGATGGATGGATGGATGGATGGATGGATGGATGGATGGATTAACAAAAGGATTACTATTAATGTTTATCACCAGAGCGTTGGTGCTCAGATGGATCTTTTGCTTCCAGGCAGTCGTTCCTTTCTGCTGGTTTCCAGGAGAACCACACGTCATCCGTCACAATAAAACATTTAATCACCATTTTCTCATCACTGTCGGGCATCACCTCATTCTGCAGCTACAGCAGCACATTTAAGTTCTCCTTGTGGTGCATTCAAGGACACAACGGAGATTTGACATCTGGCTGCCAAACAGCTGAACAGAAACCAAGAGAAAGAAATGTTCACGTTCAGGAGTTAAGATATTAACCAACAAGAAAAGCACTCACAGAGAGCAGTCCTCCTGCAAGGCTGCTCATTCCTCCTCCAAGGCTGCTCATTTCCCGAATATGTCAGAAATGCAGCCTTTATGAGTTATTGATGATCAGAAATTACAGCTCTATTTAATATAGATAAACCCACAAACACAATGACCTTGCTCTGAGTACAGTCCTTGTTTTGTGTGCTGTTTTTGTCATTTTGTGTTTTGTCTCGTTCTTGTCGTTTGTCCATTTGTTTGCTGCTTTGTAAATTTTTTTGTCTCTTTTTTTGTTTTATTTCGCGTCGTTAGTCTCATTTTTTGAACATTTTGTGTCTCATTTTCGCAATATTTTGTCTTGTTTTGGTTGTTTTTTTGTCTTTTTTATCTGACTTTGGTTGTTTTGAGTAAAAACCGGTCCGGCCCACTGGAGATCAAACTGGACTGAATGTGGAACCTGAACTAAAATGAGTTGGACTCTCCTGATCTAAACACTTCCATGATCGAACCCTGACCTGATCACTCAAACATCTCAGCAGGACCACTGATCTTCAGGAAACACTAATCCATCCTCAGCAAGAACCCAACTGGAGAACACATCGTCTATCAGGACACATGGTCGTTTATCAGTTCTTGACATATTCCTGGTTTTTATCTCATTTATGTGAAACTAATCCAACACCTCTTCTAGCAGCAGCAATGGAACCTGAACAGAACCTTTAGATGCTTCGGAGAACCAGGTGAGACCAGCGTTACGTCTCAGGTGTTCAGATCAGCAGAACGCTTTTTAAAATCAACAATTAAAACAACAGACTACTGCAACCAAGGAAAGAGCAAAAACTACTTTACTATGAGAGACAACATCCACTTCCTCTACCAACCAATCAGCTACTTGTTCTAAAAAACAGTGAAAACGTGGATCAGAGTTTTCTAAAGTCCAAGACGTTGAATGTTTCATCCAAAGATCTGCAGATTGCTGCCACAGAGGAGGAAAATATTCACATTTTGGATGAAATTAGACTGACTATAGAAAGAGCTGGTGATTAACAGTAGAATAACGGCAGCTGGACTTTACATTCTGATTACACCGTAAAACACTCCAACATGACGAGCTGCAGATTAAACCCTGAACCTGTGATTGGAGGACTGGAGCTAGTTGTCCTCCAATCACCTGTGATGAATCAATCTTTCACCTCAGGTGTTATTAAACCCGTTTCACGTGATCTGGAGGTGAAATCAATGAAGGAAGCAGATGATTCTGAGGCCAAAACCATCAGAAACCCCCAAACCTCCATCATCATGAGGCTTCTGAAGGCCCAACCCTCAGGATCAGCTGCTTCCTTCATCAGAGTTTAAACAAATCAAGTTTCCATCTGACATGAACTGCATTGATGGTGAGAGTTAATATTTTGCTGTTTTTATAATTAACTTTCTAGTGCAGTAAATTAAAAATACAAGTAAAAATCTGTTCTGGAAACACGGTTAGACCTCCACTATTCGATTATCAGGACTTCAGTGGTGCAGAAAACATGAGAAAGAGCAGGTAAACCAATAAAGAACCTTCTGGATCACGACAAAACCGATCACATTCGGCGTTTGGTCGTTTCTGATGATCTGCTCCATCCACAAAGCTCACAGAGACACTTGAGGACCATCTCGACACCTGAACACCGAGACTTGAGCAGGTGGAGCTGGTTTCCTCCATCACAGCTTCAACCAGCTTCACCTCCACAAGCAGCTTCTTTCAATGCATTATTTATTTAAAGGGATTCCTAAAAACCCGACAGTCTGCCGTCAGACACCAGCAGGTACTTTGATGATAAGCTGATAAGATCCATCAGATAAGAGCTGCATCAGAACCAGAATCTCTGGCGGGAAAACCCGACGAAACACGAGATTTTATTTGGTTCTGGGCTTTAGATTAAATCATCCTTTCAGAGCCGACAGAGAAGATTTTAGCATTTTTCTCTGTATTTCTATGACTAACAGGTGAGGATCCATCTGGTCTCACTGTCATCATTTTTCTTTCAGGTTTTCAAACCAGAAAAACGTGGAAACAATCCACTAAATTCAGCTTAAAGACGAACGTAGAATCAGAACCCCGCTGCAGTAAAACCTCCTGATTCTCTGTTCAGGTGAGATTAAGGTCCAGGAACCTTCCAGTAATTGGACCGGATGGCGGATACGAACCTGAATTACAGATAAAACCTGAAGCCGGACAGCAGCGAGGTGTAGTTCCTCCTCCGAACATCCGACCCGTGACCCTCCGCCGGCTTCTTCCTGCTCTTTAACAGCTCAGAAATGCAAATGAGCTGCTGTTAATCTGCTGCTCGGCTCTGACCCGGAGAACTCAAACGCATCGAGTGCTTCTTCACCGGATCATCGTCCGGTTTGCTACACATAAATGGAGCTTTTGTGACTCTTCAACTTCCCACCTTCTCTCTACAGAAACAGCTGAACGAGGATAAAACAGCAGAAACTCCTTCCAGAAGTCTGAATGAAAACACCTCGACAGCATCTGAGCTCACGAAGAACAGAGTCCGAGTGTAAACCACCAACACACAGGATTCATATCATTGAGCACATTTACAGTTCTGTACATCACGTACTGTGTCGTTTTGCACATTCTCAGGAGATTAAGTCAGTTAATTTGCACATTTCTGCTCAATTCTCACTTTAAATACTTCCATTATTTCTACAGTACCTTGGATTTAAGGTGACCTCTGTGTTACAACGCTTGCTTTTTATTTCTTGTCAGTCTGTACCTACAAAACACTGAGTTAAATTCCTCGTATACGAAAACCTGTTCTGCAATAAAACGGGAACTTCAGAGGAATGAAAACCCTGAATCCTAAAAGTTACGAAAGGGATCCAGAATCATCATCTGAAGCTAGAGAGCAAATCTTCTAGAGAGAAACTCAAAATGCAGCAGCTGCAGGTAAATCTGTACATTCCACCGTAAACCACAGCTTAAATCTTTCGTCTGTGGCGACATCAGGTTAGTTTCAGTCGAGCTTAAGAAGCAGAAAATGTAAAACTGGAGCAAGCAACAGAAGCTAGAAGAACAGCAGAAATACAGAGGAATAAAAAAAACTTATCTGATGCTGGAGATGAAAAAAAGAAACTTTAGAGGCAGAATTAAAGTCTGAGAATAAAGAGAGCAAAGATCTCAGTGCCGGAGGAAAGGAAGCAAATTTCCTCAACACAGGTTTAAGTCGGTTCAAATCCAGACCAGTGACTCTATTATTCTGCGCTGCTGAGTCAACAGTAATCAGATTACATCCAGTCAGAACTCAGATTACTCTACAGTCCTGTTGGGCGTGCTTCAGCCCGGGATGTCGAGACGATGCCCCGGCAGAACATGAAACTGACCTGCTGGAACTAAAATTAATTAGAGGAGGAAGCAGAACTGAACTATTTCAGGAACCATCAGTGGAACATCTCATCTCCAGCCTGAAGGAGACTTAAAAACAGCAGATCTATGAGATAAATACGACGTCTGCGCTCTCCTTTATGTTGATAGAAATAAATCCTCCAATGTGTTGCATGATTTGATCAAACTGAGGTCAGAATCTGCTTCAGATGAGACGAGTTTAAAACGCTGCAGCCTCATTTTAAAATCAGAGAAATGAAAATAAAACCTCAATAATCAAACTAGAGTTCAGAATAAATTCAGTGTTTCTGTTTAAAATGATTGATGAGAAGTGAAGCTTGCAGAGAAACGATCAGGCCTGATCTCACATGAAGGAATTTACTGAATAATGTCAAATATTTAGTGTAAGAATCTATTTTTACTTTATAAGGATCAGAAACAGATGTGATTTTATAAAGCTGATAAAACATTTTTAATTAATGATCATATTTCAAGATAATGTGATTTTTCTGTTTTATTTGCTGCAGACGCTGCTCAGACCAGCGGACACGAAGAAACGAAGAAATGAAGAAATAAAACCACATCAGAGATTCAGAGCAGCGGCAGAACCAGAGGAGGAACGAGTGTTTCACGTCTACGCAGAGAAAATAAACCTGATTCAGGACGATTTATCCTGGACAAGAACAATCACAGCATCTCTGCAGGTTCACCGGCTGCCATTAACACAACGACACACCGACGGACTCACAACAACACACTACGGACTCACAACAACACAACACAGACTCACAACAACACAACACAGACTCACAACAACACAATATGGACTCACAACTATACACTGCGGACTCACAACACCACACTACGGACTCACAACAACACACTACGGACTCACAACAACACAATACAGACTCACAACAACACAGACTCACAACAACACAATATGGACTCACAACTACACACTGCGGACTCACAACACCACACTACGGACTCACAACAACACAATACGGACTCACAACACAGACTCACAACAACACAACACAGACTCACAACAACACAATATGGACTCACAACTACACACTACGGACTCACAACAACACAATACGGACTCACAACAACACAATACGGACTCACAACAACACAATACGGACTCACAACAACACAATACGGACTCACAACAACACAATACGGACTCACAACAACACAATACAGACTCGCAACACCACAATACGGACTCACAACATCACAATACGAACTCACCACAACACAATGCGGACTCACAACAACAGAATACGGACTCAACAACAACACAATACGGACTCACAACAACACAATGCGGACTCACAACAACACAATACAGACTCACAACAACACAATACGGACTCACAACAACACAATACAGACTCACAACAATACAATACAGACTCACAATAATACAATCCGGGCTAAATAAATCAGTACAGACTCACAACAATCAGCTGAAAGGTACTGCAGAGACGACGTGACTGAAGACTAAAACACACCGAAAAAGAACAAAAATGCACCAACGAAGACAAAAAACTAATACACACCAATATAAAAAAAAACCTAATAAACAAAACACGCTAATAAATACTAAAAACTAAAACACACCAATGAAGACTAAAAACTAAAGAAGATGAAAAACTAAAACATATCAGCAAAAAACGTTAAACTAAAACCCTCCATGGACGCTCCGTTAATAATCTGATGAATGTTGAACTGAAGATCAGCATCATCCTCAGTCTGAACTAAACTATCTGCTGCTTTGTCAACACGTCACGGCTGAAGAGAACAGGCCAGCAACACGCCAACAACACACCAGCAACACGCCAACAACACGCCAGCAACACGCCAACAACACGCCAGCAACACGCCAACAACACGCCAGCAACACGCCAGCAACACGCCAGCAACACGCCAGCAACACGCCAGCAACACGCCAACAACACACCAACACGCCGGCAACACACCGGCAACACGCCGGCAACACGCCAACAACACGCCAACAACACGCCAGCAACACGCCAACAACACGCCAGCAACACGCCAACAACACACCAACAACACGCCAGCAACACGCCAACAACACGCCAGCAACACGCCAACAACACACCAACAACACGCCAGCAACACGCCAACAACACGCCAGCAACACGCCAACAACATACCAACAACACGCCAGCAACACGCCAGCAACACGCCAGCAACACGCCAACAACACACCAACAACACGCCAGCAACACGCCAACAACACACCAACAACACGCCAACAACACGCCAGCAACACGCCAACAACACGCCAGCAACACGCCAACAACACACCAACAACACGCCAGCAACACGCCAACAACACGCCAGCAACACGCCAACAACATACCAACAACACGCCAGCAACACGCCAACAACACGCCAACAACACGCCGGCAACACACCAACAACATACCAACAACACGCCAGCAACACACCAACAACACGCCAACAACACGCCAACAACACGCCACTGTCACACCTGAAACCTGCACACGCCAACAACACGCCAGGAAGCTGCTTCAGATGAATCCTCAGATCAACAGGTGAAGAAACAGAAGGTTTTATAGAATAAACTGAATCTGATTATTAATTATTCACGGAATTAATCAGAAAGAAAACACAAAAATCCTCACATTTCCACCTTAAATCCACCTCAGAAAGCAGAGAAACACCTTTAAGGTCACACTCAGGTCTGACCTGCGTGCGCGCGCGCGCACACGCTCTGGATGTTTTGCTCGACGCTCGCGCACCTCAGAGCGTCAACACGCTGCTTTCTGGCGTGCGCGCGCACACGCACGCACAGGTGCTCCCACACACAAACACGCGCACAGAGCGCAGTCAAAGACAGCAGACCTGTTACCCGCACACACTCACACACACGCACGCCCCTCCGGAGCCTCCAGCCCCTCGGAGCCTCCGGAGCTTCCCGGTACCGTTACCGTTCTCTGCGGGTCGGGTCCTGCTGCAGGCTCGGCTTGGTGGGCGCCATCTTCAGCTCCGGTTGTCGGTTCCTCCTCAGCGGGACGCGGAGCGGCGGAGCGCGGCGTCCTGACAGCAATGCGTCATGGTCGGTGTGTTAAGACAAAGCCATGTCCGTGTGTGCCAGCGAGCGTGTGTGTGGTGGGAGTGTGCGTGCGTGCGTGTTATGCTCGTCTGTGTCCGCCGCCGCTCAGCAGCGTGGAAGCAACGGGAGGAGCGGGCGGGGAGGCGGCCGCGGCAGCAGCGGCATGCCGGGCGCAGTGAGGGGAAGCTGGGGCGGAGAGCTGCCAGGTCCCGCCGTCTGCTCTGGAACCCCGGTCGGCTCGGACTCTACGCCGGAATTTCCTGCGTGTGCTCCGGGGAGAAAAACGGCAAACAGGCGCGTCCAATCTTTACGTTCCCGCCGCCGCTGCAGCAGCAGCGCCTACATCCCCGGTACCGGAACCGGTTCCGTCCCCGCGGCGGAGCGTCGCTCGGCGGTCAGAAGCTCTGAGGCTCGGCGGAGCATTTTTCCCTCCTCCGGCTGCTGACAGGAAAAAAGGAAAAGGACACACACATCTCTGGGTCCTCCAGCCGGCGCAACACCGCCGCTCCGTGCGCGTGCGTGCGTGCGTGCGTGCGTGCGTGTTTCTTTATTTCTCTGCTGGATCACTGGTTGCACCGCAGCTGATCCACGTTTATAATCACTGAAACACTCAAACACACTCAGGCTGTGTGCGTGCGCGTGTGTGTTATCGTTGATATGTGTGTGTGTTGATGGTATTTGTATGTGTGTTGGTTGTTATTGTGTGTGTTGTTTACTTGTGTTGCTGTTGTTATTTGTCTGTTTGTGTATATTTTGTGTGTGTGTGTGTTGTTTATCTGTGTGTATATATTGTGTATCTGCCTCTAATAAACTCTAAAGCGTTAATATTGAAATAATTTATTTTCTCTTTTAAAATCATAAAATCAAAACTTTGCTTCATTTCTTCTGTTTTTCTATTTTTTCTTTAAATCTTTCAGGTTTTATTGTTTTTATTTTGTGAATAAATTGTGTATTAAACTAAATCTTTTCTCTGCCGTCTCTCGTACGTTAGATATTCTTTGGTTATTCTCCGTGTGGTTCTGATCCGTTTTATTTCCGGCGGATCTCTGACTGATTCTCTCTGAAGCTGGAGCTCGACTCAATGACCTGTCAAGGTCAAAGGCATGCTGGGTAATCTGTCTGCAGGCGGAGGGCGGCTGCAGGTCTGGGTTGAGAGGAACCGGACCTCCAGAACCTCACCATGGGTCCAGACGGTTCTGCTGGCTCTGGGTCGGTTCTGGAGCTAAAACAGGTTCTGGGTTCAGTGGGATTAAAGGTCACAGGTCTGACCCACATCTGAGGACTGATCAGACCAGAACCAACCAGAACCTGCAGCTGTTTAGAGGAGGACCCGGTCCAGTATGGGTTCAGAACCGGAGCGAGTTCTGCTCTGAGCTGGTTCTGGTTAGGGAGAGCCGAGAACGGAGGCGACGTGGAGAACGGAGCAGAAACGCATCAGCTGTTAGAGGAGCGTTCTATGAGGACGGAGCCGCCGGGCTGGACCGGACCTCTGCTCACTGATGGAGTTCTGATTATGGTTCTGGTTCCGGTTCTGGTCCAGTCCACCCTACAGGCCTGAATGTAACCGACCTGGACCTCGGAGGCCTTCAGGAACCAAACGGTCCGACTGCCGGTTAGACTGCAGCAGCTTTTCTGTCTAATCCTTCCTCTGAGATGGACCCAGAACCCTCCAGCATCCCGTCCAGAACCAGAACCTCTGAATAACGAGCAGCTCTGTGAGGCCTCGGCTCTGATTTACATTCTGTTTGTTCGGAGCTTCAGCCTCTAAATGCTGAGCTGCTCTTTAACCAGACGGGTTCCTGTGATCCGGTACCAGAGCCGGTTCTGGTTCCGTCACGGATCCAGATGATCAGAGAAGGACCCGGTGAGGCCCGACAGACGCATCGCTCGGACTGGAGGAACAGAACCGGCCGCTCCCCATCCACATCTCACTAAAGCAGCCGGTGTGTTTCACATTATTCAGCTCCAACAGAACGTCTCGAACGCCTCACATCTCCACCAGAACCTCTGGGTTCCTCTGGTTCTGATCCGTCTTTAGTTCTACACCGGTGTAGAAACACTAAATGATCCCAAATCTAAGCGGATACGGACCTTAATCCTCTTAGAGGCGTTAAAGACGGAACATTCTGCTGCTGGGAGGAAAAGAAAAAAGGTTTGGTGACATTTCTGCTCCTCAGACCTCGGAGATACCAGAACCAGAACCAGAACCAGATCTGAAATACCAGCCCATAAATAGAGATAAATAGAATAAAACCAGAACCAGAACCTGATCTGAAATAGCAGCTGATTAATAGACATAAAGAAAAATACACCAGAGTCCGAGATAAATGAAATAAAACCAGACCCAGGATCTGAAAAACCAAATGATGAACAGAAATAAAGAAAATAAAACCAGAACCAGAACCTGGATCTGAAATATCAGCCCATAAATAGAGATAAAGAAAATAAAACTAGAGTCTAATAAATAAAAATAAATACAATAAAACCAGAACCTGGATGTATAATAGCAGCCGGTGTTTAAAACCAAACCAGTCTGATTAATAGAGATAAATACAATAAAACCAGAACCAGAACCTGGATCTGAAATAGCAGCCCATAAATAGAGATAAAGGAAATAGAACCCGTCCGTTAAATAGAGATAAATACATCCAGAACTAGAATCTGGACCTGAAATAACAGCCGGTGTAGAAAACCAAACAGTCTGATGTAGAGAAAAATAAAACTAAAGTCCAATAAACCGATGAATAAAACCAGAACCAGAACCTGGACCTGAAATAACAGCCAGTAAATAGAGATAAAGGAAATAGAACCCGTCCGTTAAATAGAGATAAAGTCTGATTTAGAGATGAATAAAACCAGAGCTTCCAGTGAGTCACACTCCAGCTGAACATGAAGCTGATTAATAGGAGAAACCAGACTATTGATTATTGATTAATAGAAGGAGAAATCAGACTATTGATTATTGATTAATAGAAGGAAAAATCAGACTATTGATTATCTCCTTTTTAAACTAACTTCTCTACTTTCTCCAGCTCTACAGGTCCTACCTCTGCTGGTAGGCGCTGATTCCCTGCACGCTCTGTCCGGTGCCGTTCGTGGCTCCGGGTACCGGCACCGGGACTCGACCAACCGGGGGTCCCGCCACCATCCCTCCGCCTCCGCCGCCGCCTCCTCCGCCGCCGGCCGCGGCTCCTCCGGCCGCCGAGGCCGTCACCTGGACGCTGAAATCCGGGAAGATCCTGATCATGGTCCCGGTGTCTCCGCTGCGCTTCGGCTCCACTCGAACCGGCTCCGGTGCTTCTCCCGGTGCAGACCGATCAGCGGATCACTGGGATCGATGCAGCTATTGATTGTGACCGACAACAGCCTGGTTCCGGTGTCACTCCGCTCTCCTGCTCCGGGCTTCGGGCTGAACTCCCGGGATGATCCGGTTCATGGCTCCGGTGCGTAAAGCAGTCAGAAATCACCGGACAGCCGCTTCCTGCTCGGTGACGGTTTAAACTAAATACCAGGAAGCTTCTCCGCTGCAGCTCCGGTTCTATCCGTCCCCGGTAACCCCCGCGCTGCTCCGGATCATGGTCCCGGTGTCTCCGGTGCGCCTCTCCGTCCTCCGGTCACTGATCAGCGGATCCGCGTGATGGTTTCAAACACAGAGTCTGGCTGCACGAGCTCCGGACTCTCCCGCCTGTTCTCCCTCCCAGAAACTCATCCCGTCCTGGTCCTCCGCCGCCGGTCGGTGGGTCGGTGTGTCGGTGGGGCAGCGGACCTGAAGGAGAGCAGTCAGTCGGTCTCAGCAGCTCCGCGGTGACATCGGTGTGATTCAGTGATACAGCGGCGGAGTGTGTGTCGGTATGTCGGCGGGGCTGCGCGTGCGAGTGCGCGCGCGTTTGTGTGTCCTGTACACACACACATACACACACATACACACATACACACACACACACACACACACACACACACAGAGAGAGAGAGAGCGAGGTTCACTGATCGCTGTTTGTTCTTTTCCTTCCTTCGGTTTTTATTTCGCGGAATAAATTGAAAAACTGGACTTTTGTTTGCAGAGCGCGTCGTTAACAAAGAGCTGATTTTAATGAGACAGAAAGACAGTTTTTATTCCTTTAATGTTTGTGTGGAACATCAGAATGTCTTTAAAGTCACAGAAAGTCTGAAACTGAACCTAAAAATATAAAATAAACTTTCCTCGATGCGTAAAACGAGACTCTCTGCGCGTAAAGCGCAGAAATCAAACCGACCGAAGTCGCCCGGAGAGCGCCGTGATGCCGGGAGGAGGACGGACCTTCAGAAGGTTCTACCTCAGGACTGCCGTGCTGCTGCTGCTGCTGCTGCTGCTGCTGCTGCTGCTGCTGGTGGTGGGTAATGTGGGAGGTTTGGGTTTGGGCCAGACAAAGACGCACGGAGCGCCGGGCGGCTGGCGGAGCTCCAGCTGAGGGTTCGGATCTGATCTGCGTTCAGCTGCAACTCTGCGGCCGCCGGAGCTCCGTGTGTGATCAGACTCCGAATAAAGAGGTTCAGCTCTGCCTCCTCTGTCTCCGCCCACAGCCTCCTCAGCAGCTCCAACCGGCTGGAGATGAAGCAGCAGCACCGGAGTCCGAGAGGAGATACCGGATAGCAGCAAGAATAATAATAATAATAATAATAATAATAATAATAATAATAATAATAATAATAATAATAATAATAATAATAATAATAATAATCTCAGCTAATATGTATTTATAAAGTTGAAATAATTAAGAGTAAATCTGAAGAAATTATCTTTATCTGATGTAGAATTCTGGCTAAACTAAATCATCCTGCGTGGTTTTTATACACTAAAAAAATAAAATAAAATGTAGTTTTTACAGTAGAATTCCAGCAGCTGTGGTTCCATAAAGTGACAGTAAAACATTTTCTACATTTACGGTAAAGAAATGTGTTGATGTTGTTGATTTTAGCGTTAAAATGTGCTTCATTCCATATTTTACCGTAAAAAGAAAAAAGTTTTAACCTTTAAAAATGTTAAAATTTACATGAAAATACGATATAAAATGAGGTTTGTGTATATATATATGTATATATATATATATATATATATATATATATATATATATATATATATATATATATATATGTAAAGCATTTTCCATCATCAGTACAACAGTGTTCTTAATATTTAATATGTGTGTTTTTAGCAATAAATGTGGTTCCACCTGTCATAAATATTAAAGCATATGTCCAAAAGTACATTAATTTGATCGGTACAAACTGTATTTTTTACATGAAATAAATGCAGAAATCTCTGTTACTTGTAAATATTACAACATGTTTCCATCATCAACACAACTGTGAAAACTGGTTTTCTTTTCCAGCAATATATGCAAAAATTACAGTTTTGATATTTTACATATTACGACAACTGCAGGAAAATGTATTTTTCAAGAGAAAATGTAAAAAATACAGCTTTCTCCTGATGACCTTATTTACGGTGATTCAGTGTCGTATCAAATCCGTCGTTTACAGATTTTTACAGTCATAGTTTGACAGTTTTTCACTGTAAAATCTACAAACATGTTTTACAGTGTAGTTCCCCATCTTGTTTTGGTTTTTGGTTGCTACAGTTTGTTGGATTCTGGGTTTAGTTTTCAGATTTTTATTCTGCTCATGTTTTTTTTCTGAGTAGAATTCTTATTCCAGCTGTTAAACATCGTAAATAGTTTTATGATTTCAGTATTTTTGATAAAACAAAAGGTAGATGAGGAATCTCCACTGCGGCTGTGCTAACGCTAGATTAAAGATAAATTATGTTCACTACCGTCTAACCCAGAATCACAGTGAACCAGCAGGAAGAAAAGCCTCTACAGCAGGTCCTCGGTTTACGACGTTTCATGGTGACGTCGCCGTCTTCCATAAAGTTATTAAAAAGTCTTGTTCCATCATTCCAACGTATGGCATTTGCGACGTTAAAACTAATTTCAAGTGGAACCAGTTGGTGAGCGGAGCGGAAGAATACGTTGTCATGTGGTGCTATAAGACGGCTTTGTTTCCATTCGGACGCCACCTACGTCACAGTTTGAGAGTTCTGACTTACATCGCGTCTTAGGAACGGAATTCCAACGTAAGTTGAGACCCCATGTAATTATCAGCTTAAAGGCTAACTGGTTGACTTTATGCTAAGTTAACAATGCTATGCTACATTAGCTTGTAGCAGCAGCAGCTAAGTAGCTTGAAGTCTTCCCTCCTGCATTCTGAACCTCCTGCTGATTAGACATTGTTGTTAAATCTGTAATTTAAATATATGAATAATAGTTTTTATTAGTGTTGGGACTTTAACGCGTTAATTACAATTAATTACAGAAAAAAAACGTGCTAAAAAAGTAATGCATTTAATCTCACCTTTCTCAGTTCCTCATTTCTGTCCTACCGGTAACACTGATGAACACTCCAGCCCAGTAGGTGGCGCTAATGAACCTAAAGTCTGTTTTCCAGAAGAAGAAGATCCACTGAGTGACAACAGAAAGTTTAAGGAGGACGAGACGCATCGAGCTCATTGGAGGAAAGTTTTCTTGTAACCCTTTGATGCCAGCGTTGGTCAGGAGATCCCCAGTTTCCTTTGGTTTTGGGTCACTTTTGACTCACGGTGCACATAAAGGGTTAAAAATCTTCCTGATGGCAACTTGGATAAAAGCGTGGATGTTTTCTCATCATCATAGCACTTCAAGCCAACGGCATCACCTCAGTGGAAAACATGCTGCTGTTAGGACCAGAGCTAACGTTAGCTACATGTCCACAGGGACGGACGGTTTTCTGGCGTGGAAACATGTCTGAATATCACTGCTTGGTGGGAGGTCACTAGTGGGCCGACAGGAGGTTCCATGACTGACCTTTAGCTTCAGTCCACAGAGGCGTCGGACCAACATGGCGGCTTGGTCGTAACTTTCTCTTTTTTTTTTACAGAAACAGTTCAGTTCAAATATTTCTGAGAGCATCTGAGGTGAGAAAACATCAGCTGCATTTTTATCATTTTGTGTCTCCTTTTTCCCATTTTCTCTTGTTTTCTGTCTCGTTTTTTCTCGTTTTTGTCAAGAAATAATCTGCTGAATATGTCCTGGTTTTAGTTCAGCGATGGTTTAGATGTTTACCAAAGAACAGAACTAAAAATCTCATTTGCATCCTGGTGTTTCCTTCTCGGAGCATCGAACCCTCGACTCTGGAGCTTCTGCTGCTCCCTCCTCCTCATCGAGCCGCTCAGGACACATTTCCGATATTCCATCCTCCTCTGGACCGGCAGAAAGCCCAGCAGGACCCCAGCAGGGACCGGGAGCCGGGGTTTCAGAGCCCTAATAAGCTGCAGCTCTGGTCTGTCCTCAGAAACAAAGAGCTGCTAATAAAACGTCCCAATTGAGCTGATTAAAGACCAATAAAAACACACAGCAGCTCTGGCCGACTGCAGGGAAAATTAGATCTCAGCTCTAAGCAGCAGCTCTAATCTAAACCTCCACACTGGCAGTCCCTCACTAGCCCTCCACTAGCCCCCCACCACCTCTACCGGCCCCCCATCGGCCCCCCCATCGCTCCCATCCCCCACCTCTACCAGGTAATGGAATCAGATGAATTGGACTGGAGGCTCCACAGAGACTCACCTGATGGAGGTCTGAGTCCAATAAACACTTGATATAGACAGCTATGCTCACGTGTGTGTTTACATTAGTATGTGTGTTTGTATGTGTGTTTGTATGTGTGTTTGTGTGTGTGTGTGTGTGTGTGTGTGTGTGTGTGTGTGTGTGTGCTGGTTGTATTAGTGAGCTGTGACCAGGTAAAGTACAGCAGACAGAATCAGGACAGTCAACCTGCTGTTATCCCTGAAGGCAACACACACACACACACACACACACACACACACACACACACACACACACACACACACACACACACACACACATCGTTTACAACAACAATCCACTAATGAACTTGTTCTTCTGCGTTCAGGAGCCATTAAAGCTGTTCTATCTATATTAAAGTCTGTAGCAGTCCTCCTCCAAGGCTGCTCAGTCCTCCTCCAAGGCTGCTCAGTCCTCCTCCAAGGCTGCTCAGTCCTCCTCCAAGGTTGCTCAGTCCTCCTCCAAGGCCGCTCAGTCCTCCTCCAAGGCTGCTCAGTCCTCCTCCAAGGCTGCTCAGTCCTCCTCCAAGGCTGCTCAGTCCTCCTCCAAGGCTGCTCATTCCCCCATATTGTCAGAAATGTAGCATTTGTTTATCAGTTATTGATGATCAGAAATCATGGCTCCATTTAATATAGATGCTCCCACAAACACAATGATTTTGCTCTGAGTACAGGCGTGTGTTCTGCATGTGTACGTTATGTACGGATACCGGATCACATGACCTAAATATGTTGCGGGCGGCGGGAATTGATGGGACTCAGAAACACCCCCACAATTTAATAAGTTGTTCCTTGGATCATTTCTGTTGGATAAGTCCTGATCAGTCCTCAGCAGTGGATTTGTAGTAGAATCACAATCAGCTGACGTAGTGTTCACTTGTACTCAAAATTACTCAAAAATATGTCTAAAATGACTAAAGAATATCCAAAATAACTTAAAACATGTCCTAAATTACTAAAATGTGTCCCAAAGTTTTTGCAAATTTTCAGAAATTTGGGCATTTTTTTTGCTGAATTTTTGGATTTTTTGAAACAAAGAAACAATATTTTTTGGTGACGTAAATGACGATAACAGGAGGGTTAAAGTGTTTGCAAACCAAATGTTTTTGTCTATTTAGCAGCACTTTTAAAATACATAAACTACTTTTAAATTCATTACTTAATTTTGCGCAGAACAATGTGATTAATCCTGATTAAACATTTTAATGATTGCCCAACACCAATAATAATAATGATGATGATGATGATGATGATGATGATGATGATGATGATGATGATGATGATGATGATGATGATGATGATGATGATGATGATGATGAATATTCTTTAACTCCTCCAGCCTGAACTCTTCTGTGTTTCCGTCCCCTCCAACCCTCAGCTGTCTTCAGTCTGAGTTGCTGTAAAACAACAGCAGTGGATAATTTTCCGTCTCGTCTCTGTAAATCTCTGTCATCTCTGCCAGTCGTTCTCTTATTGAAGATCACTCGTCTCTGAATCCGGATCTGATTCTGCTCTGAGCCTCGGCTGATGATTGATGAAGACGAGTGTCTCCGACGGTTATTTCTACATTTAAATCACAAGACGTTTCCACTTAGTGAAGTTGTTTTTCTGTCGTTTCACTGCAGAAACATCCGACAAACACAAAGTCACGTTTCTGGAGAACAAATCAAACGCAGCATGAAGAGAACTGGATGGTTTAGGAACGTTTCTAAAGTCCAGGTGAGGATGGAGACGGAGTTCAGAGAAATAAACCAGAATAGCTTCACCTGGAGGACCAGGGTCTGAAGTTTTCTGCTTAGCTTCAGCTCACCTTCTGTCCTCAAAGTTACGTTCCTCAATGACGAAAATGTCTTAAAGGTTAGAAGGAAACGTATTCATCAGCTGAGACGTCCAGGTAGGAGACGTCCAGGTAGGAGACGTTGAGGAGGAAGATGTCGAGGAGGAAGATGTCGAGGAGGAAGACGTCGAGGAGGAAAACATCCAGGAGGAAGACGTCCAGGAAGAAGATGTCCAGGTAGGAGACGTCGAGGAGGAAGACATCCAGGTAGGAGACGTCGAGGAGGAAGACATCCAGGTAGGAGACGTCGAGGAGGAAGACGTCCAGGTAGGAGACGTCGAGGAGGAAGACGTCGAGGAGGAAGACATCCAGGTAGGAGACCAGACACTGTGTTGACCAGCTGACCGTTTTATATTTCAGGCATTTGAGTCCTTCCACAGATTTATTAAAGGTCTTCTGGTTTATCTTTGACTCCTCTGGACAGAATCTGTTCAGGTCCACTGAATGTGTCGTCTCTGACTCAGACTGGTTTGTTCATCAGTCCTCAGGTTCTTGATGGTTCTAAGTCCATCCTGATGGAACCACTTCTTTACCACTAACTGAGTAATTTCACACCAATTCTGAGTCATTTTTAACCATTTTTACAGTAATTCTGGACAGGACTCAAGTCAGTTGGACACATGTTGTAATTTAGGACTAATTTGAATAATTTTTGACACATTTTAAACCATCTTAGACCATTTTTTTGTCATTTTGGACAACTTTTTAGTCATTTTGGAAAAAATTTTGTCTCTTTGGATTAATTTTGAATCATTTTGAACCAATTGTTAATCATTTTGGACAGATTTTTAGTTGTTTTGGAATTTCTTTTGTCATTTTGGACAAATTTTGAGTCATTTTGAACCAATTCTTAATCATTTTTCACTACTTTTTAGTCAAATCCGTGGATCCAGACTATAAGATGCATCACTGCCAAAATCTAATCACTTGGTCCTTGAGTCATTTCTGACTTTCCCTGAAAATTTCATCCAAATCCGTTAGTCTGTTTTTAAATAATGTTGCTAACAGACAGATGGACGGACGGATGGACGCCGGTCGTCACATAACTCCCTTGGCGTAGTAATCCAGGCAGACAGCCAATCAGAGAGCAGATGATGGGACTAATGGCTTCCTGTGCTGCTGCTGATGGATGGGGTCGAGCTGCGGTTCTTCTACCGGGTCGGAGGTCAACTGGAGGCTCGGCTCAGAGCTCCGGAGCTGTAATGGGAGCTGAAATATTAGCGGGAACGCCAGCGAACGGCGCTCCGATGATGAATTAACTGCTAGCAGGAATTACAGATGGAGCGTTTTGAAAGTTAGCGCTCACACACACCTCCACATGCAAATGATTGATAATAGACATCAGTGACATTAAGGCCACACACACACACACACACACACACACACACACACACACACACACACACACACACACACACACACACACACACACACACACACACACACACACACACACACACACACACACACACACACACACACACACACACACACACACCTCCTCATATATGCTAATGATTGATGGAGGTCTCCGGTCGGCAGCATCATTGCTTTTATTTATTCTGCCGCTCCGTGCGGCTCCTGGCCTCTCGCCGTCGCACATCAAATTGTTTTTTAAATGCATTTTGACGACTGATGTGAAAATGCAATCAGGCTAAAACTCTATGAGTCCATACAACAAACACACACTACAACACACACTACAACGCACACACACACTAGAACACACACCATCAGCTGTACGGCTCTAATGAAGCCACACTGACGACGGTCACTTCGATGAAACTTTTTATTGTTTTTAAAGCATCTCTGAGGTTATTATTCTTCCACCCGGCAGGAAGTCAGACTCAATCATCTCCACCTCCAGCTGGGAAAAATAGAATCAGTAGAAGCAGCTCTTTAAGTCTGATTTCATCCCCATTAAATCCACCAATACCGTCTTTCTGCAAACAAACGCCGTGTCCAGAGTGTGATGGATGAAAGTCCTGATTCAGTCACGACCACAAACACACACGGAACATCTGAAAACCTGGAACATCTGAACACCTGGAACATCTAAACACACGGAACATCTGAACACCTGGAACATCTGAACACCTGGAACATCTGAACACACGGAACATCTGAACACATGGAACATCTGAACACACGGAACATCTGAACACACGGAACAACTGAACACACGGAACATCTGAACACCTGGAACATCTGAACACACGGAACATCTGAACACACGGAACATCTGAACACACGGAACAACTGAACACACGGAACATCTGAACACCTGGAACATCTGAACACACGGAACATCTGAACACCTGAAACATCTGAACACACGGAACATCTGAACACCTGGAACATCTGAACACACGGAACATCTGAACACACGGAACATCTGAACACACGGAACATCTGAACACCTGGAACATCTGAACACACGGAACATCTGAACACACGGAACATCTGAACACACGGAACATCTGAACACCTGGAACATCTAAACACACGGAACATCTAAACACATGGAACATCTGAACATCTGAAACATCTGAACACACGGAACATCTGAACACACGGAACATCTGAACACCTGGAACATCTGAACACACGGAACATCTGAACACACGGAACATCTGGAACATCTGAACACCTGGAACATCTGAACACACGGAACATCTGAACACCTGGAACATCTGGAACATCTGAACACCTGGAACATCTGAACACACGGAACATCTGAACACACGGAACATCTGAACACACGGAACATCTGAACACACGGAACATCTGAACACCTGAAACATCTGAACACACGGAACATCTGAACACACGGAACATCTGAACACCTGGAACATCTGAACACACGGAACATCTGAACACCTGGAACATCTGGAACATCTAAACACATGGAACATCTGAACACCTGGAACATCTGAACACACGGAACAACTGAACACACGGAACATCTGAACACCTGGAACATCTGAACACACGGAACATCTGAACACACAGAACATCTGAACACCTGGAACATCTGAACACCTGAAACATCTAAACACACGGAACATCTAAACACATGGAACATCTGAACACCTGGAACATCTGAACACCTGGAACATCTCGACACACGAAACATCTGAACACACGGAACATTTGAGCACACGGAACATCTAAGATCATCTACATCTGATCAAAGTTCCACTAGAACCTTCTCATTATGCAACCAAGATGACAAAAAATAGGAATATTCCCACAAAAAAAAACCCAAATCACCAACAAAGGGCCAAAATTACCACAACAAATTACAAAATCACCACAAAAAGACACAAAATCAGCACAAAGCACAAGATGACTAAAAAAGCTGGAAAATTACCACAAAAAGAAACCAAATCGCCAACTAAGGGCAAAAATTACCATAAAAATATACAAAATCACCACAAAAAGACCAGAAATCATCACAAAAATGGGTGAATATACCACAAAAAGACACTAAATCTGCACCAAAAGATTCGAAATGACCACAAAAAGGCCAGAACTACCACAAACAGACACAAAACCAGCACAAAAAATGAGAAATTTCCGATTAAAGACACAAAACAAAGACAGGAAGGTGTAGAATGACTACAAAAATAACCAAAATTACTACAAAGAAGAAAGCAGGACGTTCTAGAGAATAAATGTCTTCATATTTGAACCTTGAAACCTCCAAAAAGTCAAAGTGAGAGCATCTTTCTCAGTAGACAAGACGAGTCGATACCAGATTGAAAGAACCAGAACTGGACCTAAAGACTCTCAGACAAACTGTTCATCAGTCAAACTTTCATGTTGTTTCTGCATTTACGGCAGTTAGAATACAACACAGTCCACCGTTAAACCAACAGCTTCAGCTCCTCTCAGACTGGAACTAAATGTTTTCAGAACCACAGTATGTCCATGTATGATATACAAATCCCAGCAGCTGCAGCTTAGAAAGGGAAAATGTGTCAAAAAATACCAAATAAAAGAAGCACCGAGCTGCAGAGATTTCTCTTCAACTTCTTTTTCAGATGTAGTTTCAGCGGAAACATCACCACACACAGCATCAGTTTAAATAACGGTAATAGGAATGTTCTTCCTCCATATCAGTGATCTCTGATATGAACCGGATTTAATGACAGACGTTCAGTAAATCAGCAGCTCAGCTTTAGAATGGAGCCAACAGCTTTAAATTCCTTCAACTAAAGACACCAAAGGTTCTGGTCCAGATGTTGGTTTAATATCTGCAGAGTTAGGAGCTGCTCCATGAAGTCTTCAGCTTTAATTTATCACCAGACAAGGTTCATTTAGACAAAAAGAAACTGGAAATAAAGTCTGGTAGAACAGTTCATGGAGAACCTGAAGCTGGAAAATGGCTTCATGGACGAAAATAGAAAAATCAATCATCTGAAAACATCAAAATAACATCTAGAAGAGAACCTGAAACACTGGATGGATGGATGCATGAGTCTCACCTGTTCAGGTTATGATGAATCCAAACTGAGTCTCCTTCAGTCCGTCGATGATCTTAAACCTCTGCAACTCCGCTGAGGAACGACTGAAGTTCTCTGGTTTAGTCCTTCACTCCAGCAGCAGCTCCAGGTGTTTGTTCCTCTTTCCTTCCTTCCTTCAGATCCTCCATCTTGTTTCTCTGCTCAGGTGTGGTGATCACCTGACCCCGAGGGGGCGGAGCCAAACCCTCTGAAACACAAACTGCTGCTTCAGGACTTCACAGGAAACCCTGCTGCTCACTGATGATTAGATATTAGAGACGTTTTAAAGCTTGATGCTCCTTCTGGACACGTCTCATCATTTTAAACTGGTTTACACTCATTTCTGACCACTTTAAAGTAGTTTTGGCTAGACCTTTTTTTTGGTCATTTTCAGCAGATTTGGACAAATCTTGTCATTTTAAACTGGTTTTAATTCATTTTAGGCAAGTTTCAGTCATTTCAGACTATTTTTGTCACAAAAGCAAACGCTGAAAGGTGCAAAATTACCACAAAAGCAGCCAAAACTGCCACAAAAAGACACAAAATCTCCACCAAAAGAAGCAAAATGACCACAAATATTGAGCACCTTCAGGAAAAAGCCACTTCAGATGACATTTTGTCATTTAAAACAAATTTTGAGTCATTTTTGGACAAATTTCTGTTATTTATAACTTTCACTTCAAAAAGGCACATTTTTATGATTTTAAACAAACATTGAGTGATTTTGGACTGATTTGGGGGAAAATTTTGAGACATTTTGCTCAATATTTTGACAGTTTAAGTGAAATTTGAGTGATTTTAAACATATTTTCCATCATTCTAACTGAGTCCTGCTGACAGAAGACATCTCTGAGGTTCTCTCCTTCTTCAAGATGCTCTGGTTCCTCAGAGCTGCAGGACTTTACAATAACCACAGTGAAGAAAAACCAGACAGAGGTTAAAAACATTTTTATTTTCGACCACTGTGATGTGTTTTTGGTCAGTTTCAGAAAGGTTTCAGCTGTTTTGGACAGCTTTTGTACTCATTATGGGAAGCTTTTGAGAAAATTTGGACAATATTTGGAAAATAGTACAAAAATGAGAAACAGAACGACAAAAGAGAGAAACAAAATGACAAAAAATGGGACAACCGACACAAAACAAAACGATAAAGAGACAAAGAATTACGCAAAAACTGTTACAAAGCAACAATAAAATTGACAAATGACAAAAATGATACAAAAAAATGACAAAAACAAGAAAGAAAGTGACAAAAGCATGAAGAAAATGACAAAAATCAGACAAAAAACGACAAAATCAACGAAAACAAGACATCTGGGAGGAAAGAAGCTCCTGAAATATTTCACTTTCTTCATGTCTGTTAATAAAACACTGACTAACTGTACAGGAGCTGCCTGGCCTTCATTTAAACCTTCTAGAGTTTATTGTGAGCTGTTCAGAGCTGAGAGCATCCTGATGAGGCTCAGAGATGAAGATTCTCCATCAGGGTGACGGCAGCAGAACATTTCATTATTTCATCCACAGCTCTAATGTTGGAGCAGCTGATAAGAAAACCTGTTTCCAATCTGAGAGCAGATAGAGAACATTATGGAGGGATGATGGAGGGATGATGGAAGATGGAGGGATGATGGATGGATGATGGAGGGATGGATGGAGGGATGATGGAGGATGGAGGATGGAGGGATGATGGATGATGGAGGGATGGATGGATGATGGAGGATGGAGGGATGATGGAGGATGGAGGGATGATGGAGGGATGATGGAGGATGGAGGGATGATGGAGGATGGAGGGATGATGGAGGATGGAGGGATGGAGAGATGATGGATGATGGAGGGATGATGAGGATGGAGGGATGATGGATGGATGATGGATGGATGATGGAGGATGGAGGGATGATGGATGGATGATGGAGGGATGGATGGAGGGATGATGGAGGGATGATGGAAGATGGAGGGATGATGGAGGGATGATGGAGGATGGAGGGATGATGGAGGATGGAGGGATGATGGAGGGATGATGGAGGATGGAGGGATGATGGAGGATGGAGGGATGATGGAGGGATGATGGAGGATGGAGGGATGATGGAGGATGGAGGGATGATGGAGGGATGATGGAGGATGGAGGGATGATGGAGGATGGAGGGATGATGGAGGATGGAGGGATGATGGAGGGATGATGGAGGATGGAGGGATGATGGAGGGATGATGGAGGATGGAGGGATGATGGAGGATGGAGGGATGATGGAGGGATGATGGAGGATGGAGGGATGATGGAGGGATGATGGAGGATGATGGAGGATGGAGGGATGATGGAGGGATGATGGAGGGATGATGGAGGGATGATGGAGGATGGAGGGATGATGGAGGGATGATGGAGGATGGAGGGATGATGGAGGATGGAGGGATGATGGAGGGATGATGGAAGATGGAGGGATGATGGAGGATGGAGGGATGATGGAGGATGGAGGGATGATGGAGGGATGATGGAGGGATGATGGAGGATGGAGGGATGATGGAGGATGGAGGATGGAGGGATGATGGAGGATGGAGGGATGATGGAGGGATGATGGATGGATGATGGAGGATGAGGGATGATGGAGGATGGAGGGATGATGGAGGGATGATGGAGGATGGAGGGATGATGGATGGATGATGGAGGGATGGATGGAGGGATGATGGAGGATGGAGGGATGATGGATGATGGAGGATGGAGGGATGATGGATGATGGAGGGATGATGAGGATGGAGGGATGATGGAGGATGGAGGGATGGAGAGATGATGGATGATGGAGGGATGATGAGGATGGAGGGATGATGGATGGATGATGGATGGATGATGGAGGGATGATGGAGGGATGATGGAGGATGGAGGGATGATGGAGGATGGAGGGATGATGGAGGGATGATGGAGGATGGAGGGATGATGGAGGATGGAGGGATGATGGAGGATGGAGGATGGAGGGATGATGGAGGATGGAGGGATGATGGAGGGATGATGGAGGATGGAGGGATGATGGATGGATGATGAGGGATGGATGGAGGGATGATGGAGGATGGAGGGATGGATGGATGATGGAGGATGGAGGGATGATGGATGGGTGATGGAGGGATGATGGATGATGGAGGGATGATGGATGGATGGAGGGATGATGGATGGATGATGGAGGATGGAGGGATGATGGAGGGAGGATGGAGGGATGATGGAGGATGGAGGGATGATGGAGGGATGGATGGAGGGATGATGGATGGATGATGGAAGGATGATGGAGGGCTGGAGGGTTGATGGAGGATGGATGGAGGGCTGGAGGGATGATGGACCTTCTCATCATCCAGAGCAGCAGTAAATGAAGGATTGTGGCTCTTTTCTCAGATCACTACGACTCTTGTCTCATTTCCAGCCGGCGTCTCTGAATGCAAACTCTGAAATCTAACTTTCATTCTGCTTCCTGATTGTTTCCTGTGGGGAGCTGGAGCATCGCAGAGCTGCAGGGAAAGACCAGATCCACTCATCTACAGTCTTTATTTCCATCAGGTCCATCCTCAGAGCTGCAGGGAAAGACCAGATCCACTCATCTACAGTCTTTATTTCCATCAGGTCCATCCTCAGAGCTGCAGGGAAAGACGTTTCCTCACCTGTCAGAGAGGAGATCCATCCACAGTCTTTATTTCTATCAGATCCTTCTTCTACTGAGGAAACCTCCAGACCTGCAGGTTCTCAGAGACATTCAGGTGCTCTTAGACTCACAAATGATTCAGATTTGACCTGTTTTACTGTTGATTTTGTTTTAAATAGGATTTTTTGTCTTTTTTCTATCATATTTTTGTTGCTGTCTGTTAACATGTTCAGCACATGAAGCTGAGCGCCAGGAGAATAATTAATTATAGAGCTTATAGAACTATTTAACATTAAAGCTGAGGTCCTTCAGTATTTAATCTAACTTAAATGTTGAGGCTAGGCCCTTACAGCATTTCTATTCATGGAAATGAATCTGCCTACTTTAAAAATAAAGTGAAATAAATGCTAAATCCCCAGAAATTAGCAAAATAACCCAGAAATGTTAAATTTTTATTAAGTGGTAATAGTAGTAAGGGCTGCACAGTGGCGTAGTGGTTAGCGCTTTCGCCTTGCAGCTAGAAGATCCCTGGTTTGCGTCCCGGCTTTCCCGGGATCTTTCTGCATGGAGTTTGCATGTTCTCCCTGTGCATGCGTGGGTTTTCTCCGGGTTCTCCGGCTTCCTCCCACAGTCCAAAAACATGCTGAGGTTAATTGATTATTCTAAATTGCCCGTAGGTGTGAATGTGAGAGTGATTGTTTGTCCCTATATGTAGCCCTGCGACAGACTGGCGACCTGTCTAGGGTGTCCCCTGCCTTCGCCTGAGTCAGCTGGGATAGGCTCCACCCCCCCCGCGACCCTAGTGAGGATTAAGCGGTGTATAGATAATGGATGGATGGTAATAGTAGTTGGAATGATTAAATATTTATAAATAATCTGAAAATGTACAATTTAACCATGAAATAAATGGAAATACCTGCACAAAGAGACATGAAACTACAAAAACTAGAAATAAAACTACACAAACCAGACATACTACAAAAACTAGACATAAAAATACACAAAGAGACACAAAACTACACAAATTAGACATATAACTACACAAAGAGACATAAAAATACACAAAGGGGATGAAACTACAAAAACTAGGCATAAAAGTACAAAAAGAGACATGAAACTACATGAACTAGACATGAAACTATAGAACTAGACATAAAGTCATAAATAGTGTAAATTGTGTAGATAACTGGTGCTGAAACGAAGAGCTGTTGAACCTTAATGAGCAGAAACAGTAAAACAAAGCCCAGATGTTTCCGGCTGTCGTCGGATCTGAAACGTCTGAAAGTTTTGACATTTAAAGGCTTGAACTAATCACAGCGCCGTCCTTCTGCAGATAATTTGAGGCTCTGTCTGCTTGATGTCGGGTAATCACATGTGATCTTTTGGACAGGCAGCCGGTCGTCTCGTTAATTTGAGCGCCGGTGCGAGGCCGGACCCCCCCGTCCCGCCGCCTCGCCGCTGCCTCCCGGTAATTGCAGAGCCACCATGCTTCGATGCGCTCGACCTTTACGACCTTAAAAGCCATTTCCATTTTTCTGACCACAAAAAAAAGAACATATCTTGTTAATTGCAAAAAGGCAAATATTCTCCGTCCTCCGCTCTCGTCTCCTTCCTCCCGTTTGATTCCCTTTGAAGGCAGAACGCTGAGGAGCATTTCCATTTCCATTCATCAGCGCTTATCAGTCATCTGAAGCCCCTTCAGCCACAATCAGCATCAGCTCCGGCCGAGAGGACGCCGCCACCCGCCGCCACCAACACCCAACAAGCAATTTTCTTTAATGTGGAGAGGGTTTGGTTGCAGCTAACTGCCATTTTTTTAATCCTCAGAAGGAAAGGTTAAATACCGGCAGAGATCAGCTTCACCTGCAGAACATCAGAGGAACTGAAACGCTGCTGCTTTAACCTCTGGACCACAAGACAACAGCAGGTATGACTTTATTCAGAAAATATCCAAATTTAACCAAGAAAGAGACAAAAGAACCGTCAGAGTTTCATCTTTCCAACCTTCTTTGAATAAATCATGTCTAACGTCTGGAAGATCTAACTAATCTGAGCTTAAAGTCCAAAATTCACCCAAATTAAAACCTCTTCATCAGATTCTGTAGCGGTTTTGGTTGAACTGCAGGCAGTGTTTCCTCAGAGAGACTGAAAAGAAAAACCAATAAAATAAGTGCAGCAGAATAAGAGAAGAGAGGAGCAGGTTGTTGGAGATCCATCCAGCATGGCGGAACATCTTCTACTGATGATGAGCAGAGGAGAGAGGAAAAGCCTGGAGATAGAAAAACATCTACAGGATGAGGAGACAACACGACCACAAAAAGACACGAAACTACAAAAACGAGAGAAAACAAATCAAGCAACGTTTAAACTAGCAGAAACAAGACAGAAAACAACAAAAATAAGGCAGAAAATGAATAGAAGAAAGACAAAACATGATCCAGATGAGAAAAAACCACACAAACGAAACATAAAACGAGACGCAAAAAATAAACACAAGACAAAAAATAAAAGAAAAGAAACAAAACTGTCCTGAAGAGACATAAAACTGATACACAAAATGGCAGAAAGAAGACGAGAAATGACAACAATCAACACAAATTAGACATAAAAGTACACAGAGAGACTTAAAATTACACAGACTACAAACATGCAAGACGTATGAATCATGCTGGACACTCAGATGTGGTTTAATTCGTCTTTAACATCATGATTTATCGACTGGTCTCACCTTTTCATCTAATTTCCAACCTTAAGCAGCTTATTGGTCAAATCAGA
>CM049584.1:32533720-32572110 GCA_027123335.1 Amphiprion clarkii | reverse complement strand
AGGATTGTGGCTCTTTTCTCAGATCACTACGACTCTTGTCTCATTTCCAGCCGGCGTCTCTGAATGCAAACTCTGAAATCTAACTTTCATTCTGCTTCCTGATTGTTTCCTGTGGGGAGCTGGAGCATCGCAGAGCTGCAGGGAAAGACCAGATCCACTCATCTACAGTCTTTATTTCCATCAGGTCCATCCTCAGAGCTGCAGGGAAAGACGTTTCCTCACCTGTCAGAGAGGAGATCCATCCACAGTCTTTATTTCTATCAGATCCTTCTTCTACTGAGGAAACCTCCAGACCTGCAGGTTCTCAGAGACATTCAGGTGCTCTTAGACTCACAAATGATTCAGATTTGACCTGTTTTACTGTTGATTTTGTTTTAAATAGGATTTTTTGTCTTTTTTCTATCATATTTTTGTTGCTGTCTGTTAACATGTTCAGCACATGAAGCTGAGCGCCAGGAGAATAATTAATTATAGAGCTTATAGAACTATTTAACATTAAAGCTGAGGTCCTTCAGTATTTAATCTAACTTAAATGTTGAGGCTAGGCCCTTACAGCATTTCTATTCATGGAAATGAATCTGCCTACTTTAAAAATAAAGTGAAATAAATGCTAAATCCCCAGAAATTAGCAAAATAACCCAGAAATGTTAAATTTTTATTAAGTGGTAATAGTAGTAAGGGCTGCACAGTGGCGTAGTGGTTAGCGCTTTCGCCTTGCAGCTAGAAGATCCCTGGTTTGCGTCCCGGCTTTCCCGGGATCTTTCTGCATGGAGTTTGCATGTTCTCCCTGTGCATGCGTGGGTTTTCTCCGGGTTCTCCGGCTTCCTCCCACAGTCCAAAAACATGCTGAGGTTAATTGATTATTCTAAATTGCCCGTAGGTGTGAATGTGAGAGTGATTGTTTGTCCCTATATGTAGCCCTGCGACAGACTGGCGACCTGTCTAGGGTGTCCCCTGCCTTCGCCTGAGTCAGCTGGGATAGGCTCCACCCCCCCCGCGACCCTAGTGAGGATTAAGCGGTGTATAGATAATGGATGGATGGTAATAGTAGTTGGAATGATTAAATATTTATAAATAATCTGAAAATGTACAATTTAACCATGAAATAAATGGAAATACCTGCACAAAGAGACATGAAACTACAAAAACTAGAAATAAAACTACACAAACCAGACATACTACAAAAACTAGACATAAAAATACACAAAGAGACACAAAACTACACAAATTAGACATATAACTACACAAAGAGACATAAAAATACACAAAGGGGATGAAACTACAAAAACTAGGCATAAAAGTACAAAAAGAGACATGAAACTACATGAACTAGACATGAAACTATAGAACTAGACATAAAGTCATAAATAGTGTAAATTGTGTAGATAACTGGTGCTGAAACGAAGAGCTGTTGAACCTTAATGAGCAGAAACAGTAAAACAAAGCCCAGATGTTTCCGGCTGTCGTCGGATCTGAAACGTCTGAAAGTTTTGACATTTAAAGGCTTGAACTAATCACAGCGCCGTCCTTCTGCAGATAATTTGAGGCTCTGTCTGCTTGATGTCGGGTAATCACATGTGATCTTTTGGACAGGCAGCCGGTCGTCTCGTTAATTTGAGCGCCGGTGCGAGGCCGGACCCCCCCGTCCCGCCGCCTCGCCGCTGCCTCCCGGTAATTGCAGAGCCACCATGCTTCGATGCGCTCGACCTTTACGACCTTAAAAGCCATTTCCATTTTTCTGACCACAAAAAAAAGAACATATCTTGTTAATTGCAAAAAGGCAAATATTCTCCGTCCTCCGCTCTCGTCTCCTTCCTCCCGTTTGATTCCCTTTGAAGGCAGAACGCTGAGGAGCATTTCCATTTCCATTCATCAGCGCTTATCAGTCATCTGAAGCCCCTTCAGCCACAATCAGCATCAGCTCCGGCCGAGAGGACGCCGCCACCCGCCGCCACCAACACCCAACAAGCAATTTTCTTTAATGTGGAGAGGGTTTGGTTGCAGCTAACTGCCATTTTTTTAATCCTCAGAAGGAAAGGTTAAATACCGGCAGAGATCAGCTTCACCTGCAGAACATCAGAGGAACTGAAACGCTGCTGCTTTAACCTCTGGACCACAAGACAACAGCAGGTATGACTTTATTCAGAAAATATCCAAATTTAACCAAGAAAGAGACAAAAGAACCGTCAGAGTTTCATCTTTCCAACCTTCTTTGAATAAATCATGTCTAACGTCTGGAAGATCTAACTAATCTGAGCTTAAAGTCCAAAATTCACCCAAATTAAAACCTCTTCATCAGATTCTGTAGCGGTTTTGGTTGAACTGCAGGCAGTGTTTCCTCAGAGAGACTGAAAAGAAAAACCAATAAAATAAGTGCAGCAGAATAAGAGAAGAGAGGAGCAGGTTGTTGGAGATCCATCCAGCATGGCGGAACATCTTCTACTGATGATGAGCAGAGGAGAGAGGAAAAGCCTGGAGATAGAAAAACATCTACAGGATGAGGAGACAACACGACCACAAAAAGACACGAAACTACAAAAACGAGAGAAAACAAATCAAGCAACGTTTAAACTAGCAGAAACAAGACAGAAAACAACAAAAATAAGGCAGAAAATGAATAGAAGAAAGACAAAACATGATCCAGATGAGAAAAAACCACACAAACGAAACATAAAACGAGACGCAAAAAATAAACACAAGACAAAAAATAAAAGAAAAGAAACAAAACTGTCCTGAAGAGACATAAAACTGATACACAAAATGGCAGAAAGAAGACGAGAAATGACAACAATCAACACAAATTAGACATAAAAGTACACAGAGAGACTTAAAATTACACAGACTACAAACATGCAAGACGTATGAATCATGCTGGACACTCAGATGTGGTTTAATTCGTCTTTAACATCATGATTTATCGACTGGTCTCACCTTTTCATCTAATTTCCAACCTTAAGCAGCTTATTGGTCAAATCAGAATCCACTCTAAACCAAAGTAGTTCTGGTTCTTCAGGTTTTGTAGAACTCTAACGGCTGTTTTACTCCATTCTGTGATTTAAAGTCCAGTTAAACCATCTTCTGTCTGATCTTCTGTCTGGTCTCTTTCCTTTGTTCAGATCTTCTCCAGAACCTTCCAACATGTTGCTGCAGAATAAAACTAGTTAACATTCGGTTTATTGGTTTGATCCTGGAGGAGGAACCGGAACATCTTCCTGCTCTAAGTGGTGTTATTTCCATAATCTCAGGTAACGTTCGCAGACAGCAGCAGTGATTTTAGGCTCAGTGGATGTTTTCCTCCTTTCAGAGAAGCTGCAGACGCATGTTTAAAAAAACAGGTTCCCGTCTAATAGATGGTATCGTCTGCAATCAGAAGCCTCCTGTTCCACCAGCTGACCTCCTCCTGATGGAGGAAACATTACTTCAGGTGTTTATCCGGTATCCAATCACCAAACAGGTCTGATTAAGGGCAGCAAATAAATGTTTGGAAGATGAAAACATGTTAATGATGCTTTTCCTGGTGATTGGGGCTCTGACACCTCAGCGTCCAGAACTTTAACTAAACACCAGAGACCAGCGTTAACAAAGAGTTTAAATCATCTATCCTTCAGTAGCTCCGTCTGAACAATCAGAGGAACTCATCTGTGAGCTACAAACTGCATCCTAACATTTAACTGATGAAAAAACGAGAGTTTGAGGCTGAACCTTAAACTAACCCTAACTCTTTAACTCTCACCCTTCTTCCACTCTGTTGTAAGCTGAGGACCTCCTGTATTTTCCACCTAATATTTACAGAATAATTCTGCAGTTTGTCTGTTTTCTCCATCACAGTGGTTAAAAACATGAAACACCAGATTTCCAGTCGAATCCAGACAAAAAGAAGCCATTCCTCTGTTTGTTTTTCCAGTAAATGAAGTTTATTCTTCAACAGTCGGCTTTACATCGCAGTAGCAGGAACCATGCAGTCGAGCTCTTTATGGCAACACGAACAGTAAAGATATTCTACATCACAGATCACAGAGAAACACAAACACCAAGCATCCCTCCAGCTCACTCCTTTACATATTTACACCAGCTCAGCTTCAGCTTTCACCCTCTCCTCCCATCCTTCAGGTCTTCTAGCTGGGAAAGCAGTGGTTGAATTGAAAAAGGTAGGAGGAGTAACAGTAGAGCAAGGCACACATTTATAGTTTAAAGATCTCACACCAACCCATACCTCCATTAACCTTCATCTCAGGAGTCTAGAAAGTAAAAAAAAAATGAGCCAGTGGTGAACTTCATACAGCAGATTAATACAGTCAGCAAACCTTCATGTCTACACAACACCTCCTCAGCTTTGGTCGTGTTGCATAGATTAGATACCTTTAATTGTTCTGCTTCACCTGACAGCAAACAGAAGAAAGATTCTCCTCCACAGCAGACAGGAGGAGAAGCAGCCATGTTCCTCTAACCAAGCTGAAGGCCACCAGACCTTCCAGACAGAACCGAGGGAACGTCAAGAAGATGCATTGGTTCATAAAGTTCAGTTCAGCTGCACAAGATGAATTCAGAGTTGACTAGTTAGTGATGAAGGCAGCCTGAACATGTGCTTCAAACATTAAATAACATCTACAGAGATCCACTAAACTCTCAGGTGTTTGTAAAGGTGGAACATTTGGAGTTAAACACCAAGAAGATGCTGTTTTGATCAGAACTTCCTCCAAATTTGGACTAAATCTGAACGAGGAACCTGGATTTGGAAGTTTTTGGGTAAATAGTTCGAACTTCATCAAGTTTAAAGATTTGAAAACTGAAATTCAAACAGAGTTGAGTTTGTTCCTCAACCAGCTGGAGTTAAAACAGATTTGTTTTGTGTCTCGATCATTAAATCCATCTTCAGCTCATATCTGGAGTTTCTGACCTTCTGAGGAAGTGTTGAGGAATTACTTGATGACTATGTTGGATGATTTCCAGAACAGTAACAGCATCAGACATTAGAATAAAGACAATTATCTCCTTTGTTTTTAATTTCTGAGGACATTTTCGAGGTTTGGTGACGTTGGATTCCACAGTTTGACTGTAGAAATGAATAAGAGGTTTAAAGTCTACCAGCCTGAGGTGGAACTTTTAGTCTTCAGATCCTCAGAACTTCTTCAGTCCTGTTCAACCAGTTTTAGTCATCTGCAGGTCGATCAGTTGGCCGATAGAAAGAGAAAAGTTTTATGATGAATCCACTATATCTGGAGGAACAAAACCTGTTTTCACCACTTTAACCCTGTCAGACGTATTTAACGTTTACTGGGGAACTAACCATCATCATGCTACAGGAAACATGTTTAAATTAATAAACGTCAGCTCTAAATTCTACTATAAATCCAGAATAATAAACCTGTTGGCTTCTCTGCTCACAGTAAAGTTTATACAGAACAAGACCAGAAGTATTCAGACACCTTTCGGATGAACACCATATTAACTGTCCACATACTTTTGCCAGGCGATTGTAATGTACCATTAGTCATTTTATATTAACACCAACTTCCCTTTTACCGTCTTTTCTCTCCACCCTACTAACCTTACTAACCCTACTAACCCTAATAACCCTACTAACCCGACTAACCCTAAACTGAACCTAATCCTCTTTGAACTAATGTTTGGTGACAGGGACGTTCGTTTCAATGCCGGTTTTCTAGACAAGGCGTTTTCGGATCAGGAAACACTGACTTCCTCTAACTTTTAACACTAACCCTAGCCCAAACCCAACTAACCCTAACCCTTTAACTCCAACCCTAACTGTTCAATCTTTAACCCTAACACTCCAACCTTTAACCCTAACTCTAACCCTACTAACCCTAACCTCAACTTCCTTCAACCCTTAACCCTAATCCTCCAACCTTAAACCCTAACCCAACTAACCCTAACTCTTAAACCCTAACCCTACCAATCCTAACCCTCTTTGGACTAATCTTCGGTTACAGTGGCATTGGTTTTCATGCCAGTTTGGTTCTGTAGCTCAGACTGAGTTCATGAGAAACAGCAGCAGGTTTAAACTCAGACGTCTTTTTACCTCCAGGACGTAACGGAGTGCTACTCGTGCTACGACGCTGCAGCAGCTTTTAGTTTTTCTACGGTGAGATTACAGGAAGTTCTAGAAACTCACGCAAAGACGGGAGGTGGAGGCAGAACGATACTGAGGTAGAAGATCACAGAAGAAACCAAGAAGGCTTTAAACAGATTGAAAGTAACCCAGCAGTGAGTTTAAGGTTCTCTGTGAAGCTAAACTGAGACTAACGGGACCAGCTGATGGAATAAAGGGACAAAAATCACCTTGTGCTGCTTTAATTACCGAGAAATAAACCGTCCAACTGCCTGAGCTGCAGCTAGATGCCGTTTATCTGGATTTTGTGGTTTGTTCTGAGATATTTCTGGGATGAAAACTGTGAAGAAGCATCAGGAAACACTCGGACTGATGGCTGAAGAACAGTTCTTACTTCTGATTCTGGAGTTTTTGTCTTTGCATAGCCTCAGATTTATCTTTTATTTGGACTCAGATGGATTTAGGAGTTGAAGAGGAACCAGATGACGTCTTTGTGAAACCAGTGTCCATCAAACACCAGAAAGGATCTCGAATAAGCCTCACGAGTTAATAATAAATAGTCTTGTTAATCCTATTCATTTAACCTGTTGTAGACTGAACCAGAACACACTAAAACAAGCTGGAAAAGTTTTTAAAAATGAATAAAAAGTCTAGTTTTATGCAACAAATCCAACATGAATGTGACTAGTTGGTGAAATAAACAGTTTCTTCTGTCTTAATTCTAACAATCAGTGGATAATGTGGTCAGATATTATTTCACTATGTTATAATTATTAAATCCTTCTGAACATCCAGTTAGACAGCAGCTTCATAAACCATCACATTCAGCTGTAGCCTCTCCAAAGGATCTGATCCCAGCAGAGTTTCTGAAACCTCCAGTCCACAGATGTAAGGAGGTACCTGGAGGAGCCCAGAGAAAGATCAGCTCTGTGGGGAGGAGACGATGAAGATCCTTAGAGGTGGATCCCGGAGGCTCCTGAAGCCACCATGAAGGGTCTCTGAATGAGGAAAAGAAGGAACCAGTTAGTTCTGATGGAAACTAGTCCAGGAGAGTCCAACTCATCTTAGTCCAGGTTCCACATCCAGTCCAGTCTGATCTCCAGTGGACCGGACCAGTAAAACCACAGCAGAATAACCTAGAAATAACCACAACTTCAGCAACAGTTTATCATTTCCACAATACAACTTCCAGGTCACAGAGTGTCAACAAAGGAACACAACATTTAGTGACCTGGAACTGAACCAGAGAGGATTTACTGGAGGATCAAAACCACAAAAGTCAGACAAAAAACAACAAAAGACTAAACAAAATATAAAGATGAGACATAAAATGACAAAAGTGAGAAACAAAATGAAACAAAATGAGACAAATGACACAAAACAGAACAATAAAGAGACAAAAAAGTTACAAAGGGACAAAAAAATGGACAAAAACAAGACAATAATTTACATAAATGACACAAAAAGGACAAAGAAATGGACAAAAAAGGACACAAAACTAAAAAAAATAAAAAAAACAGACAAATTATTACACCAACAACACAAAAACGAGACACAAAACGGCAAAAGTGAGAAACAAAATGACAAAAAATTAGACAAACGACACAAGTGAGACAAAAAGGAAACACAAAACGACAAAACCATGAGACAAATGACAAAAGACAGACAAAAAACAAGAAAAGCGAGACAAAAAATGACAAAAGGGAGAAACAAAATGATGAAAAAAGGTAAATGCAAAATCACAAAAATAAGACAAACAACACAAGTGAGACAAAAATGAAACACAAAATGACAAAAATGTGGCAAAAGTTAAAAAAAAAAACCCAAAACAATGAGCAATCTAATATTTTACTTTATGATCAAAACAACTTGTCATGGTCTAGAAATGATTTTAAATTTATAGTTTTACTAATTTACAATCTGCAGTTAATGTCTTCTCTGGAATTTTTACACTTTGAAGGCCGGATTGGACCCTCTGGAGGACCGCTTTTGGCCCACGGGACTCATATTGGACACCCCTGGTCTAGTAAACATTTTAAATGAGGTTCAGTGATACGAAGTGAAAAAAAACATAAATAACTCTCTGACTGTAGTGTAAGTTTACTGTCAGTAAAATGCTTCCAAATGGACGAAATCAGTCGATCAGTAGATTTAAAAATCTGTCATTTTACAGGATTCTTACATTTTATTTTACAATCTCTTCTGCATTTTTAAATACATACAAATATGAATAAAATGACATCAGCAGACACCACCAGGTGTTATTACATGATTTAACCCTCATGTCGTCCTGCAGGTCAAATTAACCCGTTTCAAAGTTTGAAAATGTGGGGGAAAAAAAACATATTTTCACAGTGAAAACTTCTGATGTCCACATTTTCAACATTTTTGGGAAATTTTTGAACATTTTTTGGTGGAAAAAAGTGTTTAAAAATGTTTCTTAAGAAGATTCACAAAAAAATCAACCAAAATCCAGTGAAAATCGCTGGATTTTTATGTGAATGTTCTTAAATATTAGAAGTTTTACTGATATAGATGGAATCACTTTAGATATTTTTAGAATTTTTTGGAAGATTTTTATTCAATTTTCTTGCCATTCGGGGGATTTTTTTGAAATAAAACTTTTAAGGGACATTTTTAAGGAATTATTGGAATTTTCTTCCTGAAGGTTTTGCAGATTTTCAGAAATTTGGGGAATTTTTTGGCAGAATTTTTGGATTTTTTTCATACAATATTTTTTGGTGCCTGTAAATGAAGACAACAGGAGGGTTCAGGAGGTTTCTGTTTCCTCCTCTGGATGCTGTTCTGTTAGTTTTACAGCTCTGTTGATATTTGAGGTAAAAGCAGAACATTGTGCGTAACTTCCTGTCGTATTTAGGTGACATGTTTCATTCCTAGATTTATATTCTGCTCCTGATGTTTGTTTTCTGTGAAACTTGGAGAACGAGGAGCTGCAGCCTGATCTGAGTCTCCAGAGTGGAGCTGCAGACCTTCTGCTGTCTGGGTCACACAGCGCATCATCAGCCGCAGCACCATTGCTTTAATTGCACCTGTGTGTGTGTGTGTGTGTGTGTGTGAACAGGTGGGATGGACCGGGCCTCGCCGTCGGGTCAGGACCAGCTGTACGCATCACTGACATGATGTGTGTGTGTGTGTGTGTGTGTCCTCTGTCGCTGCTCTACCTGTGTGTGTGTGTGTGTGTGTGTGTATGTGTGTGTCTAACCTGCAGCTGTTGGGCTGTCAGAGCTTCTACCTGGACTCACCTGCTCTGCCCCCGGGGTGTGTGTGCTGCTGCAGGTTTGTGTGTTTGAGGACGGGGGCAGGAGGGTTTGTTTCGCCCTGGAGGCAGCCATAGGGCCACACACACCAAAACACACACTACAACACACTAACACACACACACACTAAAACACACACACTGCAACACACTGGAACACACACTACAACACACTGAAACACACACTACAACACACTAACACACACACACTAAAACACACACACTGCAACACACTGGAACACACACTATAACACACTGGAACACACACTATAACACACTGAAACACACAGACTGTGTGATTGTGTCAGTGATGTTCTTTGTTCATATTCTGCAGCTTTCTGCTTTGGTTTGATTTTAAAAATATAAAATATGATGAGAAACACAATAACAGAATTCTGCAGCTCACTTAACTGATAACACACTAAAAAACAGACTACATTATTATAAATAATTATTATTCTAAATATATATAAACCATCAGAGTCCTGCAGCTCCACCTGGGCTGCAGTCAGACATCCACTTCAGCTACATTAAATGATGGATCTAACCCCGTGTGTGTCTGTCTGTTGTGCAACACGGTTCCTCCAGACAGTAACGTCTACTGCAGCACCTGATCTATATGGGTTTCTTTGGTTTTTGTTATTTTGTTTCTTGTTTGTGTTGTTTTATGTCTCACTTTTGAAATTTTGTCTCCTTTATGTGGCATTTTCTGTTTCATTTGTCTTGTTGTGTCTCTCGCTTTTGTCATTTCTCTCATTTGTGTTGTTTCGTTTCTTATTTATGTCGTATTGCATCCTGATGTAGTGTTTTTGTGGGTTGTTTTCTGTGACTTTTTTATCAGTTTTGTCATTTTGTGTCTCTCAGAGACAATGTTTTTTGTGTAATTTTGGATGCTTTTTATTGTGTTGACTCACCCTGACGGTCCTGGAGGTGGGCGGTCTCACCGAGGTTTGGCTCCGCCCCTGTGATGATCTAGAGGTGTGATTGACAGCTGAGTTCACCTGAGAAAGAGAAAAGGGTGGACAGAAACAAGAAAGATGTGAAACGGCTGCAGAGACGTCGTGAACATCCAGTTTATTCTGTCTGATTCTCTGAATTTAAATCTGCTCCTCCTGCTGCTCCTCCTAGTTTCTCCTGCTGCTCCTCCTTTAGTTTCTCCTGCTGCTCCTCCTATAGTTTCTCCTGCTGCTCCTCCTATAGTTTCTCCTGCTGCTCCTCCTATAGTTTCTCCTGCTGCTCCTCCTTTAGTTTCTCCTGCTGCTCCTCCTATAGTTTCTCCTGCTGCTCCTCCTATAGTTTCTCCTGCTGCTCCTCCTATAGTTTCTCCTGCTGCTCCTCCTATAGTTTCTCCTGCTGCTCCTCCTATAGTTTCTCCTGCTGCTCCTCCTTTAGTTTCTCCTGCTGCTCCTCCTATAGTTTCTCCTGCTGCTCCTCCTTTAGTTTCCCCTGCTGCTCCTCCTATATTTTCTCCTGCTGCTCCTCCTATAGTTTCTCCTGCTCCTCCTCCTATAGTTTCTCCTGCTGCTCCTCCTATAGTTTCTCCTGCTGCTCCTCCTATAGTTTCTCCTGCTGCTCCTCCTTTAGTTTCTCCTGCTGCTCCTCCTATAGTTTCTCCTGCTGCTCCTCCTTTAGTTTCCCCTGCTGCTCCTCCTATATTTTCTCCTGCTGCTCCTCCTATAGTTTCTCCTGCTGCTCCTCCTTTAGTTTCTCCTGCTGCTCCTCCTTTAGTTTCTCCTGCTGCTCCAGTGTTTCTGGTGTTTCTGAAGAGTGTGTTTGTGCAGTAAATAAACAGAGACGCTGAAGCTGCTTTGGGCTCATTTACATGAAGAAATAGAAAAGTTACGGAAAGTCGCTAATTCAACGATGAAGGAAGAGAAGCTCTCAGCTGATGAATCCTAATGAAACATGACTGGTAGATAGGCTTTATGCTGATGAACCTCCTCCTGGAAACTGAGGAGTCTGCAGAACCTCCTCTACACCTGGAGGAGGAAGAGGAGGAATAACTGAAGGAGAATCCACAGAAGGAGTGTTTCCATTCTCCTCCTGCTATCAGCGTTTATCCGCCTCTAAAATGGAAATGAGGCTCATTACATTCATCCAGCGTGGCCTGGGCTGGGACTAATACCTGGAGCAGAGAGGAGCGTATCTGTATAATGTCCTGAGATAGCGGCGGCTAATACACTCACCTGGCCGGCATCCTGCAGCAGGATGCTCCGCCCCTTCCTGCCCCGCTGCCCCTCCTCCCTATCGCCTCCCATCGGCCGGCGCTTCATTTGGGGATTAGTCCCGGCGGGCGGCTCTTTGGGGGGATTTGTGGCGGCGCTGCGGACTCTTATCTGGGTCATTACGGCGGCGTTATTGGATTGGAGCGGAGGAGTATCTGCTGAACGGCGGTCTATCGCCCCGACACGAGCCCAGGGATTAAGATAAGGAGCCGGGTTCCCGCTCTGCTGCCTGCCGACAGCCACAGGAGGTTCTGATCCGGGGCCCTCAGGCTCCTCTGAGGCCTCTGAAGCCTGGAAGTCCTCCTGGCTGGAGTCCAGATGGACGGTCAGGTAGCCCAGAGCCTCTCCTCTCTCAGGTAGGTCGTATCCAGGAACTGGGCCCGGATCAGAACCGTCCCTCCGGAGGCTGCGGGCCTCCTTGGTCAGCACCATGCTGTAGCAGAGCGGTGGGCCCAGGTAGACCTCCTCGGTGCAGGCCGGGAACAGTGTCTCCTCGTCCCGGATGTCCGGACTGGGGGGCAGAGATGGAACCGGACTGGTCCGGTCCAGGTCCAGAACGGCGGTCCTAGAGTCCCCCGTCAGGTCCGGACTGCGGCTGTGGATGGAGGACGGGAGGCTGTACGGCGCCGGAGTGGAACTCTTCTCCTCAGAACATTGGATGACCTCTCCACAGTCGCTGTCATGGGAGGACAGGGACAGGTAGGAGTAGAAGTCACCTTTACGCAGGTGGAGCGGCCGGTGGGCGTGTTCCAGGACCTGCAGGAGACAGGAAGTAGAACCCCGATTAGTTCTGGACGTCTGGATAGACCATCTGGAGGTGTGAGACAGGAAGTAGAAACTAGTTTAGGCCTAGTTCAGTTCTGGAGGTCTGGAAGAACCCTCTGGAGGTTTAAAGACATTTTATCTTATCAAAACTCCTCAGTGACTCCATTCATCATTAAAGAGTTTAGAAAGAGACAGAATCATCAGACGTCTGAATCGCCAACAGTCCTTGAACTCATCACAGATGTCAACAATTCACCAAATCTGAGGCTGAGCTTCTGATATTTACTCTTTACTAACACCTCATTTAAAGATTAAAAAACAATAAAATACACCTTGAAGAAGACAAGAAAACATCCGACACGATCTGACTAAAACACGAAACGTAGATTCATCCGCTGCTGAAAATAGTCCCTGAAGGTTCTGTTTCCTCCTACCGTCTGAAAGCTTTTCTCTTTTCAGTTTCTTAATTCAATTATTTCTGCTGTTTTAATCCCTTAAATGTACAAATTAAATCCTAAAATCTGAATATTTCAGTAAAATGTCTCCTTTACCAAACATTTGCAGCAGATTAAACTGAAAAACTAAAAATTCTGAACCTCTCAGCATCAGTTGGAATCTCTGACATGAAGTTACTTAATCCAACTTGAACCTGCTGTAAATGTTTGGTTTTGACAGGTTGTTAAAGGGGACATTTTACTGAAATATTGATTTTAAGCTTTAGTTTGTGTATTTAAGGGGCAAAAACTGCAGAAACAATTTAATAAATTGAAAAGAGCAAGACTTTCAGTCAGTTGGAGGAAACAGAATCTTCTGGGGCGATTTTCACGGACGTTTTTATCGTGTTGGACGTTTTTCATCATGTTGGACGTTTTTTGTCGCGTTTGGACTTTTTTTGTCATTTTGGACATTTTTTGTCGTGTTGGACGTTTTTTATCGTGTGGGACATTTTTTTTCGTGTTGGACTTTTTTATCATGTTGGACTTTTTTGTAATGTTGGGCGTTTTTTTTATCATGCTTCATGTTTTTTTTCGTGTTGGACATTTTTTTATCACGGACGTTTTTCATCATGTTGGACGTTTTTTGTCATGTTGTGGACGTTTTTTGTCATGTTGGACGTTTGAGCCAGACTTTCAGACAGTCGGAGGAAACAGAATCTTCAGGGACTATTTTCAGCGGCGGATGAATCTACGTTTAGTGTTTTAGTCAGATCAGTGTGTATTTTAAGCAGACGGTGTTGGATGTTTTCTCTTATTTTTAATCTGTTTCTGTGTCCAGGTTGAATTCATTAACTTCATGTTCCAACAGTCACACCCCAGATCCTCCTGCAGCTCCACAGGTTCCAATAATCCCCAACAAATGACAGTTTTTATTTTAAATGAATTGTTTCTGAGCCGCCTTCAACGCTCTGAGGTCCAGAACCAGCCGCTAGCTGGAGAAACATCTGAATAGAAGCTTTTTAAAACATTCTCCTTCTTAAATGTCTGAATCTTTGTGTTTTATCAGGACTCAACCGTTAATTTTCTCTAAACCGTAAATAACCGTGACTCCGTTTATTCCTGATATTCTGTTTTATGCATTATTTATAATTTAGCATCAAAGTATCAAATCCTGATTTACATATTAATATTTTACACTTTCGACAAAGTTTTCTGCCTGATTTCTTTTGAGAAATGAACTGATTAGCTTTGAGAAGATCTTGATTCCATCCTAGAAGTTCTGATCTGTGAGGCGGTTTATTGAATTACTGCGACCCACTGAACTCATTACAACTTTCAGATGAATTCGTCCTCCAAATGTACAGAAAATAAAAGTTGAAAACAGACTTTAATGTCATTAATGATTAGAATATTTCACTTATTTGTCATATTTGGTGGTTTGTTTGGAGGTACAGAGGAACAAACGGTCATTTTATTGTTATTTTCTCATCAAGTTTCATGTTTTCAGCTCCTCATCTGGAATTTTTGATCTATTTTGGAGTATTTCTACTCTACCTTGTCTTTGATCTGAGCCAGCGACGCTGGACTCAGTTCCTGGACATTCTGGTTGGGTTCTTCAACCTGGTTCTCTTTGCTCTTCAGGGCCAGCGAGGTCATGTCGATGATCTCCATCACGAAGCCGTGGACATCCTCCTTGCTGCCGCGAGGCCTGGAGGAGGAGCAGCAGGAGGTCTGAGGATGGAGACACCTCCTGGGCTTGGGAGACGAGTCTTTGTCTCTGACCTGCCGCTTCGTCTCCTCCGTCACCAAGGAGGAGAATTTGAACTTCTCCTGGATGGTGATGGCCTTCCTTCCTGCAGACGTCTTGCTGGTGGACCTGCAGTCGTCCACCGGAGACAGCGACGGAGGCGACGGCTGGGTGGAGCTGTGACACGGCAGCTCCCCCCTCAGCTGGCCGACCAATGAGGAGCCTCGGTTTGAGGCAAAGGAGCGGAGCTCGCAGTCCGACTCCGGTTTCCCCACCAGGTGGACGTCTCCGGCGTAGACGAAGGCCTCCCTCAGAGGTTCTCCTTTCTTGGTGAAGACGCTGGCCTCCTCCCTCAGCAGCTCGTCCTCGTCCTTCCCCTTCAGGCAGCTCTGCTCCACGTTCCCGTTCTCCACGTCGTCCACAAACTGGCTGATGTAGCTCCTGGTGGCGTTCCTTCGGTTCTCCTCCTCCGTCTCCCTCTGCTCTCTCCTGGTGTCCTTCAGCTTGGAGGACAGGAAGCAGCGCTGCTCGTTGCTCTGGGAGGAGGAGGAGGAGGTCAGGCTGGTTCCACACTGCAGCTCGTCTCTGAGTCCGGCTTCGGTTCTGGAGGAGGAGGAGGAGGTGCGAGGAGGTCTGATCCAGCTCTGCAGCTCCCTCTTCATGTACTCGAAGCCGAGTACGTAGGATCCCTCCATGTCTTCCTCGTCCTCGTCGTCTTCGTCCTCATTGGCTGAAGACGCCATGCTGAGTCGCTCCTCCTCCTCGTCCTCCTCGTCCCGGACGCCCAGCTCCTCCTCGGTGAGCGTGAGCGTGGAGGAGGACAAGAGGTCGCTGTTGTCCTCGTCCTCGTCGGTGCAGGCGGAGATGTTCACCACCATGCTCAGACTCGTCGCGTCCGCCTCGTCGGCACCTCCTCTGTTACCGTGGCAACGCTTCCTGTAGAAGTTGCTGTTGGGAGTCGCCGGGTCGAGGAGGAGCTGGTGCCGGGTTCTGAAGTCCTCAGAGCCCGGAGACAAGTCCTCGGTGCTGCTCAGCTCCGTCAGAGACGCCGTGGCTGAGCTCTCGTTGATCAGCGACGGCGGTCCTCTCCTGGACGGAGCTCCGGACAGAAGACCGTGACGATCGCTGAGAGACAGAGACGCAGGAAGTTGACTCCTCTGAGGGGAGGTGCTGCGGAGTGTCATGTCAGAAACGCTGCGGGTCATCTTGGCCTCCAGAGGACTCTGGATGTTCTCCAGACGCTTCAGGAGATCCAGAGTTCTTCTGCTCAGCTCCCCAGGGGAAGGTTCTCCTGGGACAGCGTCATGGTTCTTCTCCTTCTCTGGTTCTCCTCCAGCATTTCCTCCTCTCTGTTCCCCCAGACCACCCGTCTCCCTGTCAGCGTTACGACTCGGCAGCAGGCAGCTCTCCAGGGAGGCGCTTCGCTGCAGAGGGTCTTTGGACGGGAATAACTCGACTCCGAGGGCCAGGAGGGACTCCAGGGAGGAGCCCTGGGACAGAGCAGGAGAGGAGGCCCGGCGGCTCCCAGCAGGAGGCGTCTCCAGACCTGGACACTGACTCAACCCGTCCACGTGTCTGCAGGACTCCGCGTTGACTCCTCCCCCCTCGAAGTCCGAGTCTGAGTCAGCAGGAGTCAGGATTCCTCGTCCGTTGATGAGGATCTCCACAGCTTCTCCTCCTCTCCTGGTCTTCCTCCTCTTCTCCTCCTCTCTGGTTCTCTTGGTTTCTCCTCTCAGCTCCTCCCTCCTCCATCCTCTCTCCTGGCCTTCAGTCCTGCGTATGTTCAGGAGATGTTCGTCCTCCGTCGTGGTCGTGGTCTCGGTGTCTCCGGTGTCGCTGACGATCCCGCTCTCACACTCGGACCTCCGGCTGGTTGACCGGCCACTTCCTCTTCCTCCTTCGCTCTCCTCAGTCCGATCTCCTCCTCGACCTCCCAGCAGGTCTGGAAGAGACTCGATGGAGGAGAAGGACGAGTCTTTGCTGAGGCTCTTCAGCAGGAGCTTCCGTTTGGACGTGGTTCTGTTCAGGGAGGTCTGAGGGAAGTGAGGCTGGCGGTAGAGCTCCACCTGGTGGAGGCTGAAGACCTGGTAGATGTTGTTGTTCTGGGGGACGGTTCTGGAGGTTCTGGACTCCATCTCTGGACACTGATTGGCCGGATCCTCGGTTCTGACCTCAGCGGGTTCGTTCCTGTTGGTCGGAGCACCGTCTGAAGGCAGGTCTGGTTCTGAGGGAAGGTTCTGCATCAGGTCGGGTTCTTCTGGTGGTTCTGATTTTGTGATGTTCATGTCGGTGTCGTCCCACTCCCAGGAGTCTTCTGGAGCTGGAGCCACCGGACCGTTGGAGATGGGGCTGATCTGATGGAGGTCCACCAAACCCGGCTCCAGGAAGCTCCCAGGAACCTGCAGACAGAAGAAACAGGAACGTTTGGAACGGTTCTGAGGAGATCAAAGAAAAACATGAACTTTGACATCCAAAGTCTAAATGTTGAAGAACCCTGAAGCTCTTTTCTTTCTCTGGTTATCTTGTGTTCTTTAATGGAAAATTCAACAAGAGAATCCTAAAATCAGGAGAACAACAGAGGAACCGGATCACAGCTGGAGCAGAGAACAGATGGAACGTTGCTGTCAAGATGTTCTGGGTTCCAATATTTGATGTAAATCCATGTTTACAAGATAAAAATCCAAATTTTAGGGCTCAGTCTGGACACATCTGGTCATTTTAAACTAGTGTTCAGTCATTTTTGATGATTTTGAAGTCATTTTGGAAGAATTTTTGTAATTCCAGACAAGTTTCAGTCATTTAGACAGGTTTTTTATTGTCATTTTTAAGCCAATTTTGGACAAATTTTGTCATTTTAATCTGGTTTTGAGTCATTTTAGACAAGTTTGTCATTTAAGACACATTTTTATGATTTTAAACAGCCGTTGAGTGATTCTGGACTAAATCTGGAGAAAGTTTTGAGACATTTTGCTCAGCAAAGTTTAAATATTTTAGGTAATTTTTGGTCATTTTAAGCAAATTTTGGACAATTCTGTCATTTTAAACTGGTTTTGAGTCATTTTAGACAATGTTTTTGTCATTTCAAGCAAATATTTAGTTTTTTTGACGATCTGTCATTTTAAGCAACTTTCACTTCATTTAAGACACATTTTTCTGATTATCAACAAACGAGTGATTTTGGTCTATTGTTGGAGAAAGTTTTGAGTCATTTTGCTCAATATTTTGACTTTTTAAGAAAAGTTTGAGTCATTTTAAACACATTTTGTATGATTCTAAGTGAAGAAGTGAGTTGAAACCAGACAGAACCTGGACTAAATGCTGTTTTCACGGCTGAATGTGAGACTCGGTTCTAAACTCCAGCTTCAGATGTCGTTTATTGAGTCTGACATCCATCAACTGGAGGAAATCTTTCCTGATGAAGATGAAACTATCCTCTCATCTGTTGTTCTTCCTTCCAGACAATTAAACTGTGAGGCTTTTAATGCCGTTTCCTCCGAGTTAAACTCTCGTCCTGTGACGGCTGGAAACCAGAGGAATCTTCCCGGCACACAGCTATTCCTCATAAATCTCAACACAAATGATTCCTCTGTGGAACAAAGCGATGAATAATTCAGAGAGACTTGTGAGAGAAGAGCAGCAGCTGAAAAGCCCAAAGTAAATACGTAATCAGAAGCCGTCTGAAAATATGCTTAGACACAGGAATTCTGCTTCCACAGACATAATTATACAAATTGCTTGGCGTCTCGTTAACAAGAGAGGGGGTGATTCATATTAGCCATTCATAGCCTATTAATCTAATAAACTGGCTGTGTGTGTGTGTGTGTGTGTGTGTTTCTACTAGATGTGTGTTTATTCCCTGCTGCTGATAAGGATGGAGCTTTAAAAACACTCTGAGCTCTGAGTGGAGAGGCCATCAATCAGAATAATCCAATCAAATCCTCCGTTTGATGACCTGTGAAAACCTTCTGCACAATCCAGACCAGAATTCACCTCTTTTCTATCATTTCACAAGAGTTTATTAGCGTTTTTTTTTCTTTTCTTTTTTTGTAATTCCAGACAAATTTTGCGTCATTTTAGATTTTTTATTTTTGGGGGGGTTTTCTGTAATTTTAAGTAGATTTGGGATACATCTTTCCATTTAAAACTGCTTTTTAGTAATTTCAAACTGGTTTCCAGTCATTTCAAACTGGTTTTCAGACATTTTAAACTAGTTTTCAGACATTTTAAACTGGTTTTCAGACATTTTAAACTAGTTTTCAGACATTTTAAACTAGTTTTCAGACATTTCAAACTAGTTTTCAGACATTTTAAACTGATTTTCAGTCATTTAAACTAGTTTTCAGACATTTTAAACTGGTTTTCAGACATTTCAAACTAGTTTTCAGACATTTTAAACTAGTTTTCAGACATTTCAAACTAGTTTTCAGACATTTTAAACTGATTTTCAGACATTTTAAACTGATTTTCAGTCATTTTAAGCTGTTTTAGGGCCTACAGCCTCACCATCCCTCCCTGACATCAGAACCATCGACATGCTGCCCATTTTACATCCCGTCTCAAACCCACCTGTTCAAACCATCCTACTCTCTCCGACTCCATTCCTCTTTCGTCTTCTGTTTTTTTTAAACTGCTAAATTTCCATCTTTTAAACTTTGTAATCTTTAAGTTTCATATTGTTAATGTGTTTTAATTCTGTTTACTCAATACGGAGTCCTTGGGTGTTCTGAAAGATGCCTGTAAAGGAAATGTATTATTATTATTATTATAATACTAGAAATAATAATCTGTCTCTTGTCTTTGCTTACATTTTCACCAGAGTTTTGACTTACGGCGCAAATCGCCTTCCATAGATCTATAGGAACAGAACTGTGCTGTAAGTGGAGGACCTCCTGTACCTATAAAAAGTGACCCTGAGATGATTAAACTCAGAGCTGTGGGAGTATAAATGTGTTTTCTTGTCAGTTTGTCTTCAGATTCAGTTAGAATTCAGGCGGTGGATTTATTTCCATGAACAGATCCGGCTGCTGTGGAACTTTTTCCCATCAGCCCTGCTCTGACTGCTCCCATTTGTTAGCTTAGCATGGTGAAGGTCCAAGGAGAGGAGGTGATTATTCATGGAGCTGCTGGAGTTGCTGCTGGTCGTCACCGCTCCCATCCACAACCACAAACCTCTAGATAAATCACCTCCACGCTCTGAATGAAAAGCTCCATATGTTGCTCATAACTCGGCTCTAAAACACGTTTCCTAATTGTGAAGGAAGCGTTTCTAAAATATAATTTCCATATATGAGCTGAACGCTCAGGTAGCTCTGAGACGCCTGCAGCTTTAATTCACTCATTTACATGGAGTCAGAGAAAGAGGATTCACGAGTTCGTCTGAACACAGCTCGCTTTCATCGTTTTATGGCTCATTTTTGTCGTTTTATATCTAGTTTTCATCATTTTGTCTTGTTTTTGTCATTTTCTGTCCCATTTTTGGCGTTTTGTGTCTCATTTTTGTCGTTATAACTACAGAATGATAGAGAGGTACAGTCAGACCATTCTACCTACAGAATGGTCTGAATAAGACATGAGGAAGCTTCAGGCTCTGAGTTTTTTGTCATTTTCTGTGTGTTTTTTTGTTAGATGTAGTTTTGTGTTAAAACGGCATTTTATATTTTACTGAACGTTTCCTCCCTCAGCAGCTCTGACCTCCTCCAGTTTCACCTCTTTACTCTGAACTCATCTTATTTCCTGTCTGGGTTTCTTCACTTTACATCCGAATGCATCCATAGAATCTAACCAGCTTCAGCTCCATCAGCTGATCAGAGCTCCTCTCTGTGTTCTGATCCTCCAGAACCTCCTCATATCAGATGTTTGACCTGAGATCAGATGTTGAACCTCCTCAGATCAGACCAGATGTTTTATCTCCGTCACACCGTTTCTAATCAACTCGTCGTCGTCCCGGCTTCACGCTGCTGAAAACACGCTTCTGATGGGAAACTGTCAAAGTGTTGAAAGCTCGTCTGGATGTTTGTGAGGAAACACAGTCTGATTATCATCCGTCTGTTCTGCAGCAGACGAAGGTTTAAACATTCAAACACTTTCAGTCAGGAAACGTGCTGAAGATCCCAGAGGGAGAATCCTGACAGATCCTCACTACTAATTAAACATTCCATGAACAGAAAGAACCACTTTAGACGATATTCTGTCATTTCAAGCAAACTTTGAATCATTTTTGGAAAAAAATTCTGTCATTTTAATCTGGTGTTCCATAATTTTTGATCATTTTGAAGTAATTTTGGATGATTTTTTTTGCAATTCCAGATAAATTTCAGTCATTTTAGACATTTTCCAGTCTTTCAGTTAATTTTTTTTGTCCTAAAAGCAAATTTTGAGTCATTTTTGGATGAATTTCTGTCATTGTAAACAACTTTCACTTCATTTAAGACACATTTTTATGATTTTAAACAAATGAGTGATTTTAGACTAATTTTCAATATTTTGATATTTTAAGCAAAAATGTCATTTTTGGCCAAATTTCTGTCATTTTAGACTTTTTTTGTCATTTTAAGCATATTTTAGACAAATCTTTCCATTTGAAAGTGGTTCTGAGTCATTTTAGACAAGTTTCAGTCATTATAGACATTTTTTTGTCATAAAAGCAACGAAAAATCTCAGGAAAAAAGTCACTTCAGATGATATTTTGTCACTTAAAGCAAATTTTGAGTCGTTTTTGGACTAATTTTGGAGAAAGTTTTGACAGTTTTAAACAGTTTTTGAGTAATTTTTGAATTTTGAAAAAATTCTTGGAAGAATTGTAATTCCAGACAAGTTTCAGTCATTTTAGGTCATTTTTTGGGTTATTTTAAACAGATTTTGGACAAATTTGGTCATTGTAAACTAGTTGAGTCATTTTGGATGAATTTTTGTAATTCCGGATACGTTTCAGTCATTTTAGATGTTTTTGAGAGTAATTCCAGGAAAAAGTCACTTTAGACATAGTTTTTGGATGAATTTCTGTCATTTTAAAGAACTTTGGCTTAATTTAAACACGAATTGATCCCAATTCAACAATCAGATTAAATTCTATAAACTGCTGCCTGTAAATACTAAATAAAGAGCGTGGAGATCATCTCTACTCCCTGGAGCTTTTACCAACCGTCTGATTGTCCTCTAATGACAATAAAACCCCAGAACTAGACCAAGAAACACTCAGATCTAACAAACAAGGAGAAATAAACCTCAGAAGAAGAATCAGGACATTTTCAGACATTAAAGATCCCAGATTCTCTGTTTGGTTCCTTCTGTCCTTCAGTTTGTTTCAAGTTTTTTTCTTTCAAGTTGAAGATCTGCTATGTGCAGAATCTGGGACATCCCAGATTCCCAGATCCCAGTAAGATCTTCGAATGTTCGAAGATCTTACTGGGAACTAGAGGACTGAGGGAGAAGAACCAGCAGAACATCGATGAGAGACTCAACAGACTAATGTTCCTTCAAGGAGACATGAAGAAGAAGAAGGAGGAGTCCTCAGGAGATGCAAACAGAACATTCTTCTGAAAAACAGCTGTTGACTAACAGAAACCTGAATCTCCATGTTCTTTGTCATCTCCTAAACCCCATTTCAGTGTTTGTTCTGGTTCTCTATAGAACCTGGTCTGGTCTGACCAGAACCAGTCTGTTCCTGGACCTAAAACAGAACCAGACTGTTCCTGGACCTAAAGAAGAAGAACCAGTCTGTTCCTGGACCTACAACAGAACCAGTCTGTTCCTGGACCTACAACAGAACCAGTCTGTTCCTGGACCTAAAGAAGAAGAACCAGATTGTTCCTGGACCTAAAGAAGAACCAGACTGTTCCTGGACCTAAAACAGAACCAGACTGTTCCTGGACCTAAAGAAGAACCAGATTGTTCCTGGACCTAAAGAAGAACCAGACTGTTCCTGGACCTAAAACAGAACCAGACTGTTCCTGGACCTAAAGAAGAACCAGACTGTTCCTGGACCTAAAGAAGAACCAGACTGTTCCTGGACCTAAAGAAGAACCAGACTGTTCCTGGACCTAAAACAGAACCAGACTGTTCCTGGACCTAAAGAAGAACCAGATTGTTCCTGGACCTAAAACAGAACCAGACTGTTCCTGGACCTAAAGAAGAACCAGACTGTTCCTGGACCTAAAACAGAACCAGACTGTTCCTGGACCTAAAACAGAACCAGACTGTTCCTGGACCTAAAGAAGAACCAGATTGTTCCTGGACCTAAAACAGAACCAGACTGTTCCTGGACCTAAAGAAGAACCAGACTGTTCCTGGACCTGATCATTATCATCCTTCTGCTACTTTAATCTGGAATCAGAGATGAATCTGAGCTGCTGCTGACTGTGAGAAAGTTAGTTTGTTTGTCTCAGATCTGATTCCACAAACATGTCTAGGTTCTGGTTTGTCAAACATCATGTCTGTGTTCAGCTCTGGGACCGAGACGTTCTAATCTCAGCTCCATCTGTCTGCTGTGGACCATCAGAACCGACCTGCTGTTGCCTCCTCAGCCGGTTCTGCCACTGCAGCGCCTGCATGACGATGGCCTCCCAGCGCCGCTCCAGGTTGATGGACAGCAGCTGGAGGTCCTCCCGGTGCTGCTCGGCCTCGGGGCCCGCTTCCGCCATCGGCCCTGTCTGCAGGAGACCAGGAGACACGTTAGAACCAGACCCAGGAGATCCAGGAGACATGTTAGAACCAAACCTTCTCCATCAGAGAGCAGAAGAACCTACACCATAAACAAAAACGTGTTCCTCACCTGACTCTGCTGCAGCAGCTTCTGGCAGAGCTTCAGGACCGAGGAGATCCCTCGACGCCGGGCTCGGATCTCCGAACACAGAGACTGGAGGTCCACATGGACGAGAGAAACCAGAAACCAGTTAGAGAGGAGCAGAAGATATCAGTAATAATAATAACATGCAGGTGGGACAGATGGCTGCACCTCCTTGGGAGGGCTCTAAGAACGGCGTTGTAAGTGGGAGACAAGTGGTGTCTGAGGCCCCCTCCTCTGTTCAAAGATGGCCGTTCTAGTTTGACATGAATGGCTTCTTTTACCCCTCTCTCAAACCATCTGTCCTCTCTGGCTAGAACGTGCACCTTGTGGTCGCCGTTCTTAGAGCCCTCCCAAGGAGGTGCAGCCATCTGTCCCACCTGCAGTCAGGTGACCCCCAACCACCCTCCTAGAGGGCTGGGAGGGGTAACGACCGCCCATCAAAGGCTAACGACTCACATTAACATCTAACGAGTCTATTGGTTTCGGGTCTTTGTCCACTTGTTTTTGCCACCACCCTCCTGGTGGATAAATATCTGGTACTCCCCACCAGGCTTTCAGAACTGAAGAAGCCTCTTGGATGAGAGGTGAAACGTTTTCAACTCACACGAGGTTAGTCCAGTTGCCATAACTTATGCTTGCTTGAGACATTTTAATCTGGTTTTCAGTCATTTTAGACAATTTTTGTCATAAAACGTTGACTAATTTCAGGGAAAAGTCATTTTAGACGGTATTTTGTCATTTCAAGCAAATTTTGAGTGAGTTTTGGATGAATTTCTGTCATTTTAAACAAATTTCACTTCATTAAAATACATTTTAATCTGGTTTTCAGTCATTTTTGATCATCTTGAAGTCAGTTTGGATGAATTTTTGTATTTTCCAGACAAATTTCAGTCATTTTAACAATTTTTTGGTCATTTCAAGCAAATTTTTAATCATTTTTGGATGAATTTCTGTCATTATGCTTTTAATCCTCTTGTTGTCTTCATTTATGGGCACCAAATAATGTTGTTTCCTTGTCTGAAAAAAATACAAAAATTCAGCAAAACAAATCCCCAAATTTCTGAAAATTTGCAAAACCTTCAGGAAGAAAATTCCAATAATTCCTTAAATGTTTCCCTTAAAAGTTTTTTTTTTTTTTTTTTTTTAAATCCCCCAAATTTGGCAAGAAAATTCTTGTAAATATTTTCAAAAAATGAGGAAAAATCTTCCAAAAAATCCTAAAAATATCTAAAGTGATTCAGTTCAGATCAGTAAAACTTCTAATATTTTCTTAAGAACATTCACATAAAAATTTCGCTGGATTTTGGTTGATTTTTATGTGAAAGTTTTTAAGAAACATTTTTTTTTCACATTTCTTTTTTTCCACCAACAAATGATCAAAAATTTCCCAAAAATGTTGAAAATGTGGACATCAGAGGTTTCACTGTGAAAATGTTTTTTTCCCACATTTTCAAACTTTAAAACGGGTCAATTTGACCCGCAGAACGACACGAGGGTTAAACATACAGTGAGTGATTTTGGACGAATGTTGGAGAAAGTTTTGTGACATTTTACTCAATATTTGGAGAAGAAGAAGGAGGAGATTGTTTGACACCAGACAAACTAAAAGAAAAAATCTACAATGACCAGAAGCTGCATGAACGCCTCCAGATGAAGTTTAAACGTCACATTCTCAGGTCTGGAGTCAGCGTGGAGATGATAGTGAAACATCTGAGACAACAACAAATGTTTGTTCTTCTGTTCACTCCACTTTATTAGCATGAAGTCAGAATAACTGACAGCAGCCAATCAGGGCTCTCCTTGCTGACAGCAGCCAATCAGGGCTCTCCTCGCTGACAGCAGCCAATCAGGGCTCTCCTCGCTGACAGCAGCCAATCAGGGCTCTGCTGTCTAATAAATGCAGGAGGATAAATCACTCTATGCTGATGAGTTTCACACTCAAAGGTCAGTGTGTGTGTTCGCATGTTTCTCTGTTTACCCATGCAGCCGTGTGCAAACATATGCATGCATTAGTGTGTGTGTGTGTGTGTGCGTGTGTGTGTGACAGACTTCCTCCTCTGAACACGTCCGAGACACAAACTATTTATGCTAATCCCAGCCGCCCGCTCACCAGCACCGCCTTTACATTTCCTTTACATTTTTCCAATAAATATTAAACACTATTACAATGAAATGGGATTCTCGTTGTGTCTCCGGCGACGTGCGCACTCACACACACACACACACACACACACACACACACACACACACACACACACACACACACACACTCCACTCCTCTTCTTCTGTCTTTCATCTCCTGTTTCTCGCTCTCTTCAGTTTAGCATATTTGTTGCTCTGCTCGTCTAAACAGGAGATGAGGATTCAGAATACAGCGACGGGATCAAGAGGACAAGCCTGCTGTGTGTGTGTGTCTGTGTGTGTGTCTGTGTGTCTGTGTGTGCAGGTGAATTTATTCCAAACAGGAGGTGTGTGTTACATTGGAGGAGGTTCAGATCAGAACAACACAACCACCGAATGAGACTCGATCTGCAGCGATGGATGAAGAAATAAAGTCGAATGATTCAGAGAGTTTCAGTCAGACAATGGAGCAAGTCTGGATCTAAACACAAAGTCTGGATCTAAACACAAAGTCTGGATCTAAAACACAAAGTCTGGATCTAAAACACAAAGTCTGGATCACTGAAACATTTCAATTAAAACATGAAAGCATCACAGTGACTCACACAACAACAACTACAGAACAACAGCCAGTAAACAACTATAACAGCCAGTAAACAACTATAACAGCCAGTAAACAGTCTCTCTGGTTCCACTGTAGATCCAACAGTTTCACATTAACCAACACTTACCGGACTTAACTCCAGTTCTACATAGGAACCAGAACCATGGAGGTTGGTTCTGGTAGAACATCTGGAGAACTTTATGATGAGTATATAATAAAGCAGAAGACTTTAAACAATCAAGTCCTGCACAGCTCAGAAGTTTCCACCATGAAACAGGAAGTTTCTTCTCCCCTGAACGAGGATCTCCAGGGAATGTTCCTGATTAGAAAACTCTCAAAGGTTCCACTTGATCTAAAACATCCTGCAGGTTTATGCAGTAAAAAGCAGCTGACGTAGAACGCTGTCAGTACTCGACCAATCAGAAACATTCAGTGAGGTTCTAGAGACCACCAACAAGACTGTAGGGTACCTTAAGATGTTCTACTGGTCACTGATGAGGTTTAAATGTTCTATTAACAGGTTCTAGAGATCCTCAGTGAGGTTCTAGAGACCACCAACAAGACTGCAGGGTACCTTATTGTGTTCTAGTCATCACTGATGAGGTTTAAAGAGTCCATTAAGAGATTCTGGAGATGCTTTAGATATTCTAAGAGGTCAATGATGGCCAATGAGAAGGTTGGAGGGCACCCTGATATGTTCTAGTGGTCACTGAAGAGGATTTAAGGGTCTGTTAAGACGTTATAATCATTTTAGATATTCTAGTCTACAACGTCTTAGGGTTCCCACTGGAATGTTGGAGGGAACCCAAAGATGTTGTAACGGTCCAATAGAAGGTTCTATGTTTTTTTTTATAAGGATCTTTAGACATTTCATGAGGTTGTAGAGATAATTAACAAGGCTGTGTTCCTCGTGGTTGTAGGGAACTTGATGGGGTTCTAGTGGTCACTGAATTGGGTCTAGGAGACCTTTGAAATCCTCCTACCAACTCCTCAGAAACTCTTCTGTCACTGAAGTTTCTATGAAACAATGGCGCTGATTTATTTTACAGAAACACAAAAACCAAAGACAGTGAAATTCTCCGATCCAGGAACACGAACAGCATGCTAATAATAATGATCAATACGATCAATACATCGGTCCTGTCTGATCATCAGGTTAGTGGATGACGTGGAGCCGTGTTTTTAGCGTGTCTTAGAATCTCATTAACACACAACCACACCTTCCTGTCGGACGGTTTCATGTTCTTCATCTCTAAACTTCAGGTTCTGATAAAATAAATGTTCTTTTAGAACATTTGTTCCTCAATAAAACACTGAATGTTGACAGAAAACAAACATGAAGCTGCAGTTTGATGATGTCTAACGGAACATTTATGGTCCAGAAGATGAACATGAAGCTTTTTATTGTTTATTCGTAATAAAATCAGTCAGCAGCAGCAGGAACATTCGAGGTTCTCCTCATCATCATCAGCAGGAATACTCGAGGTTCTCCTCATCATCATCAGCAGCAGGAACACTCGAGGTTCTCCTCATCATGGTCAGCAGGAACATTCGAGGTTCTCCTCATCATCATCAGCAGGAACATTCGAGGTTCTCCTCATCATCATCAGCAGCAGGAACATTCGAGGTTCTCCTCATCATCATCAGCAGCAGGAACATTCGAGGTTCTCCTCATCATCATCAGCAGCAGGAACACTCGAGGTTCTCCTCATCATGGTCAGCAGGAACATTCGAGGTTCTCCTCATCATCATCAGCAGGAACATTCAAGGTTCTCCTCATCATCATCAGCAGCAGGAACATCCGAGGTTCTCCTCATCATCATCAGCAGCAGGAACACTCGAGGTTCTCCTCATCATGGTCAGCAGGAACATTCGAGATTCTCCTCATCATCATCAGCAGCAGGAACACTCGAGGTTCTCCTCATCGTGGGTGTTAAAGTGCAGGTTGCTGAGTTTGGATGTGAACTCTGTGTTCTCTGGAAGTTTATTCATATCCAGAGAAAAGGCAGAATTCTAAGTCTCTATTGTTTCTGCACGGCTGCTTTCATGCACTGATCCGTCTTTCCTGGTTTCTGTGGGCCGGTCGAGCCTGGCTGGCCTCGTATTGACTCAGAGCCTCTACAGACACAGTCAGACAAATATTTGCTAAAAAGCTTTTCTTCCAAAACACATGGGAAGCTGTGGAGAGGCTGCAGAGACAGAGATGGAGGCAGAGGAAGCCTGAGACGGCAGAAAAACACAGAAACTAACCTACAGAAGGAATATTCTGCTGCGATGAGGAGGAAGATGAAGATCATCTGGTGCAGAAGACGTTAAAACACAGATTAGTGACTGAAGCTAATGATGGATGAAGGCTGAGGTGAACACTGAGACATCTCTAAATGTTAAAGAACCAAACGGAGGAAAATAAGATCTGCTTCCTGTTTTTACAGTCGGATAGCTCAGTCTAAATCCAAACACAGCTTAAACAATTACCAAAACCCTCAAAAACATGATGAGAACCAAACCAACAGCAGATTTCAGAGCAGCATCACTGACCCGAAGCTTCTCTAGATCAGCTAACAAAGGTTTTATGAACAGTAGCTCCAAATATAAGGTTTGGACACAGACAGGTTCACACAACAGTTAAAATAATCCACAGGAATCTTTTCATGGACGTGTAGTTATCTATCTGTGAATCTCTAATGGTTTCCAACTCTGTGCCAGAGGACATCAAACCAAGAACCTGTTGGCAGCAAAGATCCAACAAAGACCAACAACATAAACCAATAAAAAAGAAATTCTAAAGGATCACAAATAGATTTTAAATATTTGCAATGATGCAAAGTGACCAGAAAGAGATTAGAACAAATTAAAATAGATGTAAGATCAACACAAACTGATGAAAAACTACAAAGAAGACACGCAAAATTAATCTAAACCCACTAAGAGCCTCAAAATGACCACAAAGATGCACAAAAACACCACAAAAAGACACAGACAGACAGACTCAGTTGACTCCAAACTAACTGATGTCAAAGAAGTTGTCGATGTTTCTGCATTTAGCTCAAACCGATGGACAGGAAGTGGAGTTTAAAGTCTACAAGCAGCTGTTTGTTTATGTTCTCAGAAGAAGAAGAACCTCCAGGAACCTTCTGGGGTTCCTCACCATCGCCGCTGTGGAGGTTCTTCAGAGATCTAGGATGTAAAATGGAAACCTCTTGATATTTAGATACTTAGATGTTAGTTGTTAGAGTCACTTGCACACAAACCTGTAGGATCCCGATACGCTCCAATCTATATTTTACTGAACGGATTTCAACAGATTCAGTTTAAATCAAACTAAAACCAGACAAGTTGGTTCCTTCAATCCCCTCAGAGTTCCTTGAGGTTCTCCTGATCTACGAGAACATCCCAGCTCTCCAAGCAGCAGCTGATAGTTTGAATGTTGGTTCAGGATTCATGTGTTCTGATGATCTGCAGGTAGAACCTCTCAGAGATCTGTGGAACGTTTTGTTTTAGTTTGGTTCCATCGTTCTTCAATCAGCTCATCGATTGGTTGAGGAGCAGCAACGATTTCAGTTGGTTTCCTTTGGTTCTCTACAGTTCTGTTAAACATCCCAGTAAAACAGTGACAACGTCTCTACGAACTACAGGGATCTGTTACTGAGACAGGAGAACATGTTGGGATGGATTCATGACTTCAGAAGTGATCAGAGGTTCTTCAGGTCCCTACAGACAGATTATACATGCAACGAAGTAATGAGAACATCTCTATAAACTACAGGGATCTGCTGTTTCCTGTGATGGATTTATGGTTTCAGAGATTCTGTAGGTCATTATTTCCTCTAACGGTGTGTTAGAGGTGAGGAGTACGTCAGGAGAACGTCAGGAGAACGTCACGAGAGCGTATTTATCTCAGCGCCTGTCACTCATCGTGTTCTTTAGAAGGATGACCGATGGAGAATCAACTAAAAGAAGAGGATCTCCTCTAATTCCCTTCACCCTCTCACTCCTAAATCTCCTCCTCTAAAAACTAAATCCTCTTAACTCTACTCCACCTCCTCATCTCCACAATCTAATTACCCACCTGGAGAGGAGAGGAGAGGAGAGGATGGAGGAGGAGGAGGAGAGGAGAGGATGGAGGAGGAGGAGAGGAGAGGATGGAGGAGGAGAGGAGGAGAGGAGGAGAGGAGAGGATGGAGGAGGAGGAGAGGATAGAGGAGGAGGAGGAGAGGATGGAGGAGGAGGAGGAGAGGATGGAGGAGGAGGAGGAGAGGATAGAGGAGGAGGAGGAGAGGAGAGGATGGAGGAGGAGGAGAGGAGAGGATAGAGGAGGAGGAGAGGAGAGGATAGAGGAGGAGGAGAGGATAGAGGAGGAGGAGGAGAGGATGGAGGAGGAGGAGGAGAGGATGGAGGAGGAGAGGAGAGGATGGAGGAGGAGAGGAGAGGATGGAGGAGGAGAGGATGGAGGAGGAGAGGAGGAGAGGAGAGGATGGAGGAGGAGGAGAGGATAGAGGAGGAGGAGGAGAGGATGGAGGAGGAGGAGGAGAGGATGGAGGAGGAGGAGAGGAGAGGATGGAGGAGGAGGAGAGGATAGAGGAGGAGGAGGAGAGGATAGAGGAGGAGAGGAGAGGATGGAGGAGGAGGAGGAGAGGAGAGGAGAGGATGGAGGAGGAGGAGAGGAGAGGATAGAGGAGGAGGAGAGGATAGAGGAGGAGGAGGAGAGGATGGAGGAGGAGAGGATGGAGGAGGAGAGGAGGAGAGGAGAGGATGGAGGAGGAGGAGAGGATAGAGGAGGAGAGGAGAGGATGGAGGAGGAGGAGAGGATAGAGGAGGAGGAGGAGAGGATGGAGGAGGAGGAGGAGAGGAGAGGATGGAGGAGGAGGAGAGGATAGAGGAGGAGGAGGAGAGGATGGAGGAGGAGGAGGAGAGAAGAGGATGGAGGAGGAGGAGAGGAGAGGATGGAGGAGGAGAGGAGGAGAGGATGGAGGAGGAGGAGAGGAGAGGATGGAGGAGGTTGTTCCTGTGGATCTGTTCTTCACTGTCAAACACTTCATAATAAAACAGAAAAGCTGAAATCTGCTGATATCAGAGTCGAAACCAAAGCAGAGTTCTGGTTCTGAAACCAGAAAGAAATTGTTCTTTTCTTTTTTTTTTTGTCTTTTCATAAAACCCATAAATAATCCGTGATCAGCAGCAGAGCTTTGGTCAGATCAAACTGACCAGAAGCTGGAATCAGAAACTTTCTAATCAATGACCACGAGTCTGTGAATCTAATCAGATGTTTGGTGTTAAAAACCACCAGAACTAACCCCAATCTCAGACAGGAACTAGAACAAGACAGAAGAAGAGAAACAATAAATAAAAACAAACAAGAAGGTAAAAAAAAGTTGAAAGCAACCAAACAACAGAAAGTGCTGACGTCGTCTCCATTAAGTCTCCTCCTGGTTAGAAGAACAGAAATGGTGAAATGTTTCTATATCTAACCTGGTTTCAGTCATTACAAGAACCTCGTCTGTCTGTTCTCAGTGAAAATAGACTAAAATACCTGCAGAGTTTCAACCTCTAGGTTTATATTTCACCTCAGAAGCTCTGGTAGATGTTTCTGCATATAGATGGTGTATTTTCATGAATGTAGCTGAAGAAACATCGCCTTTCTTCCCATATTTACATCATTTATTCTGCACAGACAAAGTGTGAACAAATTGAAAAATTTAAAGAATCTTCCACAGAAGGTCTGCTTTAAAGAGGTGGTTTTAAGTTTTTCCTAAAGCAGTTAATAAGGAGAAGTTAGAACGTTGTTCTGAATAAGTTCTGACATGAAGAACATTTCAGTCACATGACTCATCAGATGTTCTACTAAAAGAATCATCACAGGATTCCTGAAAACATCTCTGCATTTTTCTAGAAGGTTCCTCCTGAAATCCACATCCATGAACACCGTGAGAGAATGTTCTGGTCCAGGTTTGGTTAGTTAGAGTTAGTTAGTGTTAATTAGTATTAATTACGGTTAGAGTTAGAGTTGTATATTGTTTCCTTGTCTGAAAAAATCCAAAAATTCTGCAAAAAAATTCCCCAAATGTCTGAAAATTTGCAAAATCATCATAAAGAAAATTAAAAGTTTCTCTTAAAAGTTTTATTTTTAAAAAAATCCCCCAACTTTGGCAAGAAAATTCTTGTCAATATTTTCAAAAAATGAGTAAAAATCTTCCAAAAAAAATCCTAAAAATATCTAAAGTGATTCCATATATATCAGTAAAACTTCCATTTTCTTTAAGAACAATTTTACCATTTCTTTTTTTTCCACCAAATAATGTTCAAAGATTTTTCAAAAATGTTGAAAATGTGGACATCAGAAGTTTCACTGTGAAAATAGACTTTTCTCCCACAATTTCAAACTTTAAAATGAATCAATTTGACCCACAGGACGACACGAGGGTTAAGCAGAGCCTCCATCTGGCTGCAGGTAGAACATCTAGAACATCTAGAACATCCAGGATCCTCCTAACCCGAACCTTAAACCCTGCAGAATGTTCAGTAGGAGGTGTTACTCTGGATATTTCTGCAGGTTTAACAGAAATCAAACTCCAGAGCTGCTAATCAGCTCATAACGCTACAGACTGTTGTGTATTTTGGTCTCCAGTTTCATTCTGGATCATCAGAACCGAACCTGATAGCAGCTGGAGTGAAGGAAACAAAAGGAGCTGAACACAAAATGACACGACGACAGCACAAGAAAAAGAATCTAAAATGAGAAATCTGTAAAAGGAGGAAGCTGAAAACAAAGAGGCGCAGAGAGGAAGGCGAAGACAAGGACGAAGCAAAGCGAGGAAGAGGAGAGTGAGTTTCTGCTGCTGCTCGGTGACCCAGTGGATATTTCAATCAATTACCATTAATTAGAAATCTCTGATTAATTCTATTTGTTGATTAAGTCAATTAAAACCACAAGCACTCGTTATCGCACAACGAGCCTAATGAATTCCTGTCGACGGTTTGTTCCCACATATTCCCCGTGCTGCCGCTAATACGCCTAAAGCTACTGAACTTTTCCTCTCTTTCATTCCTTCTATCTGTCTAATTGAATCCTAGCGATGCCGACTTCCTGTTGAGGATTCTCCAAGAGCACCTTGACTTCCTGTAGCAGCACAATCCTTCTCTCTGTTCACAGCTTCGTCCTCCAAACCCAAGGATAGAGATTCCCTCACCGATCTGAAGCTCCGAGGAACAGGACCGGCAGCTCCTGGAGGACTTTACACCTCAGAATCAGGTCTGGCTGCCAGGAAAATATCAGAACAGGAAGTTAAAGGACTGCAACAAGCAGCAGCAAAACAACAGGAGGGATGTTGGAGTCGTCCTGATGACGGAGAAACTAGACGAAGAAGATATCTAACCAGGAAGTCAACGTGTTTTAAACAGATATCTGAGAGAGGAAGAATCTCAATTATACAAGAACCATGATGGCATAGTTGTAACAGAGGACATAGCTTTGCTCTACTTATTTTTAGGAACACTGTTGTAGGATGGCAATGACAAAAACAAGACACAGCGCCAAAAATGAAACACAAAATGACAAAAAACAAGATAGAAAATGACAAAAACGTGACAGAAAGAAGACACAAAATGACAAAAACAAGACAGAAAATGACAAAAACAAAACAACAAAAAAATAGATACAAAATGACAAAAACAAGACATAAAATGACAAAAACAAAACAACAAAAAAATAGATACAAAATGACAAAAACAAGACAGAAAATGACAAAAACAAAACAACAAAAAATAGATACAAAATGACAAAAACAAGACATAAAATGAGAGAAACAAGACACAAAACAACAAAATCAAGACATAAAACGACAGAAATGAGACACAAAATGACAACAGCATTATTGGATGTAAAATGTCCTCCAGTTCTGGAATGAGCCTCCTACTGGTAAAAAGATGTTCTGGTTGAACTCTAAACTCATATCACGGTTCCAGTGAACGGAACATATAGAATGAATGAAGCTCCTGAGCTCCTTTCAGATGAAGGAAATGATAAATAAAGTCTTCTCATCTCAGTGAACTTCCTCTGGATCTGCAGGGATGACGTCCTGCATATCACTTTATCACATTTCTCCAAACGGGTCGCAGCACATTAAGGAATGAAACTCGACGCCACACTTCCTCTGACCCAGAATCCATCTGTTTCCAGCTCGGGCTTTTTAACGGCTCGTAGAAACGGCTCTGAGAGACGGCAGGATTCATTAAGGGCTTTTAGAGCAATCCACTGGAAATGGAAGCAGACAATAAAGAAAGACGCACCTCTCCCACTCACTTACTGCTGGGTTTGTGACATTTATGACAAAACCTGGCAACCCACATGCATTAAAATATCAATTTAACACTCTGACGGAGGCGGTGCTGCTCTCCTCAGCCAGGTGTTTGGGTTTCTGATGAGGTCACAGGTCATGTGATGCTTGCCTCAGATTCAGGGATGGTGGTGAGAACAGAAGAATGAGGAGGAAGTGATTGTTTTCCTGTAAAAATGGTTGAAAAGGTTTCATAATGAATGAGCAGGTATTATCCCACTCAGTCATGAAGGAGTCTTTGTACAGAGACCAGTATACTCCTGTACGATGTTTAAATGACATGGCTCTAAAATGAGCTGAGAACAGCAGAACCTTCTCAGTTCTGCACCTATGGACTGGGTCTATTATGTCAGCATCATGACTCCACATGGAAAAGAACTGAACAGTGAAATTTCTGATCTTTGAAATTGCTCAAAATGACATTAGATTTGTACAAGACTTCAAACTTTTCCAGATTTACTTAAAATGTGTCCAAACCGATTCAAAATTTTTCAAAAGCCACTGAAACTTTGTTCAAAACAAGTAAAAATTACTCAAAATGACACGACATGGAAAAGAACTGAACAGAGGAAGAGACAAATCTGACTGAGAGACTCGACAAAGATGGAAAAAGATCCAGGAAGATCAGTGAGAAACTAAAAACCAGCAAAGCACAGAGTCAGCAGTAATCAGGAGGTCTAGAAGGAGTCATAGTAGCACTAATCGGGAGGTCTAGAAGGAGTCATAATACCATTAATCAGGAGGTCTAGAAGGAGTCATAGTAGCAGTAATCAGGAGATCTAGAAGGAGTTACAGTACCACTAATCAGAGGTATAGAAGGAGTCATAGTACCACTAATTAGGAGATCTAGAAGGAGTCATAGTACCACTAATCAGGAGGTCTAGAAGGAGCCATAGTACCACTAATCAGGAGGTCTAGAAGGAGTCATAGTAGCATTAATCAGGAGGTCTAGAAGGAGCCATAGTACCACTAATCAGGAGATCTAGAAGGAGTCATAGTACCACTAATCAGGAGGTCTAGAAGGAGCCATAGTACCACTAATCAGGAGGTCTAGAGGGAGTCATAGTACCACTAATCAGGAGGTCTAGAAGGAGTCATAGTACTACTAATCAGGAGATCTAGAAGGAGTCATAGTACTACTAATCAGAGGTATAGAAGAAGTCATAGTACCACTAATCAGGAGGTCTAGAAGGAGCCATAGTACCACTAATCAGGAGGTCTAGAAGGAGTCATAGTAGCATTAATCAGGAGGTCTAGAAGGAGCCATAGTACCACTAATCAGGAGATCTAGGAGTCATAGTACCACTAATCAGGAGGTCTAGAAGGAGCCATAGTACCACTAATCAGGAGGTCTAGAGGGAGTCATAGTACCACTAATCAGGAGGTCTAGAAGGAGTCATAGTACCACTAATCAGGAGGTCTAGAAGGAGTCATAGTACTACTAATCAGGAGATCTAGAAGGAGTCATAGTACCACTAATCAGAGGTATAGAAGAAGTCATAGTACCACTAACCAGGAGATCTAGAAGGAGTCATAGTACCACTAATCAGGATGTATAGAAGGAGTCATAGTACCACTAATCAGGAGGTCTAGGAGTCATAGTACCACTAATCAGAGGTATAGAAGGAGTCATAGTACCACTAATCAGGAGATCTAGAAGGAGTCATAGTACCACTAATCAGGAGGTCTAGAAGGAGTCATAGTACCACTAATCAGGAGGTCTAGAAGGAGTCATAGTACCACTAATCAGGAGATCTAGAAGGAGTCATAGTACCACTAATCATGAGGTCTAGAAGGAGTCATAGGACCACTAATCAGGAGATCTGGAAGGAGTCATAGTACCACTAATCAGAGGTATAGAAGGAGTCATAGTACCACTAATCAGGAGGTCTAGAAGGAGTCATAGTACCACTAATCAGGAGGTATAGAAGGAGTCATAGTACCACTAATCACGAGATCTAGAAGGAGTCATAGTAGCATTAATCAGGAGGTCTAGAAGGAGTCATAGTACCACTAATCAGGAGGTATAGAAGGAGTCACAGTACCACTAATCAGGAGGTATAGGAGTCATAGTACCACTAATCAGGAGGAGTAATAAAGAGTTAAAATTGTCCAAATGACTTGACATCTGTCAGAAATTACTCAAACTTTGTCCAACATTTCCTATTATTTGTCTTAAATGATTCAGAACTCATGCGAAATGATTCAAAACAGGTCTAAAAAGACTCAAAACTCCCTAAACAAGTGAAAAATTGCCAAGAATCACTCAAAGTTTATCTAAAATGACTCAATGACAACCATGACTTTGTTGGAAGGATGTTCCTCATGTTCAGGCTGAAGGTTTTCCAGACGTAGTGGAACCATCGGTGTGACAACAGCAGAGTTTGAAACTGATCTGAACATCAGAATAAATAAACTAATACAGAGTAAACCTGCAGATGAAACGTTTGATTGGAGGAAGAATCCACGTGAGGAGCTCAGAGCTCCAGCCTGCTGACGTCACCAGCCTTATTGATTATCCTAACTTATTACTGGAGTCCTTTCGACACGCCGCCACGTTTTAGGATGAAAGCTTTACTCTTAAAATATTCAGCGGCGGTAAACAAATGGAGGATATATGAAGTCTTTGTGAGTGAAAGCATTTATTGTTCTCACTAATGCAGTCGAGCGAACGCGCCGCCGAGACTTAAATCGCTTCTATCAATAAAAAACAATCTGCTGGTGTCTGTCTGCGTTCCTCTGGATATTCATCTTTCCCTCATCCATCTTTCTCCCGCTTTTGTTTCTGCATCTCACTTTACAGCCTCTTTCTGTCCTGTTTTTCCTCCGATCCATCCTTCACTCTGTCCTGGACCTTTGTTCGCCTCCACTCCTCTATCCTGCTCCACTAAATGAGAAGGTCCGTCTTCCATCTTTCTCCTTGCTGTCTTTACCAGGGTTCCATCATGGAGGTCTCAGATGAAATAAGTTAGTCAGTGTCAGTCAGACTGGAACCAGGAAACATGTTGTTGAAGAACTTATTTCATTTCCATCATCTGTAGAGAAGAAATCAGTAAAATCTGCCTCATCTGTTATTAAATATGAAGACAACATGAAGCAGCTTCAAACCAACCACCAACATCTACACCTCTATGAACATCTAGACCTCTATGAACATCTAGACCTCTATGAACTCCAGGTTCTGGTTCCTACCAATGAGTCCACATCAACATTTAGTCTAAATATCTAAAAACTGGAACCTTGTCTCTTCATACTGACCAAACATCAGATTCTACTGATTTTAGAGCCTCAACAGTTGGAGAAATGTGGCCCAAAGACTGTATTTTAGTAGAAATATGGATCCATCCATAGATAAACACTTATAGGAACTTTATGGAGACAGTGTCATGCAGTGGGTGAGAGGGATTGTCCATGATGGATGTGAGCTTTGCCAACATCCTCCTCTATGGAGTCCAGGGAACAGTCCAGGACAGAACCTCCTCCTGACCTTCTGTTTAGTCTCTTTCTGTCCCTTTCAGTGCTCCCTGCTCCCCAGCAGACCACTGCATAGAAGATAGCAGACGCTACCACAGAGTCATAGAATGTCCTGAGCAGAGTCCTGCACACTCCAAAGGACCTCAGTCTCCTCAGCAGGTGGAGACCACTTTGGCCCTTGTTGTACAAAGGACCACATGAACATCCATGATATCAGAGAGATGTTCCACCAGCTGCTTAGTTCAGAACATTTCCTTCATCTCCAGCTGAGAGGTTGACTGGGTTTAACCCTCCTGTTGTCTTCATTTACGGACACACAAAAAAATGTTTCCTTCTCTGAAAAAAATCCAAACATCTGCAAAAAAATTTCCCCAAATTTCTGAAAATTTTCAAAACTTCAGGAAGAAAATTCGAATAATTCCTTAAAAATTTCCCTTAAAAGTCTTTTTTTTTAAAAATCCCCCAAATTTGGCAAGAAAATATTTTCAAAAAATGAGTAAAAATCTTCCCAAAAAATCTGAAAAATATCTAAAGTGATTCCATATATATCAG
>CM049584.1:32512826-32533620 GCA_027123335.1 Amphiprion clarkii | reverse complement strand
TAAAACTTTTAATGTTTTCCTAAAGAACATTCACATAAAAATCAACCAAAATCCAGAGAAATTCACTGATTTTGGTTGATTTTTTGTGAATCTTCTTAAGAAATATTTTTAAAAATTTTTTCCACCAAAAAATGTCCAAAGATTTCCCAAAAATGTTGAAAATGTGTACATCAGAAGTTTTGCTGTGAAAATATATTTTTTCTGACATTTTCAAACTTTAAAACGGGTCAATTATGACCCGCAGGACGACACGAGGGTTAAAGCAGGAAGCTGCTCAGTGTGGGTGGAATAAAGCAGAAAAACAGAATAAATAGCAGCTGATCCTAACAGACTGGACTCTGGTTCTTCTTCTCAGTTTGTTCGCAGATTAAACTTTAATTGTCTTCTCCTCCATCGTTCCTCTTTCCTCTCTCCTGGCAGCTCTTTCTTCTTTTCTTTCTTCTCATCTTTCTTCTTCTTTGCTGTTTCCTGCCGTTTCTCCTCTTCTTGTTTTTTCTGCTTCTGTCTGCCGTCCTTTAGCTGATGAAAGAGCCGAGTGTTTTCTTCTCCTCCCGACCACATGAAGATGAAAGTCTCGTGTGTTTGTTGCCGTCGTTGCCATGGCAACGCCTCACCTGTTTGTTCGCCTTCAACCCCTAACGAGCAACTCTTAACGAGAAAACACCTCTTCAGAACACACATATCAACACGGACAGACGGCGGTAATCAAAGCGGCATCAGGAGGCGAGTCGGAGCTCCTTTAATCCTCCTCCTCATCACAGAGTCGTCTATAGATAGCAGGTATTGGTACTGTAGATAGAAGATATACCAGATATTGATCCTATAAATAGGAGATAGATCAGATATTGATCCTGTAGACATCAGATAGATCAGGTATTGAGTAATTCTGGACAGATATTAAGCTTTTGTGGATAGAAAAGAAAGTTTCAGGACATTTTGAGTCCTTTTGAACAAAGTGAAGTTTCCAGACATTCCTGAAAGGTTTTAAGCTATTTGTCACAATCTTTATCTTCTTTTGGGAAAATCTGGAACGATTTTGGAAAAGATTTCAGATATTTTGGACAAATATACATACTTTTGGACAGGTTTCAAGTCAAAATCAGTATTAACTGGAACCTTGTCTTGCCAACATTTTCCGAAACAGAGTAAAAACTGAAATGAAACAGGTTTTGCTGCTGGTTTTTTCCTCTGTCTCTGTAAACTGGACTTTCCTATGAAGGACGACATGAGAAAATATATTTATTTAATGTGAAATTGCCAGGAAAACATCACTGAAAAAGCAGCTTAGATGTAAAGGAACTTCATCTTGTTTAGTCTGGGTTGATTAATTCTAATATTTATAATAATTCTGTTGTTGGTGGCTGTTCGTTGACTGATTGCTGGTAGAACAGAGTCTTGTTCTGTGTTTCAGGTGAGGCAGGTGATTGGACGAAGCACCTGGAGGGTCAGAGATCTGTGGGGAGGCTGTGAAATGTGAGAACACTGCAGGAGGAAGCAGAGCTGAGATCAGAACCGAAGGAGGGATGGAGGAAGATGAGGAGGAGGCCAAAGATCAGGACGGAGGTCTGAGGAGAGACGAGGGTGAGACTCAGTGGGGGAGGAAGGTTCATCTACTGGGGACAGCAGGGGAGGAAGACGGACCAATAAATAGAGAAGAGAGGGAACTGGACACAGAAATACACCAACAGACAGAAGAAAACATATAAACACACCAAGAACCAATATATAAACACAACAAGAACCAACATATGAACACACCAAGAACCAGCATATAATCACACCAAGAACCAGCATATAAACACACCAAGAACCAACATATAAACACACCAAGAACCAGCATATAAACACACCAAGAACCAACATATGAACACACCAAGAACCAACATATAAACACACCAAGAACCAACATAAGAACACAACAAGAACCAACATATAAACACACCAAGAACCAACATAAGAACACAACAAGAACCAACATATGAACACACCAAGAACCAACATATAAACACACCAAGAACCAATATATAAACACACCAAGAACCAACATATAAACACAACAAGAACCAACATATAATCACACCAAGAACCAACATATAAACACACCAAGAACCAGCATATAAACACACCAAGAACCAACATATGAACACACCAAGAACCAGCATATAAACACACCAAGAACCAATATATAAACACACCAAGAACCAACATAAGAACACACCAAGAACCAGCATATAAACACACCAAGAACCAATATATAAACACACCAAGAACCAACATAAGAACACACCAAGAACCAGCATATAAACACAACAAGAACCAACATATAAACACACCAAGAACCTGCATATAAACACACCAAGAACCAATATATAAACACACCAAGAACCAACATATAAACACACCAAGAACCAGCATATAAACACACCAAGAACCAGCATATAAACACAACAAGAACCAACATATAATCACACCAAGAACCAACATATAAACACACCAAGAACCAGCATATAAACACACCAAGAACCAACATATGAACACACCAAGAACCAGCATATAAACACAACAAGAACCAGCATATAAACACACCAAGAACCAATATATAAACACACCAAGAACCAACATAAGAACACACCAAGAACCAGCATATAAACACAACAAGAACCAACATATAAACACACCAAGAACCTGCATATAAACACACCAAGAACCAATATATAAACACACCAAGAACCAACATAAGAACACACCAAGAACCAGCATATAAACACACCAAGAACCAGCATATAAACACAACAAGAACCAACATATAAACACACCAAGAACCAGCATATAAACACACCAAGAACCAACATATAAACACACCAAGAACCAGCATATAAACACACCAAGAACCAGCATATAAACACAACAAGAACCAACATATAAACACAACAAGAACCAACATATAATCACACCAAGAACCAACATATAATCATACCAAGAACCAGCATATAAACACAACAAGAACCAGCATATAAACACAACAAGAACCAACATATGAACACACCAAGAACCAGCATATAAACACAACAAGAACCAACATATAAACACACCAAGAACCAACATATAATCACACCAAGAACCAACATATAATCATACCAAGAACCAGCATATAAACACAACAAGAACCAACATATAATCACACCAAGAACCAACATATGAACACACCAAGAACCAGCATATAAACACAACAAGAACCAACATATAAACACAACAAGAACCAACATATAATCACACCAAGAACCAACATATAATCAAACCAAGAACCAACATATAAACACACCAAGAACCAACATATAATCACACTAAGAACCAACATATAAACACAACAAGAACCAACATATAATCACACCAAGAACCAACATATAAACACACCAAGAACCAACATATAAACACAACAAGAACCAACATATAATCACACCAAGAACCAACATATAATCACACCAAGAACCAACATATAAACACACCAAGAACCAACATATAAACACACCAAGAACCAACATATAATCACACTAAGAACCAACATATGAACACACCAAGAACCAACATATAATCACACCAAGAACCAACATATAAACACACCAAGAACCAACATATAAACACAACAAGAACCAACATATAATCACACCAAGAACCAACATATAAACACACCAAGAACCAACATATAAACACACCAAGAACCAACATATAATCACACCAAGAACCAACATATAATCACACTAAGAACCAACATATAATCACAACAAGAACCAACATATAAACACACCAAGAACCAACATATAATCACACCAAGAACCAACATATAATCACACCAAGAACCAACATATAATCACACCAAGAACCAACATATAATCACACCAAGAACCAACATATAATCACACCAAGAACCAACATATAAACACAACAAGAACCAACATATAATCACACCAAGAACCAACATATAATCACACCAAGAACCAACATATAAACACACCAAGAACCAACATATAATCACACCAAGAACCAACATATAATCACACCAAGAACCAACATATAAACACACCAAGAACCAACATAAAAACACAAGAACCAACATATAATCACACCAAGAACCAGCATATAATCACACCAAGAACCAACATAAGAACACAACAAGAACCAACATATAAACACACCAAGAACCAACATAAGAACACAACAAGAACCAACATATGAACACACCAAGAACCAACATATAAACACACCAAGAACCAATATATAAACACACCAAGAACCAACATATAAACACAACAAGAACCAACATATAATCACACCAAGAACCAACATATAAACACACCAAGAACCAACATAAGAACACACCAAGAACCAGCATATAAACACACCAAGAACCAGCATATAAACACAACAAGAACCAACATATAAACACACCAAGAACCAGCATATAAACACACCAAGAACCAACATATAAACACACCAAGAACCAGCATATAAACACACCAAGAACCAGCATATAAACACAACAAGAACCAACATATAAACACAACAAGAACCAACATATAATCACACCAAGAACCAACATATAATCATACCAGAACCATATAACACACAAGAACCAGCATATAAACACACAAGAACCAACATATGAACACACCAAGAACCAGCATATAAACACACAAGAACCAACATATAAACACACCAAGAACCAACATATAATCACACAGAACCACATATAACCAAGAACCAGCATATAAACACAACAAGAACCAACATATAATCACACCAAGAACCAACATATGAACACACCAAGAACCAGCATATAAACACAACAAGAACCAACATATAAACACAACAAGAACCAACATATAATCACACCAAGAACCACATATAATCAACCAAGAACCAACATATAAACACACCAAGAACCAACATATAATCACACTAAGAACCAACATATAAACACAACAAAAACCAACATATAATCACACCAAGAACCAACATATAAACACACCAAGAACCAACATATAAACACAACAAGAACCAACATATAATCACACCAAGAACCAACATATAATCACACCAAGAACCAACATATAAACACACCGAGAACCAACATATAAACACACCAAGAACCAACATATAATCACACTAAGAACCAACATATGAACACACCAAGAACCAACATATAATCACACCAAGAACCAACATATAAACACACCAAGAACCAACATATAAACACAACAAGAACCAACATATAATCACACCAAGAACCAACATATAAACACACCAAGAACCAACATATAAACACAACAAGAACCAACATATAATCACACCAAGAACCAACATATAATCACACCAAGAACCAACATATAAACACACCAAGAACCAACATATAATCACACCAAGAACCAACATATAATCACACCAAGAACCAACATATAAACACAACAAGAACCAACATATAATCACACCAAGAACCAGCATATAATCACACCAAGAACCAACATATAAACACAACAAGAACATATGTATGTTTTTATGTATTGAAATGATACAAAAATAAGAAGTGTTTGTTTGCTGACTAGAAGGGGGCAGTGTGGTGTCAGAAGGTGGTGCTGTGGCTGCATCAGCTGCAATAAACAGAGTAGAAGAAGATGGAAACCAGACCAGCTAACCTCAAAGAGCAGAAACAGAAGCAGTTAAAATGATGTTCTGAAACTACAGTTCTGGAACAAATATGCTGAAGATGAGGATATATTGAGAATCTTCAGAGATCTGCATCATGATGACGGGACTAAAGAGAGTTTTCAGTCTAGAGAAAATACAGACGGTAAACGTGTTCATGTTGAATTCAACCTCCAGGAGTTTCTGGACTTCCTGTTTTCCTTCACTGGATGAAATAAATTCAGAAATTAAAAAAAACAAAAATTGGAAACTGAAAAAATCCAGATGAGAACTAAAGGAACATGTTTAGAACATGTGTTTGTTCATGTATGTTCAGCTGAGTATGTCTGAAACATCACGGTTCATGTGTGTGTTTTACAGTGTGTTTGTGTGTTATTTTGTATCATCTATGTTGTCTATTGTGGGTTATATTGTATATTCATTGTGTTATATTGTGTGTTGTTGTGTAGTGTGTGTGCTGGGTGCTGACCCCTGCTGTGTCTCATAGGTGAGTACAGTAATGAGCTGAGGAGCAGAAATCGAAGCAGAATCAGACGACTGATCTTTTCTCTCTTTGTGGCGTCTAAATGATTCCTATCAATAGTTCCAATCTGAACAGCTCTGCCTCTTTCTGCCACCAATCAATGGCTTCCCGCTGAGAGAGTCTGAGATAAACTCTGTTTCTGCTCACTTTCATCATTTAGGAAACGAGTTCTCGTGAATAATCACTGATTCTCCACCTGAACCACGTCCACCTGGTGTCAGAACCAAGACGTCTACCACAGGAACACTTTATGGATCATTCCAGAACTGGAGGACATCTGGGATCCAAAACATTTGAAAATCAACCTTTTCTTTAAACTGTTGGAAGATGCTACCAACAAAAAGAAAACACAAAATGACAAAAACAATATATATGTATATATATATATATATATATATATATATATATATATATATATATATATATATATATATATATATATATATATATATATATATATACATATATATATATATATATATATATATGTGTATGTGTGTGTGTGTGTGTGTGTGTACACACACACACACATATATATATATATAAATATAAAAATAAATTTAAAAAAACACTAGTATACCTGAGAATTATAGATGTGAGAGTTAAATATAGACAACCTAAATAAATATGGTATTATAGCATATTAATATCTAATATAAACTCTATAATTTTAGTCTTTATGGACATTAATCGACTCATTCAGAAATAAATTTGAGACTAAAATCCAGATAATAAACCTCCAGATGCAGGAATTCTCTGGATTGATTCTGAACCAGATTTCATTTTTCTGTTTGTTTATTTGTTTGTTAGTTAAATAAACCTAAACAACCTAAACGATGATGTAATAAAAAGTGTTTGTGAGTGTTTGTGGAACTTTGTGTGCATCTGAACTCCTGTTGTCGTCTTTATATTTACTGCGTCTGTAAGTCATTTATCCCAGCAGGCAGCGGCACGTATATACTCTTATATGCATGGATCAGCGTGTGTGTGTGTGTGTGCCACTGTGTGTGTGTGTGTGTGTTGTGCGTCTCTGTGTGTCTGTCAGTCACGCGGCAGGGCTAGGCTAATCAGCGCAGCTAGCTGCTCTCTGATTAATTTCCTGTTAGCGTCATGCAGCTTCTCAGGCTAACTGCTGATTCCTCCATACATCAGATACACAACAGACACACACAGACACACAACCGGTTCCTCCATACATCAGATACACGAGACGCTTCCATTGGCCTCGTTAACACACTCAGACACACACAGGTTTGTCTAATATTCAGTGTTCAGACTGTGATACATGGATGGATGTAAACTGATCTGGAGTCAGTTTTTACCAGAACTCAAACACTGACTCTAGATCAGTTTAAATCCATCCAGCTGAGGACCAGAATGACTTGAAAATTGTCCAAAATGACTCAAAAATTCTCCAAACTGATGAGAAACTTTCTAGTTTCTATCAGCTGAGATCTCCACAGGATGAAGACCGATCTAACCTGAGATCTACTGACAGTGTCTGAGTTCCTGACCTTCACCCGTCCACCTCCAGGACCTCCATCCTGGATGTTCTACCACAGCTCTAACAGCTGCTCTACCTGTCCTGGTCCTACCTTGAAGCTGAGCAGCTGCTCTGATTGGTCCTTGTCCTGGAGGCAGGAGTTGAAGATGAGCAGCTCGGTGTCCCTCAGCCAGGCCTTCAGCTCCTTGATCCTGGTCTCCAGCTGCTCCAGCAGGGAGTTGGTCAGAGGAGACAGAGCAGAACGAGGGTTCTCCACAGAACCTCCCCGGCCTCCAGACGGCAGGACGTTCCTGTTAGAACAGGGGTTCTGCTGGGAGGAACTGGGCCCAGAACGCTCCGACAGGATCTCCTGGAAGGACAGAAGAAGCAACAGATGTTCACCATCAGATGTCTACCATGGAGAGCAGCAGATGTTCACCAGATGTTCTCTATGGACGGCAGCAGGTCGATCAATAGAACATTAATCATCAGCTGGAGGAGCCGATCGATAGCAGGAGGACGTGATGTCAGTCTGAGGGATGTCACTTGACATGATGTCATAATAACCACAGCGATGACATCATTACGGCTCAGCTCTGGTTCAGTTTGACCACAGATTCGACTCAGTAAAATATTATATTATATCCAGGAAACAGCTCTGCTTCCAACAATAAAATCACTTTAAGGCTCGTTGTTGTCGCTTTGTGTCTTATTTTTGTTGTTTTGTGTCTTGTTTTTGTCGTTTTCTGTCTTGTTGTTGTCGTTTTGTGTCTGGTGTTACTACTCCAGTTCCTTATCCCTGATAAAATCATGGAGAGGTTATGGAGTGGAGGAAAAGAGCTGAAAAATGTCCACACAATGGATGGTTTTCATTCTTCTGTTGCTGTTCTGTGTAATATTCTTCTTTTTCAGTTATTAAAACGTTCAAAATCTGTTATAAAAATGAAAAATAAACATGATTCAAAGATGAAATCCTTCTAGTGTTGCCAACAATATAAAACAAACAATAATACTAAAGATTACTCTGAACCAAAATGACAGTAATGCTGTAAAAACACACTGCTTCTTATTAATGACCCACTGATGGAGGAGTTTATCTGAGGGTTCAGAATGTGGACGGAGCTTCAGTTTAATGTGGAACCAGACTGTCTTCCCCACTGAACCGTTGAATCAGAGTTAAAGTGTCCAGACGTGGCTTCATGCAGATTGAGCTGGTTTTTCAGCTGCAGTTTTTAGCTGCTTTTAGCTGCTCTTTGTTTTCCTGTGCTCATGCTCTCTGTGGGGGTTCCTGCAGCTCATTTCCATCTCTATGAGTTTGGACTAAAGCTGTGAGCGTCGCCTCTCGTCTTCCCTGAACTCTGGCAGGTAAAAAGGTCCACTTTAGGACCCCTGAGCTGAAATGTGCTGTTAGCTTTGTGCTGGGAGTCATTATGAAGGCAGACAGATGTAATTTAACACAACGTTTTACACAAACAGCTTCTCTCTAAAAATATACGTTTTGTGTCCTCTGCAGGTGGTTTGATGAACAGAATCACTGGAAGAATCTGATGATCCATCAGCAGTTCTCATCTTCATTCTCACATTATGCTCATTTTGTTGTTTCTGACTTTAGAACAGCGTTACTTTATAACGACAACACCATCAGGAGAGATGGTTTTAAACCATGTGACACAAAATGACAAAAATTAGACACGAAACAACAAAAATGAGACACCAAACGACAAAAACTAGACACAAAATGACAAAATCTAGACACAAAACGACAAAAACTAGACAGGAAATGACAAAAATGAGACACAATAATAAAAATGAGACACAAAATGACAAAAACGAGAAACGATGACAAAAATGAGACAAAACGACAAAAACTAGACAGGAAATTACAAAAACGAGACAAAACAACAAAAATGAGACACAAAACAACAAAAACAAGACACACAACAACAAAAACAAGCAACAAAACAACAAAAACGAGACACAAAATGACAAAAATGAGACACAAAATGACAAAAAACGAGATGCAAAATGACAAGAATGAGACAAAACAACAAAACTTAATCCCAAAACGACAAATACAGTAACGCTATTCTCAGGTTTCGTTCTTTTATAATTTTTTTCCCGTTTCCAGCCACATTCTGATGTTTGTGTCATAAATCTGTTTCTTCATCGTTTATTTTATTGATCTTCAGTCATTTCTGATGCTTCAGGACTGGTTGCCGTGGAAACACAGAAGACGAAGGAGAAGCTTCGAACGTTGAAGAACGATTTAAAGACGTTTTAGTGTTTTAAGCTTTTCTCTTGAAATCAGCCTCATCATGAAGAATCTCTGAATAATAATAATATTAATGAAGAACTACAGCGAGTCTGTGCTGATGATCAGACTGAAGTTTAAAGGAAAACAGAGAAATGTGAGAATGGAAAGATAAAAGTGCTAATTGTAAAGAGCAGAAACAAAGAGGAGGACGGAGCTTTTAGAGAGTGGATGGAACTGATCCTGGACCTGTTTGTTCACCGACAGCTTCAATAAAACAAAGAAGCCGTTTGTTTTCTGACCAATCAGAGGCTTTTACAGCGTTGGTGTCAAAGTTTCTACTAATGTTCATCAGCTGGACTCATTCAAACGTTTCACTGAGAAAACCTTTAATGCTGTTCTACTCATCAGGATGTGGAGATTTCATATCCATCTGAAAATAACACACTGTCTGTCCAATAAAAGAAGTCATGCAACAAAAATTTGACAAAACAACAAAAATAAGACAAAACAGTAAAAATTAGACACAAAACGACAACAACAAGAAGACACGAAACAACAACAAGACAGTGAAAAAAATGAGACACAAAACAACAAAAACTAGACAGGAAATGACATAAACAAGACACGGAACGACAAAAATGAGACATGAAACGACAAAAATTAGACAGGAAATGACAAAAACAAGACACAAAACGACAAAAATGAGACAAAACAGTAAAAATTTGACAAAACGACAACAAGAAGACACGAAACAACAAAAGCAAGACACACAATGACAAAAATGAGACACAAAACAACAAAAACTAGACAGGAAATGACATACACAAGACACGAAACGACAAAAATTAGACAGAAAATGACAAAAACAAGACAAAACGACAAAAATGAGACATGAAATGACAAAAACAAGACACAAAACGTGACTCCTCTGGACTCTATACCTACCATCAGGCATGGAGGTGGCAGTATCATTATAATATCAATTTAACTGACTCAAGTCTGAGACAGAAAGACCACAAATGGAGCTGAACGGCACCAATTCTGGTGCCGTTCAGCTCCATTTGTGGTCTTTCTGACTTGGTTCTTCAGGTTCTTGATGGGTTTAAGTCAGGACGTTGGGGAGACCAGTCTAGAACCTTCATTCTAGCCTAATGGAACCATTTCTTTACCACGTCTGATGTGTGTTTGGCCTCATTGTCTGGTTGAAACTTCCAACTGTGTCCAAGATCAACCTTCTGCTGATGGTTTTAGGTTCTCCTGAAGAACATGGAGGTAATCCTCCTTCTTCATTATTCCATTTACTTTGTGTAAAGCTTCAGTTCCACAGAGCATGATACTGCCACCACCATGCTTGGTGGTAGGTTTGGTGTTCTTGGGGTGAAAAAAAGTACAAGATCTGCCTAAGACAGTCTGAAACCAGTCCTCAAAAAGTCTTAAACTAGGACCAGAATCAAACCTGAACTACTCCTAAAAAAGTCCAAGACATTGTAGAACCAGTTCTGAACCAGTCCTAAACCAGTCCTTAAAAGGTCTAAAACCAGGACCAGAATCAAACCTAAACCAGTCCAAAAAACATTCAGAACCAGTCAGAATCCAGTCTGAAACCAGTCCTAAAAAAGTCAAAAAACAACACAAAGTCGTTACCAAATCCAAACCTAAACTACTGCCCCCATCCCTGTGGAACAGGGTAGATCTGGACTCATCAGACCACATGACCTCCAGAATCCAATCTTTATGCTCCACAGCAAACTGAAGCCTTTTTTTCTGATCATCCACTGATCAGTGGTTTTCTTAGAACTACAGCTGTTTAGTCCCAGTCCTCTGAGTTCCCTTCATGTGGAAATGTTCTTCCTTTCACTAACAAATAGCCATGAGTTCTACTGGTGGTTTCCTACGATCATCTAAGAGTTCCTGGAGATGATGGTTCTCCACTATCCTTCAGGTTCTAATGATGAGTTGGTCGGTTCCTAACCTGATTTTAGTCATTTCATCTCCTCAGTTGTTTTCTTTGCTTGATGCAGGCCAATAATTTGACCCTTCTGAGACAGATGAACATCCTTCCATGACCACAGGACATGTCCTCCTACATGGTTGGTTAGAAATGAGAATCAGCTCGAGTTAAAGATGTTTCATCACTGCAGTAGTTATCCAGTGGAAGGATCTGACCTGTTTGCTAGTTAAATCCAGGTGGAGACTTTGTTTTTTGGACAGAGAGTGTATGTGTGTTAGTTACCTGTAGCTGGCTCCAGGTGTGTGTTCGTTACCTGTAGCTGGCTCCAGGTGTATGTTAGTTACCTATAGCTGGTTCCAGATGTGTGTTCGTTACCTGTAGCTGGTTCCAGGTGTGTGTCAGGTTGTGGATCCTGCAGTGGAAGGTACTGGGCAGGTGTGTTGAACTCCTCTTCAGGGACTCGGCTCGGCCCAGCAGGCAGCTCTTCCTCCCCTCCATCATCATCAGCTCAGTGTAGGAGCTCTGTGGACGGAACAAACCATCAGTCTGCTGGTACTGGGTGTACTGGGTTTACTGGTACTGGGGTGTACTGGGTTTACTGGTACTAACAACTTGTTGTCGATTTTTGGACATTAAGTTATGAAGTTCAAAATGGAACCCAAAACCCCACAAAGTGGTTCTTTAAGGAACATTTCTATGAACTCCAAAGGCTCCTCGAGGATCTTCTACTTCTCTGAGTTCAGGTTCAGACTCTGGTTTAGAAGAATCAGACAGTAAGCATCTTTTTTATTTGTAGTTTCACCAGGATGCTCTGTAGCTGATGATGGTGAGGTCGTTGGGTTGGTGGACGGGTCGGTGGATGGGTTGGTGGATGGTTCGGTGGATGGGTTGGTAGACGGGTGGACGGGTCGGTGGACGGGTTAGTAGACGGGTCAGTGGACAGGTCGGTGGATGGGTTGGTAGACGGGTGGACGGATCGGTGGACGGGTCGGTGGATGGGTCGATGGACGGGTCAGTGGATGGGTCGGTAGACGGGTGGACGGGTCAGTGGATGGGTCGGTAGACGGGTCGGTGGACGGGTCGGTGGATGGGTCAGTAGATGGGTGGACGGGTCGGTGGATGGGTCGGTAGACGGGTTGGTCGGTGGACGGGTCGGTGGATGGGTCGGTAGACGGGTCGGTGGACGGGTCGGTGGATGGGTCAGTAGACGGGTGGACGGGTCGGTGGATGGGTCGGTAGACGGGTGGACGGGGCGGTGGACGGGGCGGTCGTGTTACTTTTTAAAGTCTTTTCATCTTTAAACCCAAATCTCTAAATATGATGAGATAACGTGATAAAAGTTCATTCACGGGTAATTTGAATCATATTTGCATGAATTAATCTGAATTTCCACATCAGCAGGTAATGAGATTTTCTGTTTTTAAACGAGGAGGGCGTTTATTTCAGGGAGCATCATGCTGCCTACTTTATGTGTTTTATTCAACATGGGAATATTCACAGTTAATGTAATATTAGGTTGTTTAATTTCCATTTCCAGCCCTGATATCTAAACATCTGAAGCATGATGAACATTTTACATTACATTATTACATTATTATAACATATTATTTTATGGTTCTGTTTAGGTAACTTGGTTAAAATAAAAGAAAGACTGAATATTAAACAGTGCACTGATTTCTACTCATTTTCTGGATTAGACGACCTAATTTATCTTCTATTTAAGCCTGTCTGAGTAGAGCTCCTGTAAATGTCTCTAAATATCGATCATTTGACAGCAGGAGACTCTGAAGCTGTAAAATCCTCCAGTAAAAACCCCACTCAGACGGAAGCCTGACAGGATCTGAAGCTGGAGAGTCATATTTTCCTGCGGTCTTTGAAGCAGCAACAGATCTTTGGCTCTTATTGTTGCAGCTCAGCTCCTGATGAGGCGTTTGAGCGTCGCAGGAGTTTTCTCACTCGCTGCTTTGACCACTTTAAAGGGAAAACCCGTCGCAGCTCTGCAGTGCCGCAGTCGCAGGAATCAAACGGCACAGCGGCACTTGACGGCAGACAGCCGAGCGCTTCGTGGAGGGTTTGAAAGAAACGCTGCGTTTTGTAGCACCAAGAGCTGCTGAGCACCTGAATCTCTGAGCTCTGCGGTCGGGGAGCTGACGGTTTCTATTCCAGAACCTGAAAGTCACTTTTTAACACACTGTAGGAACATTTCCACCTTTAGAATCACAACTCAGCTGCAGATGGAGATACCAGCATTTACTGTCCGTGGACTAACCCTCCTGTTGTCCCAAAAAATACTGCTTCCTTGTATGAAAAAAATCCAAAAATTCTGCAAAAAAAATCCCCAAATTTCTGAAAATTTGCAAAAACTTCAAGAAGAAAATTTCAATACTTCCTTGAAAGTTTCCCTTAAAAGTTTTATTTTAAAAAATCCTCCAAATGTGGCAAGAAAATTCTTGTAAATATTTTCAAAAAATTTGTAAAAATCTCCCCCAAAAAAACTAAAAATATCTAAAGTGATTACATATATATATCAATAAAACTTCTAACATTTTCTTAAAGAACATTCACATAAAAATCTACCAAAATCCTGGATTTTGGTTGATTTTTATGTGAATGTTCTTAAAGAAACATTTTCTTTTAACATTTCTTTTTTTCCCCACCAAAAAATGTTCTAAAATTTCCCAAAAATGTTGAAAATGTGGACATCAGAGGTTTCACTGTGAAAATATGTTTTTTTTCTCCACATTTTCAAACTTTAAAACGGGTCAATTTTGACCCGCAGGACGACATGAGAGTTAAAACCCGATTAACAGACGGGTTGAGAGGTTCTGCTGGTTCTTCTATCAAACCTGAACCCTCTGAGGCTGAATCTACTGATCATCTCTAATCACTAAAACATCTCAGTTATTTAAATCCTCTAATAATTCCAGATTTATTTTAGTCTGTACATCAGGAGAGTCCAACTCATCTTAGTCCAGGTTCCACATCCAGTCCAGTCTGATCTCCAGTGGACCGGACCAGTAAAATCACGGCATTATAACCTGTAAATAACCACAACTCCTTCAGCAACATTCAGCCTCAGTTTATCATTTCCACATTACAACTTCCAGATCAGTGTCTACAAAGGAACACAACATTTAGAGGATTTACTGGAGGATCAAAACCACTAAAGTCTGACAAAAAAGACAGAAAACAACAAAAACAAGACATAATATTACAAGAAAGAGACGCAAAATGAAAAAAACAAGACACAAAACAGCAAAAGTGAGAAACAAAATGAGACAAACGACACAAAATTAAACATAAAAAGACAAAAAAGTAGGCAAAAAGTTTCAAAGTGACAAAAAATGGACAAAAAAAGACAAAAACCAACAAAAACAAGACAAAATATTACAAAAACGAGACACAAAACGACAAAAGAACAATGAACAATCTAGTATTTTACTTTATGATCCAAACAACTTGTCATGGTCTCGAAATGATTTTAAATTTATAGTTTCACTAATTTACAATCTGCAGTTAATGTCTTCTCTGGAATTTTTACACTTTGAGGACCGGATTGGATCCTCTGGAGGACCGCTTTTGGCCCGCGGGCCTCATGTTGGACACCCCTGATGTAGATGAAGGAAGGATCTGATGATGTTGTGTTTCTTCATGGGTTCCATCATTAAACTCTGATGGTACAGACATCATGTTAAAGCTGTGCAGCAGATTTGAAGTTTTCTAGCTTCACTCATGTCTTCAGTTCTTTATAGAAAAATCAAAGAACCTCCTTCACCTTCAGAGCTCCTTGTTTGACCTCATTTCTCGTCTTCTATTATTCTGACTTCTCTGAGTTTTGTTATTTTTCTTTGTCACTTGATCTCCTTTTCTGAATTCTCTACATCACTTCTTCTCTCTGAATGGTGACCTTTGATTTCTCTCCTCCTCCATCCCTCCATCTCCCTCTGTCTAATTTGTGTAGTTTTGTGTCTATTTTTTGTAGTTTCTGTCACAGCACTGATGAGAGAGTGAGCTAATCTCTCATCATCCTCCACCATATAGAGAAGGATCTGGCGCTGCGTGCAGTGCAGCGCCAGATCCTTCTCCTGCTGTCCTCGTCTCCAAGCTGTGAGACAGAGACAGAGCCGACGGAGGAGCCCACGTCTTCCCCCCTGCCGTCCAGCAGACAGTGGACGTGGACCCCAGCCGTCCCTGGCCACCACAGCCACGCTCCCCCAGGAGAACAGCGCCTTCCCCTCGACTGCCGCCCCCACAGGAGCCGCCTTCCCTCTCCCCTTCCTCACGTGTGTGAGTCCTGGCCAGAGTTGTCATTTTTGGTGTTTTTGTTAGTTTTTGTAATAAAACCCTGTTTCTGCCAGTCTGCCTCATGTCTGCTCTGTGCGCCTCACATTTGGGTTCTAAATCTCCTATAAACCGTAGCAGTTTCATGTCTAATTTGTGTAGTTTTATCTCTAATTTGTGTAATTTAATGTCTAATTTGTGTAGTTTTATGTCTAATTTATATAGCTTTGCTTCTCTTTGTGTAGTTTTATGTCTATTTTTGTAGTTTTATGTCTAATTTGTGCAATTTGTCTAATTTTTGTAGTTTGATGTCAAAGTTTTTATGTCTAATTTGTGTAATTTTATGTCTAATATTTGTATTTTTATGTATAATTTGTGTAATTTTATGTCTAATATTTGTATTTTTATGTCTAATTTGTGTAATTTTATGTCTAATATTTGTATTTTTATGTATAATTTGTGTAATTTTATGTCTAATATTTGTATTTTTATGTATAATTTGTGTAGTTGCATGTCTCTTTGTGCAGGTATTTCTATTTATTTCATGATTAAGTTGCTCTGCTTCATCTCTCCTCCTCCATCCCTCCATCTCTGCTTCATCTCTCGTCCTGGTATTTCTGCCTTTCATCTTCTTTCGTCCTTCACTCGCTCCGTCTTTCTTCCTCTTACTGTAACGCTCCTCCACTCGTATTTATTACATTCGTCCGTCTTCTCTCCATCACTCTCCATCCATCTGCTCTTTCTTCCCTCCTTTCACTTGTTAGCGTAACTCTCCTCCGGTGCTTCATTTCCCTCCTCCTCCTCTCTTTTCTCTTTCTCCTCTTTTCATTTTCTGCATCGATAGCTACTTGATTCTACTTTTCCCTTGTCGTTTATCATTACCGCTCGGCCCCATTTGAATATTTAAATGTCTCTTCTCTGACTGCGTGTGTTACAGTGAGTGTGTGTGTGTTGCGTGTGCGTGTGTCATGCGTGTGTGTATGTGTGTGTTTTTGCTGCGCTGTCATCAGAGAGGCGGCGACCATTCTTCAACGTCGAGGCTTCTGATGGAGATGCTATCGCTCGGCGCTTCATGGCCATCCATCCCCTTCACTTAGCTAATAGCCGCAGCGCGAGAACGAGGGATCGACAGCAGAAAAATAGACGAGTGGAAGGTAAATATGTCGGCGTCGCACTCTTCTAACAGTCAGGAAATTATACGATTTATTCGCTGATGGCAAATATTGATTCAAAAAGGGGACAGGGGGAGGCGGCGGGGGAGGAGGGGGAGGTTTGTTTTGTTGTTGTTGTTGTTTGTGTGAAGGATGCAACTGATCCAAAGTCAAAGAAAAGAGGAGGAGAGGGGAGAACGGAGATAGACATGTCGATTAAAATGCATGAGATCCCAACTTTGTGATAAGTGCTGAGGAAGGATGTTGGAGGGGGAGGAAGGGTGGGGGGGGATGCATGGATGGATAGCTGTGATGTATTCATGCCTCCAGTCAATCTCCATGCAAGGATGGACCGAGATACTGAGGCCGGAGGACGGAGACACAAAGAGACACAAAGACAGAGACATAACAACTCCCGTTAACACCGGAATGACTCCCGTTAACGCTGGAATGACTCCCGTTAACACCGGAAAAACACCCGTTAACACCAGAACAACTCCCGTTAACGCCGGAATGACTCCCGTTAACACCGGAACAACTCCCGTTAACACCAGAACAACTCCCGTTAACACCGGAATGACTCCCGTTAACGCTGGAATGACTCCCGTTTACACCGGAAAAACACCCGTTAACACCGGAATGACTCCCGTTAACGCCGGAACAACACCCGTTAACACTGGAATGACTCCCGTTAACACCAGAACAACACCCGTTAACACCGGAATGACTCCCGTTAACACCGGAAAAACACCCGTTAACACCGGAATGACTCCCGTTAACGCCGGAACAACACCCGTTAACACCGGAATGACTCCCGTTAACACCGGAACAACACCCGTTAACACCAGAACAACACCCGTTAACGCCGGAATGACTCCCGTTAACACCGGAACAACTCCCGTTAACACCAGAACAACTCCCGTTAACACCAGAACAACACCCGTTAACACCAGAACAACACCCGTTAACACCAGAACAACTCCCGTTAACACCGGAATGACTCCCGTTAACACCAGAACAACTCCCATTAACACCAGAACAACTCCCGTTAACACCGGAATGACTCCCGTTAACACCAGAACAACTCCCGTTAACGCCGGAATGACTCCCGTTAACACCGGAACAACACCCGTTAACACCAGAACAACACCCGTTAACACCGGAAGGACTCCCGTTAACACCAGAACAACACCCGTTAACACCGGAATGACTCCCGTTAACACCGGAACAACACCCGTTAACACCAGAACAACACCCGTTAACACCGGAACAACTCCCGTTAACACCGGAACAACTCCCATTAACACCAGAACAACACCCGTTAACACCGGAACAACTCCCGTTAACACCAGAACAACACCCGTTAACACCGGAATGACTCCCGTTAACACCGGAATGACTCCCGTTAACACCGGAATGACTCCCGTTAACACCGGAACAACACCCGTTAACACCAGAACAACACCCGTTAACACCGGAATGACTCCCGTTAACACCAGAACAACACCCGTTAACACCGGAACAACTCCCGTTAACACCGGAACAACTCCCATTAACACCAGAACAACACCCGTTAACACCGGAACAACTCCCGTTAACACCAGAACAACACCCGTTAACACCGGAATGACTCCCGTTAACACCGGAATGACTCCCGTTAACACCGGAACAACACCCGTTAACACCGGAATGACTCCCGTTATCACTGGAACAACTCCCGTTAACACCAGAACAACACCCGTTAACACTGGAATGACTCCCGTTAACACCAGAACAACACCTGTTAACACCGGAACAACTCCCGTTAACACCGGAACAACTCCCATTAACACCAGAACAACACCCGTTAACAACGGAACAACTCCCGTTAACACCAGAACAACACCCGTTAACACCGGAATGACTCCCGTTAACACCGGAACAACTCCCATTAACACCAGAACAACACCCGTTAACACCGGAACAACTCCCGTTAACACCGGAATGACTCCCGTTAACACCGGAACAACTCCCATTAACACCGGAATGACTCCCGTTGACACCGGAATGACTCCCGTTAACACCGGAACAACACCCGTTAACACCAGAACAACACCCGTTAACACCAGACCGACTCTCCTGAACCTGGAGAGTCTACAGTCAGTCGGAGGACGGAGCTTCAACTGTCTGGATTTATTCCATTAAGGAAACTGGAACTCATCTTTCTACTCCACTGGAACTACAGCAGTCAGCAGTTTCTCTTTATTCTGAAATTTTAGTCTCTTATCTAATTCATTCTGTAGTGTAGAATGGTCTGACTGTACTTCAGATCTCTGAACTGTTGGTGTCAGTATGCACCTAAACATTGTCGTTGCTGAAGGTTGTAATTTGCAGCATAACTTGCTATTGTGATCTAATTTTAGATCTGCAAAAAGTTATGTAAAATCAAAGTGTGTTTCTTGTGACAAGATCACTTCCATGTAGAATAGTCTGACTGTACCTCACTATCATTCTGCAGTTCCGACTTGTTTGTATCCTCGGGGGTGGGGCTAAGAAGAGGATCATGTGACTGTGAAATACAGACAGAAGCAATTTGTTTTAATGAAACTAATTTCCACTTTATCACCGATGGCTGATTCTCCGCAAAAGAAAAAGCCACAAAAAACAATAAAATACGACTTTGTGATCAGACTTTACCGATAAACCGGACTTCTTGATGAAAGGTTTGCTCGTGAAATGTTTCAGTGGAAGAAGTTAATTATAAATTCATGCAAATTTAGAAAAGACAAGCTTATGACTTTCTAATAAACTGATAAAGAAAAGGGGAAACAGGAAGTGAGCTCAGAATCCTCACTGTTCCAATAAACATCCTCAACAGAGAAGAAAACTGTTCTTCAGGTTTGGTTGATGGTTCGAGGTTCGCCACAAGATTCTGGATTCACTAAATGAAAGTATTTTAGGATTAAACGTCAAAGCTATCATAAAATAGTGAAGGTTTTCAGATTTACCTTCTCTGAAACCAGCTGTATCTTCCTTTCATGAGTGGATCTGGAGAAACGATGGATTTGAAGTCGGACTGTTTCCTGGAGCTTTATTTAAACAGGAAGTAATCCGTCCACTTCTCAGATCCTCAGAGTTCAGCAGAAATAAAACCTCTCTGACCTCTGACATCCTCTCTGCTGCTTTCAAATCCAAAAACTTTTACTGTTGAAACCATTAAAAGTTGTTCTGGCTGGAAGCCCAGCGTCTGGACAGAAAACATAAAACATCGTTTGGAACTAATTGAAACTAATCACTTGTTGCTGGGGTCCCATATGTTCCACATCCAGACAGAAACACTGTTTGGTTCAGACCTCTGTTAGAAATTTAGATGAATGCATGAAGACGAGGTGGTGTTTGGAGGAAGGCAGCATTTATAGAAGAATTAGAAGAATAGAACAAAGGGAGATCAGAGTCCAAACCTCACCTGGAT
>CM049584.1:32437826-32507826 GCA_027123335.1 Amphiprion clarkii | reverse complement strand
ATTTAAATCCATCTGAAGCTGAACTCTCCGTGCTGCTGAGAGTTTCTGGAACTTTCTCTTTCAACAAATTAAAACCCTTGTGTTTGGACAAAAAAAAAAGAAAAAGAAAGCAAAGAGACTTTCTCTCTTTCCGACAACAAAAGGCCCGGCAACACGTTTTAATTGTCGCCATGGAAACCAGATGAATGAGGCATTTGACTGGCCGGTAAAGAGCGTTCGCCATTCAGCCTCCAGCCAATCACGTGTTCTCTGAGTGTTCAGCTGGAGGCCGAAACCTCCCAGACACAAACAGAAAGAACAGAAGAACAAGTTAGAAACACACTGATAACGTTCAGAAAAACCAGTAAAGCCTTCAGGTGATCACATCCACACCTCGTTAGTCTAACATCCTGATGTTTCACGATTATTCTGGAGAACTTTAGCTTTAACCCTCCTGTTGTCTTCATTTACGGGCACCAAAAAATATTGTTTCCTTGTCTGAAAAAATCCAAAAATTCAGCAAAAAAATTCCCCAAATTTCTGAAAATTTGCAAAACCTTCAGGAAGAAAATTCCAATAATTCCTTAAAAGTTTCCCTTAGAAATTTTATTTTTAAAAAAAAAAAAAAACAAACAAATTTGGCAAGAAAATTCTTGTAAATATTTTTCCAAAAATGAGTAAAAATCTTCCAAAAAAATTCCTAAAAATATCTGAAGTGATTACATATATATCAGTAAAACCTCTAATATTTTCTTTTAAGAAACATTTTAAAATTTCTTTTTTTCCACCAAAAAATTTTCAAAAATTTCCCCAAAATGTTGAAAATGTGGACATCAGAAGTTTCACTGTGGAATTTTTTTTTCTCCACATTTTCAAACTTTAAAACGGGTCAGTTTGACCCTCAGGACGACATGAGGGTTAAAATGAACAAACACAGCGACGATCCACCAATCAGCTGCAGATAAATCAGTGTTTAACAACCTGCTGCAGGTTTAATCTGGAGTCTGGGAGGAAGTTCCTGCTCCGGTTCTTTCACATCTAACAGAGTGATGAAGGAGAACCTGAGGAAGCATCTAGGAATGATAAAAAACTACCTTCAGATGAGAAAGATGACAAGGTTCCATCTGACCACCAGAAGATCAGCAGTCCTGGTTTTATGGACATGGAGAAGTTTAACCCTTCAATACATCAGTGGCTCGTTTTCTTTCAATGTCTTTGTAACGAAAAGTTTTTATCATTTCATTTTTCAGCTATTTCTCAAAAAACATGTTTCTGATATCATTTCATAGACATTTTTAAGTTGTCTTTAATACTTTTTGAAGAAGCTGTAGTATTTGTATGACTACCCCCAGCTCTTTATCTCTGATTGTATCATCCAGAGATGATGAAGGGATGGAGAGCAGCAACAGCTAGAGGAAAAGAAAATGGATGTGTTTCATTCTTCTATTGCTGTTCTGTGTGATATCCTTCTTTTTCAGTTATTAAAATGCTCAAAATCTGTTATAAAGTGAAAAATAAACACAATTCAAACATGAAATCATTCTAGTGTCTAGAAAAAATGAATACAAACAACAATACTAATGATTATTCTGAATCAAAATTACAATAATAGTATAAAATACATTGATTCTTACTCAAAGTTGTCCAGAACTTGCTCAAAAAAAATCCTCCTGGACTGTTCAAAACCTGCCCAACATGAGTTAGTTGTTTAGGGAGGGTTAAAAATACTAAAATGGGTCCAAACATTTACAGAGAAGGACTTCAACAGTGTGCTTCTAGAAGTAGAACATTCAGTTGACCTGCAGACAGGAAGCAGGCCGACAGGTAAACAGGAAGTTCTGTTTCTGATTCACCTCCACCTGCCTGAGGTCGACTCCAACGCCTGGTCCGGTCCCAGGTTTACAGAACCTAAGAGCAGGTTTGTTCTGATACGACCAGACAGAAGATTAAGCTCTATGAGCCTCGTCTCAGTTTCACTCGAATATCTGAGGATCTGAGGAGCAGATCTTCATTAGAACCCCTGATCTTCTGTGATTCCCTGCGGAGCAGACGTTCTCTCCTTAAGCTCCTAGAGGACCAGCATGTGGAGCAGATGTTTGATGAACTCTCCAGAGAGTCGATCAGCTGTTTGTTCTGTCCGCACTCTTTAATGTGAGGATTATATGGAACGCTGCAGCCTCAGGAGGAAACCTCAGGATTGATTCTGTCTCTGTTGATCCTGTTGCCTCTAATCACCACCACAGAAGAACTACCTGATAATTACTGATTATTACTGATTATTATTACTGATTATTATTACTGATAATTACTGATTATTACTGATTATTATTACTGAATATTATTACTGATTATTATTACTGATAATTACTGATTATTATTACTGATAATTACTGATTATTATTACTGATTATTATTACTGATAATTATTGATTAATATTACTGATTATTATTACTGATTATTATTACTGATAATTACTGATTAATATTACTGATTATTATTACTGATTATTATTACTGATAATTACTGATTAATATTACTGATTATTATTACTGATTATTACTGATTAATATTACTGATAATTACTGATTAATATTACTGATTATTACTGATTACTATTACTGATTATTACTGATTATTATTACTGATTATTACTGATTATTATTACTGATTATTTCTGATTATTACTGATTATTACTGATTATTACTATGATGCGTTACCACTGATGGAACTGGTTCTGATAGAAATGATAGAAACAGCAGAACCACAGCAGCTCTGGGTTCTGACACACACTGAGTTAGAGATGCTGCTTCATGGTCAACACACAAACAACTAACACACCAACAACACAACAACAAAGACACCAACAACACAACACACCAACAACACACCAACAACACAACAACAAAGACACCAACAACACAACACACCAACAACACAACAACATAACAACACAACAACTAACACACCAACAATACAACAACGAAGACACCAACAACACAACTAACACACCAACAACACAACAACTAACACACCAACAACAACAACTAACACACCAACAACACAACAACTAACACACCAACAACACAACACACCAACAACACACCAACAACACAACAACAAAGACACCAACAACACAACACACCAACAACACAACAACATAACAACACAACAACTAACACACCAACAATACAACAACTAAGACACCAACAACACAACTAACACACCAATAACACAACACACCAACAACACAACAACTAACACATCAACAACACAACAACAACATGCCAACAACACTCCAACAATACAACACAACAACTAACACACAACAACTAACACAGAACAACACAACTAACACACCAACAACACAACAACAACACGCCAACAATACACCTTCAACTTCCAACAACTCTGAGATTCTGTTACTGCAACAAACTACAGCATGAAATGAGGAAAACTAGACAACAACAGACACACAACAACACTCCAACACACGTGTCATCATCACCGCTATAGATTCACCTGCTTTCACTACATCCAGTACACTGGAGGATGGAATAACTCTGTGTGTGTGTGTGTGTGTGTGTGTGTGTGTGTGTGTGTGTGTGTGTGTGTGTGTGTGTGTGTGTGTGTGTGTGTGTGTGTGTGTGTGTGTGTGTGTGTGTGTGTGTGTGTGTGTGTGTGTCCAGCTCCATGTAGCCTAAACGACAGACAATCTTTATTCTAATGAAGAAGGTGCCCAAGGTCAGATGGAGAGCAGAGTGATGAATGGAGAACACACACACACACACACACACACACACACACACACACACACACACACACGATTAGTTGTGTGTGTGTGCAGCTGCAGTGTGTGTTTGTCATGTTTCTAAGAGTAAAAGGAGACTTTCCCCTTGAGACGACATCAAACATTATTCTCACACTTAAACAAACCGTCAGCGCAAATAAAACGTGTTGGCAGGTTAGAGGAGAAACTGGAGCAGGAGTCTGGAAATCTGGAGTCAGAAAACCAAACACCAACACTTTCATTCTAAAATCACACACTGACTCTGTTTCAGTCAACAGATCAGTTTAACGTCCATCCAGGAGTCTCAGTCTGAACACTTCATCTGGTTTCTGTTTCTAGAACCAACTGTGATCATCAGTATTATGGGATGTATCCTAGTGTGAACAGTTTAGAGTTGTAGAAACCATCACTGGTTCCCTGGATGTGTTTCTGTTTTCTGATAATTCAGCGGAGAAAAACTGTGATGTGTCTCACATTCTGATTTATTCACAGAGTTAATCCTATCGCTAGATGATCCTGGTTCCATCGTCTCGAAAGTTCTGACCAACCACCTACCACCAGCTGATATGAGCCTTACAGTTTACTCAGAAGGACTTTTTAAAGTGAATTATCTAAACACAGAAGAAGATTCTTTGGTCTGATGAGATTAAAATTAAGATTTTTGTCCGTTAGACGAGATGTCATCACAAAAACACCATCCCCCACTGTGAAGCACGGTGGTGGCAGCATCACGATATTTTTCTCAGAACTCAAATGTGTTTTTTCTTAAAAATTGGTCAAATTACAATAAACTTGACTAAAATTACACAAAATTGTCCCGTATTTGTCAAAAATGACTCAAACACAGTTCCAAATGACAAAAGACATCCCAAAATGACACTAAATTGTCTCAAAATTATTCAAATTTGTCCAAAAAATGACAAAGAAAATTCCAAAATGACTCAATATTTCATCAAATTATTCCAAAAATGTTGCAAAGGACCTGAAATTTTGTCCAAAATTCACCTCCTAAATGTCATGGTTCTATCTGCTGGACTGATGAAGTTCTGAAAAAGTCCATTAAAAAGTGATAAATCTGGACCCTCCTCTATGGACTTCAGGGACCTGGAACGTTCTAAGTGAGACTAAGACTGGAAGCAGGAAAGGAGAACGTCCCCTGGAGAAAGTTCTAGAGTAGACCTAACGACAAGTGGAGAAAGTTCTAGAGTAGACCTACCGACAAGTAGAGAAAGTTTTAGAGCAGACCTATCGACAGCTGGAGCAAGTTCTAGAGTAGACCTACCGACAGCTGGAGAAAGTTCTAGAGTAGACCTACCGACAGCTGGAGAAAGTTCTAGAGTAGATCTACCGACAACTGGAGAACTGGAGAAAGTTCTAGAGTAGACCTACCAACAGCTGGAGAAAGTTCTAGAGTAGACCTACCGACAACTGGAGAAAGTTCTAGAGTAGACCTACCGACAAGTGGAGAAAGTTCTAGAGTAGACCTACCGACAAGTGGAGAAAGTTCTAGAGTAGACCTACCGACAGCTGGAGAAAGTTCTAGAGTAGACCTACCGACAAGTAGAGAAAGTTCTAGAGTAGACCTACCGACAACTGGAGAAAGTTCTAGAGTAGACCTACCGACAGCTGGAGAAAGTTCTAGAGTAGACCTACCGACAAGTAGAGAAAGTTCTAGAGTAGACCTACCGACAGCTGGAGAAAGTTCTAGAGTAGACCTACCGACAGCTGGAGAAAGTTCTAGAGTAGATCTACCGACAACTGGAGAACTGGAGAAAGTTCTAGAGTAGACCTACCAACAGCTGGAGAAAGTTCTAGAGTAGACCTACCGACAACTGGAGAAAGTTCTAGAGTAGACCTACCGACAGCTGGAGAAATTTCTAGAGTAGATCTACTGACAACTGGAGAAAGTTCTAGAGTAGACCTACTGACAAGTGGAGAAAGTTCTAGAGTAGACCTACCGAGAGCTGGAGAAAGTTCTAGAGTAGACCTACCAACAGCTGTAGAAAGTTCTAGAGTAGACCTACCGACAACTGGAGAAAGTTCTAGAGTAGACCTACCGAGAGCTGGAGAAAGTTCTAGAGTAGACCTACCAACAGCTGTAGAAAGTTCTAGAGTAGACCTACCGACAACTGGAGAAAGTTCTAGAGTAGATCTACCAACAACTGGACAGTTGTCAGTAGGTCTACTCTAGATTTTTCTCGAGGGGATGTTCTCCTCTATGGACTTCCAGGACCTGGAACTCTGGAGGTATGAAGGTAGAACTCTGATCATTAATAAAGCTACTGGAGATGAAGAAGCAGATGTTCTGAGGAGGTTCTTGGTGGCGGTTTTGTCAGATTGAGTAGATCTTAAACGCAATTATTCTCCTGTCTGCTGTCATCAGGTCCTGGTTAAATTCAGGACTTCCTGTCTGAGAACAGACGCGTGCTTCTTGTCGTTGTTTTGGAGGAAACTCTCCAACCTTGGCCTGACATTGGCTCCGTGCTCCACGTCAAACTCCTTTTAGTGAGCATCACATGGAGGCGGTGTCAGGTTTCAGTCAGATGTTCCTGGAAGCTCCGAGTCTCTGGAGAGTCGACTCACAGCAGAAAGTTGGAGAGATGCTGCTGAGTCGAGTCTCTTTGTTCTAAAGCAGATATATCCCCGACTTTATCAAGACTGACAGAACAAACGCACAGGAAACACACTCCCACAGGACACGCACAACACCTACACACACACACACACACACAATACACACTATACAACCACTGAGTACACACACACCAACACAATACACACACTGCACACACACAGGACACACACACACACTCACACACACACACACACACACACACACAATAACACACGCTATACACACACTAAAGCACACAGAGACACACAACCACAGTAACACACTGAAACACACACATACATAATCCAAACTCACAGACAACCAGTAAAAATACAGTAAAAAAAAAAAGGAAAATAAAGGAAAAATATAATGAAATGCTGGGAAACATAGTAAAAATACAGTAAAAATATAATAAAAATAGAGTTTATTATTGAAATGTAAATCCAGGATTAAACAGCGAACCTGAGACTCTGGAGGAAATTATAGAGGAACTGACTGTTTAATAAAACTACAACTGTAACAGTAGAAAAATACTGGAAAATAAAGTAAAAACAGTGTAAATATAATAAAATAGAACACTAAAAATATATAAAATATATAAAATACTGTAAAATATAGTAAAATCCACTAAAAATATGTAAAAATACTGTAAAAATGTAGTAAAATACTCTAAAAATATATAAAAGACTGTAAAATATGGTAAAATACACTAAAAATATATTTAAAATACACTAAAAATATATTTAAAATACTGTAAAATATAGTAAAATGCACTAAAAATATATTTTAAAAAGACTGTATAATGTACTAAAATAAAGGAAAAATACAGTAAAATGTAGTAAAAAAAATAGTAAAAATACAAAACATATCTAGTAAACTATAGTAAAAATACAGCAAAAATATGGTAAAATACACGAAAATATAGTAAAATATAGTAAAAAAATATATAGCAACACAGTACAACAGTACAAATACAGTAAAAATATAGTCAAACTTTAGTAAATATACAGTAAAAATGCAGCAAAAATGTATCAAAAATACAGTAAAATATAATAAATACACTAAAAACATACACCACTGTTCAGAAGTTTGGGGTAACCCAGATAAACTCCCACTTTTCTCCATGTGCTAACATAACTGCAGGGTTTTCTAATCATCAATGAGCCTTTCAACACCATTAGCTAACACAATGTAGCATTAGAACACAGGAGTGATGGTTGCTGGAAATGTTCCTCTGTACCTCTATGGAGATATTCCATTAAAAATCAGCTGTTTCCAGCTACAATAGTCATTTACCACATTAACAATGTCTACACTGGATTTATCATTCATTTCATGCTGTCTTCAGGGAATAAAACTGCTTTTATTTCAAAAATAAGGACATTTCTAAGTGACCCAGACTGTTGAACAGTAATGTAATAAAATAGAGTAAAAATATAGTAAAATACAGTAAATAAATGCAACTACAGCTGATGGTTCATCTGGTCGTGTCGTTCTAACTGATAATGTGAGATTTCATAGATTTAATACTAACAGACACACACACACACACACACACACACACACAATAATACACACACACTTCTGGTCTCTGGGGAGCAGAAAGAGAATCTCAGTGTTCAAAGACACTACGTGTGTTACTGTGTGTGTGTGTGTGTGTGTGTGTTATTGTGTGTTACTGTGTGTTATTGTGTGTTACTGTGTGTTACTGTGTGTTATTGTGTGTTACTGTGTGTTACTGTGTGTTATTGTGTGTTCCAGAGAGATTTTCCTGAGCTGTTGGAAGTTTCTATGTAGGATCAGGTTGGATTTTCTGTCTCAGTGTTTTTATAAATAGTTCTCTGGTGTTTCCTGCTGGAGGTTCTCAGGTCAGAACCTCAGCAGAACCTCTGTAGAACCTTAGCAGAACCTCAGCAGAACCTTTCATCTGTTCTGACACTTGGTTCTTTACAAAAAATGAGAAATGAGACAAAAAAAAAATGAGAGAATAGAGCTGATAATGTACCTGGAACGTGTCCAAGCTGATTCTAAGCTGCATTACATGGTTCAAAAATGGTCTAAAATGACTAAAAACACGTCCAACATGGCTCAAACTGATGTTTAAAATGATTTACTGATGTTGAAATACTCTAAGAAGTGTAGAAATAAAGTCAGATACGTTAGAAATTATATTTTTCTTTAGCTGTTTTCAACAGAATGAACGACATGTAAAATACCGATTGATTATTGGAGCTACGGCCTGTTATTTATTTAGCTGTTAACATGTGAGTTAATACTTCTTTGGTTTGACTTCATTAGTTTTAACATATAAAATCTGAATAAATGTTTTGATTTAAATGTGAGTAGATTTAAAGCTTCTTCTTTCTTTTCCTGTTTCTTCTTTTTCTTTCTGTTTTCCTCCGTTTTCTTCTCTTATCTCTTATTCTCTCAGTTTTTCAGCAGACGCCTGAAATATTCCGCAGCAACAAATTACTTTTCCTCTCCCTCTGATCCTCCCCCGTCTCCCCCCTGGATGGGGGAGTCTCAGCAGCAACAATTACATGTGAAATTAGCCTCGCCTCATAGCCTGCAGTGTAATTCCAGCCTTCTGAGGCGTGGAGGACTCATCTGCCTCTAATTAAACATCCTCTCAGTCTCACCCAGTCTCACTCCTCAGTCTCACCCATCTTTTGTATATACATATATATATGCAGCTGTATATAACTTATCCTTATAGATCTATATATACATATATATATATATATATATATATATATATATATATATATATATATATATATATATATATATATAGATCTATATATATATATATATATATATATATATAGATCTATATATATATATATATAGATCTATATATATATATATATATATATAGATCTATATATACATATATATATATATATATATATATATATATATATATATGTATATATAGATCTATATATATATATATATATATATAGATCTATATATATATATATATATATATATATATATATATATATATATATATATATAGATCTATATATATATATATATATATATATATATATATATAGATCTATATATATATATATATATATATATATATATATATATATATATATATATATATATAGATCTATATATATATATATATATATATATATAGCTGTATATATCTCCACCCCTACAGACAGCCTCGCCTCCTTCTGTAACAGTGAATGTGTCATTGGTTCATCAGACTGCAGCGCTAAAACACACTCTCTCTGATTGGACGCCAGCTAACGAGCAGGTGTGTGTCTGTAGGCTATGTGGAATGACTATAGCAGTGTTTGTGTGTTATAGCTTGTATGTTGTAGTATGTGTGTGTGTGTGTGTGTGTGTGTGTGTGTTATAGTGTGTGTAATTAGTAGGACAGAGCTTCAGGCCACCGTTCTACTGGTTCTATGGTGACTTAATTCAGTGAAATATTTCAGTCAAACGTCTCCAAACAGTTCAAAATTGAGAAAACTAAGAAACACAAAAACAAACAAAAATACACAAAAACACACAGAAGTACACAAAAAGATGCGAGAACACACAAGTAAACACAAAAATTCACAAATACACAAATAAAACACACAGAAAATACACAAAACCATACAAAAATACACAAAAATACACAAAAAACACAGAAAAATATGCAAAAACACACACACACACACACACACACACACCCTACTGTCAGAGCAGCTCTCCCTTTCCGGAGGACACACAACCCTACACACACACACACAACATGCACACACACACTCCCTTCTCCCTGTTGTGTGTACCAAACACAAACACACACCTCAGAAAAGAACAACTTTTGTTGGTCCCTGGCGTTTCCATGGTTACAAGGCCGAGTCCCCCCAGTATTCTAGGAACACAGCGAGGTTCTTTAACGGTCACACACACACACACACACACACACACACACACACACACACACACACACACACACACACACACACACACACACACACACACACACACACACACACACACACACACACACACTCAGTGGGATCTCCCAGCATGCTTTGCTGTAGCAGGAGGTTTAAAACAGAGTTAGTAAAGTTTAAAGTGTTGATTCATAAAAACATCCAGGCGTGGATTTAAAATTAAATACAGATAATAATACAGAATTTATTTTAAACTATTTTTATCTTGTTTTATTTTTATTCTATTTTTTTACTATTTCTTTTTATTTGATCTCATTTGTTATTTCAGGGTCACCGCTGTGTTTCTGCTGTGTATGACAATAAAGTTCTTGAATCTTGAATCTTTCAGCTTGACTCAGGATAAATGTGAACATTAAAGGCGTGTTTAAACATGTAAAAACATCCGTGTTCATCCTGATCCAACCAGTCAGTCAGAAGGTTTGATCGTCTGTGAAGATCAAGGATGAACAGAAAGGAACTCTGATAAAAACCTCCACCTGTTACAGTTCACAATTCAAATGAATGAAATTCTCTTTGGAGTCAAACTGAACGGATCCGTGGACCTGAAACTGCTGACGGTTAGAAAGACATTAATTTGTCTTTAAAACAGAGAAATTCACGAAAACAAGATTTTTAGAAAATGAGACAGAATCTGCTCAGAGTTCAGACGTTTAAACTGAACTACGATCTTCTCCTGAATCTGAATAAACATTTCTAAATGTCCTCATCAAGATTTCCAAACACAAAGACGTTCATTTACTAAATCTAACGTCTCGATCTAACATCTCAAACTAACGTCTCAATTGAATGTCTCGATCGAATGTGTTGATCGAACGTCTCAATCTAACATCTCAATAGAACGTCTCAATCTAACGTCTCAAACTAACATCTCAATAGAACGTCTCAATCTAACGTCTCAAACTAACGTCTCAATCTAACGTCTCAAACTAACATCTCAATAACGTCTCAATCTAACGTCTCAAACTAACATCTCAATAGAACGTCTCAATCTAACGTCTCAAACTAACGTCTCAATCTAACGTCTCAAACTAACATCTCAATAGAACGTCTCAATCTAACGTCTCAAACTAACGTCTCGATCTAACGTCTCGATCTAACGTCTTGAACTAACGTCTCAATCTAACGTCTCAATCTAACGTCTCAAACTAACGTCTCAATTGAACGTTTCGATCGAACGTCTCAACCTAACATCTCAATCGAAAGTCTCGATCTAACGTCTTGATCTAACATCTCAATCTAACCTCTCAATCTAACATCTCAAACTAACGTCTCAATCTAACGTCTCGATCTAACATCTTGAACTAACGTCTCAATCTAACATCTCAATCTAACGTGTCAAACTAACATCTCAATCTAACGTCTCAATCTAACATCTCAAACTAACGTCTCAATCTAACACCTCGATCTAACATCTTGAACTAACATCTCAATCTAACGTCTCAATCTAATGTGTCAAACTAACATCTCAATCTAATGTCTCAATCCAATGTCTCTAAGTTAAGTCTCAAACTAAGGTCTCAAACCAACATCTCAAACCAACGTCTCTAATGTCTCAATCGAACATCTCAAACTAACGTATCAATCGAACGTCTTAAACTAACGTCTCGATCTAACATTTCGATCTAACGTTTCAATCTAACGTCTCAATTGAACGTCTCGATCGAACGTCTCGATCGAACGTCTCAATCTAACATCTCAATCTAATGTCTCAAACTAACATCTCACTCTAACATCTCAATTGAACATCTCGATCTAATGTCTCAAACTAAAGTCTCAATTTAACGTCTCGATCTAATATCTCAAACTAACATCTCAATCTAACGTCTCAATCCAATGTCTCTAAGTTAAGTCTCAAACTAACGTCTCAATCTAATGTCTCAAACCAACATCTCTAATGTCTCAATCTAATGTCTCAAACACCATCTCAAACCGTCTCTAATGTCTCAATCGAACGTCTCAAGCTAACATCTTGATCTAACGTCTCAAGCTAACGTCTTGATCTAACATTTCAATCTAACGTCTCAAACTAACGTCTCAAATGTGACACAAAATGACAGAAACGCAACGTGAAACGACAAAAACGAAACACAAAATGACCGAAATGTCATCTACAGGTTCTGCTAACATGTTGTGGGAAATGTTCCATGAGTAATTATTATTTAAAATATTATGTTGATTAAAAATGTTTCCACAATTACAGAGACATGAATGAAAAAATAAAACCAAAACAGAAGATTTAAATTAGATTCTGTTTTATTAGAGATCCAGTTTGGTCATCAGGAGGGTGGGACAAGAGAAAAATGGCATTTTAGGGGAACTCCAGACTTATTTGGTATTTAAAATATTTTAAACATTCTTTTCTTCTAGTTTTTATGGATTTGGTCTCAGAACAAGAACATTTACACACTACTGCATATTTTAGGGTTTAATACGTGGATTATTGGATGTAAAATGTCCTCCAGTTGTATAATAAGTCGTATTTACTGTGATTTGAAGCTCCTACGGTGTGTTTCTGTTCCTAAACAATGATCGGAACAGAGCAGCGTCTGGCTATCGCTGGCAGATAAAGAAGTGAGGAACAGTGAAGCAGCGACCTTGGACCAGCCGCTCGGCTCCACATCAATATTTCAGCAGCACAGTTGACACATCAAAAAAAAAAGAAAGAGAGCGGCGAGAAGGAGAGAATGCCCAGCGATTCCAGAGTCATCTAAAATTCATGCATGCATCATCGCCGCCATGAATATTCATACGCAGATGAATATTTAAGTGCGACTCCTATGGAGAAATTAGGTTCATCTTTACACTTATCAATAATTCGCAGGCCAGGTGAGTCTCATCGGCCGCTAAATAAATCATGTCTGCACACAAAAAAAGTTTGGAGGAGAGAAAAAAGCCAAAACAACAGAGTTACAGCAGCAGCAGGAGCAGCAAAGCCTTCTGGGTAAAAACAGACAAAGACGTCAGCGTCTGGAGGACAATTTATAGAAAATATATAAAAATATATCTAAAATCTAAGATATATCTAAAAATAGACAAAGACATCAGCGTATGGAGGATGAGAGAACCAGATTTAAATATCACACTAGTTATATATATACTTATACATGAAATATATATAAAATACATAAAATATCTATAAAAACAGACAAAGACGTTTGTCGGACAAGCAGCAGCAGGACCATCTGCAGCATTCAGCTTTTAAGATCTTTAATTATTAGACTGATTATAGGCTTATATATATATTTAACATATATTTAACTCCTCAACGCCTGAATTTATTTGCAATTATATCAACAAAATTTATCATTTGTGTTTTTGTTTTCCAGCTGATGCTAAATTAAGTGGAGACTGTTAATGTGTCTGTAGCACATTGAATAGATTATATAATAATAATAATAATAATAATAATAATAATAATAATAATAATAATAATAATAATAAATATATAACAATGATAACAGATATAATAATAATAATAATAATAATAATAATAATAATAATAATAATAATAATAATAATAATAATAATAATAATAATAATAATAATAATAATAATAATAATAATAATAATAATAATAATGTAGGTCCAGACCTTTAAAGGTTTCTAGGAACATACTGAATATGAACCAATCAGCATCAGAGGAATGATATGATATCTGGACTGCAGTCAATACAACCAGCGTTAAATATTTAAATATCAGCTGGTTATATGTTTAAATATGTTTAAATATGTTTAAATGTGATGTCTACAGGAGTCCAGAGGGATGAAGCAGGTTAATCATTAGACTGAGGTTTAGTTCCATCTTTAGTCATCATTTATTCATTTAGTGTCATTTTAACACCTCAGCCTTATTCTACCTGTTCAGGTTCAGGACCTGAAAATATCCAAAATATCCAATCCTGGTTTGGGTTAGAACACCGGGAACCTGTAGATGTTCAGGAACCTATAGGTGTTCAGGAACCTGTAGATGTTCAGGAACCTGTAGGTGTCCAGGAACCTGTAGATGTTCAGGAACCTGTAGATGTTCAGGAACCTGTAGATGTTCAGGAACCTGTAGGTGTTCAGGAACCTGTAGGTGTTCAGGAACCTTGTGGTGAAGCGTTGCAGAGCTGTTCTGTCCTCAGACGTGTACTCTGGATTCATTTTATTAACTCTGGGGTACTTAAAGTGTGTTCTATAAAGAAATTACTGTCAGATCAGGACTCTACTAAACACTAAATAACTCAGATCAGAGCAGAAGAACTGCAGAACTTCCACAGCTCCACGTCCAACCAAACATCAGTGATGAGTCCAGCAGCAAACATTCAGACTGAAGACGTCCAAATCTGAGATTCACTGATTTAAACTCTGAACTCTAAACAGAATGCTGAAGAAAAACCAGGAGAACAAAGCATCTGATCTCAGAACTCATCTGATCTTAGAACCAGAGCCAGAACCAGAACCAGAACAGAACCAGAACCCTGTACGCTCACGGAGTTGATATCTGGACCTTCTACCTCAGAACAACCCAATAGGAACCGTCTGGTTCCAGGGAGAAAGTTCTTCTTACCTTGAACAGGTGATGTCTCTGCTCCTCTGACATCATCAGCTGATGGCTGTCGGTTACCATGGCGTCCATGTCCATCAGCCAATCCCAGAGCTCCTGGTACTCGGCCTCAAATTCCTGCAGGCTGCAGAGAGACGATTGGTTGAGTTAGATCCTCTGTTAGCTTCATGTTCTGCTCTGAGTTTCTGAAGAACGTTAGAAACATTCATCTGGTTCTGATGATAGAACCGAAACAGAACTCTAACTGGTTCATAGAAGGATTCATGTTTGGTTCTGAGAGGACAGATTTACCTGCTGACAGATTGAACAGGTGAACTGATCTGTCCAGACGAGCCAAAGATGAACCAGAAGAACCGAACCGAAATTTAACTCAAACTCAGATGTGTTTTTCATTCATCAGACTTTTCTCTAAACGTCATTAAAGTTGTCCAAAAGTACACAAAAATAGTCTCACATTTCTCAGTATCTGTCAGAAATGGTCAAAAAGCTGTTCGAAATGACAAAAGATGTCCAAAATTACACTAAATTGTCCCAAAATTATTCAAATTTGTCCAGAAAAAGTGACAAAAACTTTTCAAACTGGCTCAGTAGTTCTCCAGAAAGACTCAGAAACTGTCCAAAAGTGGTCAGATTCCAATTATCTTCAGATGGAGACACCTGGATGGATTTAAACTGATCTGGAGTCAGTTTTTTACCAGAACTCAGATGTTTCTCCTCCTAAATGTCATGGTTCTATCTGCTGGACTGATGACGTTCTGATGAAGTTCATTAAAAAGTGATAAATCTGGACCCACCTCTATGGACTTCAAGAACCTGGAATTCTGGAAACATTCTCAGTCTGAAGGTAGAACTCTGATCATTGATAAAGTTACTGGAGATGAAGAACCAGCTGTTCTTTGTGGTCGTCATTTTGCTTCTTCTGGTGCAGATTTTGTGTGTTTTTGTGGAAATTTTGCATTTTTTTGCGCTAGTTTTGCATCTGTTTGTGGTAGTTTGGGCCTTTTTGTGGTCATTTAGCATGGTTTGGTGCAGATTTTGAGTCTTTTTATGCTGATTTTTGGTCCTTTTGTGCTGATTTTGTATTTTGTTGTGGTAATTTTGGCATTTTGTTGGAGATTTGGTTTCTTCTGTTGGAATTTTACAGTTTTTTTAGTCGTCTTCATTGCAGTTATTCCCAGAACTCTGATGTGTTTGCATCCTTTTGCAATACTTTTGGTGACAGTTTCCCCTCGTTTTGTGGTGATTTTGCACATTTTTTACTGCAAATCTGAGCCTTTGTGGTCACTTCTGCCCTGTTTGTGTCGATTTTGTGTCTCTTTGTGGTGATTTCAGTCCATTTTCTGATGATTTTTGGAACTCTAGCCTGTTCAGTGAATCCCTAAACTCTCTTTAACCACAATCGCAGTAAACTTTTTTAAAAAATTTTGCGGTTCTTCAGAGAGAAACTCGTTATTTTCCCGTTTTCATTCTGCTGTTTACCAGTCGCTGTGTGCATCAGCCGTGTTCATGCGGGTGCTTTGCTCCTTAATGTGTGGATGGCGTGTGGAGCGTGTTTGTGTGTGCGTCGCCGTGGAAACGCCGTGGGCCTGACAGAGCTGTCAAACTGTCGGCGGCGGCGGCGACCGGAGGATTCCAAACAATTTGAGCGCTAATGTTGAGAAACATGTTGGTGATTCCCAGCGAGACCGAAGTCGAATATATAAATAATAAAGACACACCTGAACAAAACGCTGACAGCAGGAGAGACACTCATAGGATTAATATTTCATCAGGAGGAGGACAAGGAGACACAACTACTGCAGCTTTAAGAAGGAAAACAACTGATGAACGGAGATGATTTGGTTCCAGAACAGGAATTTGTAGAACATCTCCAGGTCTGGATTTCTGCTGTAATGTTCTCAGACACTTTATTCCTTCTTCTGCCTGTGAAGTGAAGTCTGAGGAGAAAACATGAAATCTGCTCTCAGTAAATCACAAGTTTGAAATGAAACACTAAATCATTTCAATCCGTTTTCTCGTTCCCAGATCAAACCAGCAGGTTTACAGGAGACGTTTTATCGAACCTCATTTATCAGCAGACAGAATCCAAAGTTCTGAAAAACGAGTCTGGGTTTAAGCCTCCATGTTTCATTAACATCCATTTATTCTACACGTGTCTGCGGGTCAAAACTGACCCGTTTTAAAGTTTGAAAATGTCAGGGAAAAAAATATTTTCACAGTGAAACTTCTTATGTCCACATTTTCAACATTTTGGGGAAATATTTGAACATTTTTTGGTGGAAAAAAAATGTTAAAAAGAATGTATCTTTAGAACATTCACAAAAAAATCAACCAAATTCCAGCGAATTTCATTGGATTTTGGTTGATTTTTTTGTGAATGTTCTTAAGAAAATATTAGAAGTTTTACTGATATATATGGAATCACTTTAGATATTGTTAGAATTTTTGGGGGGAAGAGTTTTACTCATTTTTTTAAAAAATATTTACAAGAATTTTCTTGCCAAATTTGGTGGATTTTTTAAAATCAAACTTTTAAGGGAAACTTTTAAGGAATTGTTGGAATTTTATTCCTGAAAGTTTTGCAAATTTTCAGAAATTTGGGAACTTTTTTGCTGAATTTCTGGGATTTTTTCAGACAAAGAAACAATATTTTTTGTGCCCGTGAATGAGGACAACAGGAGGGTTAAATCCATTTATTCTACACGTCTCATTTAAACGTGTGGAAAATGACTGTTTCACTTCAATCAGATTTATGGAAATAATTCTGTGCTGGAGGTCAGGATGAACCTGGGCTTTCAGATGTTTCCACAGAGAGGAACATGGAGATAGAATAACATACGGACGCATGGGTTCCCCAGAGGCGTGGGTTCCCCAGAGGTGACGTCGGATCCCTGGAGGCGACGTGGGTTCCCTAAAGACGGCGTCCATTCCCTAATGACGGCGTGGGTTCCCTAAAGACGGCGTGGGGTCCCTAAAGACGGCGTGGGTTCCCTAAAGACGGCGTGGGTTCCCTAAAGACGGCGTGGGTTCCCTAAAGACGGTGTGGGGTCCCTAAAGATGGCGTGGGTTCCCTAAAGATGGCGTGGGGTCCCTAAAGATGGCGTGGGGTCCCTGGAGGCGTGGGTTCCCTAAAGACGGCGTGGGCTCCCTAAAGACGGTGTGGGGTCCCTAAAGACGGCGTGGGTTCCCTAAAGACGGCGTGGGGTCCCTAAAGATGGCGTGGGGTCCCTGGAGGCGTGGGTTCCCTAAAGACGGCGTGGGTTCCCTAAAGACGGCGTGAGTTCCCTAAAGATGGCGTGGGTTCCCTAAAGATGGTGTGGGGTCCCTAAAGATGGCGTGGGGTCCCTGGAGGCGTGGGTTCCCTAAAGACGGTGTGGGTTTCCTAAAGATGGTGTGGGGTCCCTGGAGGCGTGGGTTCCCTAAAGACGGCGTGGGGTCCCTAAAGATGGCGTGGGTTCCCTAAAGACGGCGTGGGTTCCCTAAAGATGGCGTGAGTTCCCTAAAGATGGCGTGGGGTCCCTAAAGATGGCATGGGGTCCCTGGAGGCGTGGGTTCCCTAAAGACGGCGTGGGTTCCCTAAAGACGGCGTGGGTTCCCTAAAGACGGCGTGGGGTCCCTAAAGACGGCGTGGGGTCCCTAAAGACGGCGTGGGGTCCCTAAAGACGGCGTGGGTTCCCTAAAGACGGCGTGGGTTCCCTAAAGACGGCGTGGGTTCCCTAAAGATGGCGTGAGTTCCCTAAAGACGGCGTGGGTTCCCTAAAGATGGCGTGGGGTCCCTGGAGGCGTGGGTTCCCTAAAGACGGCGTGGGTTCCCTAAAGATGGCGTGGGTTCCCTAAAGACGGCGTGGGGTCCCTAAAGACGGCGTGGGGTCCCTAAAGACGGCGTGGGTTCCCTAAAGACGGCGTGGGGTCCCTAAAGACGGCGTGGGTTCGTTGCTCATTATGCTGCAGCCTTTGTCTGCCTGCCAGATCCATCAGATTGTTTTCTCTCATCATGTTCCTCGTCTTGTTCTCTCGCTAACGTTAACTCAATGCTTTGTAAAACAGGATCTCTGGGGAGATGAGGAAACAAACCGGAGAGGAAGCAGCGTCGACTCCAGGAGGCTGCGACGGCGTTTGAAGTGTCGGATTCAGCTTCATGACGTTCAGTCACCAGAGGAAATGATAGAATCTATTATTCATTATTCAACGGCTTCATCCAGAAGATTCTCCTTCAAACTGTTCCTGTTCAGGTGTTTCTTTACCATCAAATCTTCAAGATGCTTTTCTCCTTTAATCTTCATCCTCTTTAAATGTTTTTACCTTTCAGGGTTTCTGACTGTCGTTCCTCGTATTTAAAAACCTGATTCTGAGGTCTGAAGATCTGAGAACATCTCTGAGGTTCATCTGATGAGGACGTGGGACATGATTCAAGACAATTTTAACATTTTTGAGTAATTTTGGACAGATTTCAAGTAATTTTTTTGAAAATTTAGGGTAATTTTGGATGGTTTCAAGTCATTTTTTCTTATTTGTGTGTCATTTTGGACAAATTTGGGTCATGTAGGACATGTTTCAAGAATATTTTAACATTTTGGAGTATTGTGGACAAATATCAAGTTATTTTTTCATCATATTGAGCAATTTTGAACGAGTCTCAAGATATTTTAAATAAGGAAGAGGAGGAAGAAACAAACAGAAGAGGAAGAACTGAAGAAGAAGAAGAGGAAGAACTGAAGAGAAGAAGAGGACAAAGAAATACAAAGAGGAGGAAGAAATGAAGAGGAGGAATACAGGAGAGGGACAAAGGGAGGACGGATGGAGGAGAAAATGAAAGAAAAGAGATGAAAAACCAGGAGAGAGGAGGGAAAGATGGAGACAGAGGAGTTAGAGAAGACGTGAAGGAAGGATGGAAGAAGAGAGAGAGGAAGAAAAAGAGAGAGAGTGAAAGGTTGAATGAGTCATATCTGCAGCCGTCACCTTTCAGCCTGAGATCTGGAGGATTTATGAGGAGATTCAGTGAAACTCAACTCTGTTAAAACGTTCATTCATGTTAACATGTTAATCTACATGGATATTGATACTACAAGACTAGAAAACACAGAGACTCATTCATTCATTCAGTTCTGGAATATTTTGTCTAGTTTTTGTTGTTTTTGTCTGACTTTTTTGTTTGTTTCATGTTTTCAGTTTTTGTTGTTTTTTTCATCGTTTTTAAAGTAAAATGATTATATTTCATGTAAAAACAAAAATAAAACCTACAAATGTTTAAAATCTGAATCATTTATTGATCAGTTTCTGAAATTTTCTCCCAACAGAACAAAAAAAGAATCTAAATTGCAGATGGAGAAAAACAGCGAGACTTTTTAGTTTCTTATTTTTCATAGGAAAGAAAAGCATTAATTAAAAAAGCCGTTTCACTGCTATTTAAATTTCATTTTGGCTCTAAATTAGAATTCAGATATTTCATGTGCGATCAGTAAATAATTCAGTCTGACCTTCATTTTCTTTACAACTGAACCAAAACCAGAAATCTCAGCTGAGCAGCAACACAAAAACACGCAACATCCAATTAATACCAAAGTCATCACACACACGGCTGCACGCACGCACACGCACACGCAGCAGCAGGACCAACATATGAATAACCAATTAGTGTCCGACACGTCGCATGGAAATGAGTGAAATATGAGCCGCAGCCTCACAGGATGACAAACACAACAAAACAACACAACAAAACAACACAACAAGCCGTGATTTACATTCCTCCACTTCCTCCTGTGTGTGTGCCACGCATCCGACATGTAAGTCACCATGACGACACGCTGACAACACCCTCAAAGTCTGCACAACAACAACACAACAACACGCTACACACTCTGTGTCTCATTCATTGCACTCAGCTGAGCTTTGCTTCAGTGTGTTCTTACATATACATGTGTGTGTCTTTGTGTGTGTAAGTTGTGTGTCTGTGTGTGGATGATAACCAGGATGAGGCTCCTCAAAGTCGGGATGAAATGCCGACAGGCAGCAAGTCCAAAGACGAGTCTGGTCACACCAGATTACTGCTGTTAGCACTCACATCCCCAGAGTGTGTGTGTGTGTGTGTGTGTGTGTGTGTGTGTGTGTGTGTGTGTGTGTGTGTCACATGTTATGTCTCCATCTTGTTTGTGCGTCTCCTGCTGTACCAGACAACAATAAGCTGCATTATTCTATAGAAACCAACTAAATCTGGTCCACAAAAAGGTCAAAATGACCACAAACAGACACAAAACCAGCACAAAAAATGCAACATTTCCACAAAAAAAACCACTAAATCTGCACCAAAAAAAAGCAAAATGACCCCAAAGAACCATCTGGTTCTTCATCTGCAGTAACTTTACTGGGAATATTTCCAGAATTCCAGGTACTTGAAGTCCATAGAGGTGGGTCCAGATTCATCACTTTTTAATGGACTTTTTCAGAACTTCATCAGTCCAGCAGATAGAACCATGACATTTAGGAGGAGAAACATCTGAGTTCTGGTAGAAACTGACTCCAGATCAGAACGGATGCAGGGATTTATTGAATCTTCTTACCAACTAATCATCAGAAACTCCAAGAACTCACAGCTTCTATTCACCGGGAAACAGTTAGAAAAAGTCTGAACCTCAACATTGTTGTATTTCTATTCCTGTTTAAGTTCAGGCTAAAAAAAACAGATCGCAGATATTAATCAGTGATCTGTTCAACTGTTGGTACGTAGACTCTAGAACGTTCTACAGGAGACGTTCTCCATAGAAGTCCACAGAGGAGGGTCCAATGTCTACCTGTTGTTCCTGTTGTGTTTACCTGTTGTTCCTGTTGTGTTTACCTGTTGTTCCTGTTGTGTTTACCTGTTGTTCCTGTTGTGTTTACCTGTTGTTCCTGTAGTGTTTACCTGTTGTTCCTGTAGTGTTTACCTGTTGTTCCTGTAGTGTTTACCTGTTTTTCCTGTTGTGTTTACCTGTTGTTCCTGTTGTGTTTACCTGTTGTTCCTGTTGTGTTTACCTGTTGTTCCTGTAGTGTTTACCTGTTGTTCCTGTAGTGTTTACCTGTTGTTCCTGTAGTGTTTACCTGTTGTTCCTGTAGTGTTTACCTGTTGTTCCTGTTGTGTTTACCTGTTGTTCCTGTAGTGTTTATCTGTTGTTCCTGTTGTGTTTACCTGTTGTTCCTGTAGTGTTTACCTGTTGTTGCTATTGTGTTTACCTGTTGTTCCGGGCCACCTGGCTGCTCTGCCTCCTGCTGGTGGGTGAGGGGTACTGCAGGCTGCTCAGTCTGATGGCCATCTGCTCCAGAGCGACTCTCTGAGCTTCACACTGATTGGAGATCAGCTCCACCTGCAAGACACAGAGCAGGGCACACCTGAGCTACACATAGTACTGCAGGGTACACGTAGTACTAGAAGGTACACATAGTACTGCAGGGTACACGTAGTACTAGAAGGTACACATAGTACTGCAGGGTACACGCAGTACTAGAAGGTACACGTAGTACTACAGGCTACACGTACTACTAGAGGGTACATGTAGTACTAGAAGGTACACGTAGTACTACAAGATACATGTAGTACTAGAAGGTACACGTAGTACTACAGGCTACACGTACTACTAGAGGGTACATGTAGTACTAGAAGGTACATGTAGTACTACAGGATACATGTAGTTCTAAAGGGTACACGTAGTACTACAGGGTACACGTAGTACTGCAGGGTACACGTAGCATTGCAGGGTACACGTAGTACTAGAGGGTACACATAGTACTACAGGCTACACATACTACTAGAGGGTACACGTAGTACTAGAAGGTACATGAGGTACTAGAGGGTACATGTAGTACTAGAGGGTACACGTAGTACTAGAAGCTACATGTAGTACTACAAGGTACACGTAGTACTAGAAGCTACATGTAGTACTACAAGGTACACGTACTACACGGTACACGTACTACAGGGTACAAATAGTACTGCAGGATACACGTAGTACAAGAGGGTACACGTAGTACTACAGGGTACACGTAGTACTGCAGGGTACACGTAGTACTAGAGGGTACACGTAGTACTACAGGCTACACGTACTACTAGAGGGTACACATAGTACTAGAAGGTACATGAGGTACTACAGGATACATGTAGTTCTAGAGGGTACACATAGTACTAGAAGGTACATGAGGTACTAGAGGGTACACGTAGTACTAGAGGGTACACGTAGTACTACAGGGTACATGTAGTACTACAGGATACATGTAGTACTACAGGGTACACATAGTACTAGAAGGTACATGAGGTACTAGAGGGTACACGTAGTACTAGAGGGTACACGTAGTACTACAGGGTACATGTAGTACTACAGGATACATGTAGTACTACAGGGTACACATAGTACTAGAAGGTACATGAGGTACTAGAGGGTACATGTAGTACTAGAGGGTACACGTAGTACTACAGGGTACATGTAGTACTAGAGGAACACGTAGTACTAAAGGGTACATGTAGTACTAGAGGGTACATGTAGTACTACAGGGTACACGTAGTACTACAGGGTACACGTACTACTAGAGGGTACACATAGTACTACAGGGTACACGTACTACTAGAGGGTACACATAGTACTACAGGGTACACGTAGTACTAGAAGGTACATGTAGGACTACAGGATACATGTAGTTCTAGAGGGTAGACGTAGTACTACAGGATACATGAAGTACTACAGGGTACACGTAGTACTAGAAGGTACATGTAGTACTAGAGAGTACACATAATACTAGAGGGTACACATAGTACTAGAGGGTACATGAGGTACTATAGGGTAAATGTATTACTAGAGGGTACATGAGGTACTATAGGGTAAATGTATTACTAGAGGGTACATGAGGTACTATAGGGTAAATGTATTACTAGAGGGTACATGAGGTACTATAAGGTAAATGTAGTACTAGAGGGTAGGATGTAGTATCTAATTTAATGAATATATAATATTCTACTGTTAGTAGTAGTGTAACATAGCACTGTTACTGTTATTAGTAGTATAATGTAGTATTTTTATTGTCTACTGCAGGTACAGAAATAAAACTGAACCCTGGATATTAAATTAAAATACTTTCCGACAAATTAATTCAGGGATTTTTTAGAGTTTAATGTTTTTGAAACTGCAGATCTGATTAAAGATCATCTGATCAGAAGTGTGTTATAATGTGTGTGTGTTACAATGTGTGTTGTAGTGTGTGTGTTATAGTGTGTGTTATAATGTGTGTGTTGTAGTGTGTGTGTGTGTTATAGTGTTTGTGTTATAATGTGTGTTGTAGTGTGTGTGGACCATCCTATTGCAGATGAATGAGATCCGTCCGGTCGTGTTCTGATGGACGTGAACTTTAAATCCCTGGAAACATCAACAAGCCACTAGAAAACCTCTCAGCTGCGCACACACACACACACACACACACACACACACACACACACGCTGCCTGTACATGTGTGTGATCTGGACATATAGACACTCTGATTCCACGGTGAGCTTTAACTGCTTCTCTCTGCCTTAGATTAGCCTCATACTCTCCCATCAGGCTGCACAAATGTTCCCATAAAGCAACACACAAATTGCTGCACACACACCAAAATAAACATATTCACACATGAATCTTTCCCACAAATTATCCTCACAACCGCACACACACGTCACAGCGAGTCGCACTCAGTACCCAGACAATCATATAGAGGCACTCAGCGCCGCTCACGTGTAATTGCATACAAACTATATGGAGATGAGGCTTCAATTGAACCAATGAAGGCAGAGTGAGTGTGTACAAACACAGACACACAGACACACACACACACACACACACACACACACACACACACACACACACACACACACACACACACACTCCACCGCCTGCATTCTCCTCATTCAGTAACAATCTGAATAAAGTGTTGTTGCGTGGCGTGGCGTTCGCCGTCCGATCTACTTAGCGGCGTCGGCGGAAGGATCTGGAAAGGTCATCCAATCTGTGGAAGGCAGAGCGGCTCAATCAGACGCTAATAAACAAACCGGCAGCTACAATCAGCGGCGCTCAGGTGTTCCTGCTGCTGCCGCTCACAAATCACACTAACTGGAGCTCTCAGAAACTCACTTTGTCTAAACGCCGCTCCGCTTTCCTTCATTACGCTGCCCGGCGGTCTGCTACTGGTTAGCGGCTCGTTGTTCATTAGCTGGGCTCTGGTTCCTCTGAGCTCAGAAGAACATTTAAAACACTCCCAGTTAGGACCCAGAAAGTTCCTGAATAAAGACGCATTCATCAGGGAAAGGACTTTCAACATGAGGAACGTTGAGGTTCTGCTGCAAGAACAGGCAGGTTCTTGCTTTTTGTAGTTATTTTTTTGGCCTTTTCTTGGCTTTATTAGACAGATTAGCAGAAGCAGACAGGAAAGTAGGGAGAAGAATGGAGGGAAGACCTGCAGCAAAGGACCAAGAGCTGGAACCGAACCCAAGTTCCTGTTTATGGGACTATAGTTCCTGTTTATGGCACTACAGTTCCTGTTTATGAGACTATAGTTTCTGTTTATGGGACTACAGTTCCTGTTTATGAGACTATAGTTCCTGTTTATGAGACTATAGTTCCTGTTTATGGGACTACAGTTCCTGTTTATGAGACTATAGTTCCTGTTTATGAGACTATAGTTCCTGTTTATGGGACTACAGTTCCTGTTTATGAGACTACAGTTCCTGTTTATGAGACTATAGTTCCTGTTTATGGGACTACAGTTTCTGTTTATGGGACTATAGCTCCTGTTTATGGGACTATAGCTCCTGTTTATGGGACTACAGTTCCTGTTTATGGGACTACAGTTCCTGTTTATGGGACTACAGTTCCTGTTTATGAGACTGTAGTTCCTGTTTATGGGACTACAGTTCCTGTTTATGAGACTATAGTTCCTGAAACTAGAACTATCTCTGTCCAGCAGCTTTTTCTCTCTAACATCATCATGAATAACGTAAAGTTCTCCAGATGTTCTGACAGAACAAACCTCCATCATTCTGTTTGAAAGCTCTGATTGTGAGGATTAGAACTTCCTCAGGTTCCTGCAGTGCCAAACCACCAACATGAGCTCCATGAGGGACGGGCAGAGATTGATCGTACCCAAGAAACAAAATAGATCCCATGTTTGCAAAGACAAGAATTTCTGGAATATCGTTTGAAGTATGACCAAGTTTACAGCAAACTGAAAGAAATTAAGGCAGAGAACAGAGAACGTCAGAAAGTTCATCCTGATCAGTGCTGAGGAGTCACGACGTCTCTGAATCAGTCAGTTATTTATGTTTATATGAGGTCTGCAGCGAGAAACAATCTGAGGTGCGAAGAATCCGTTACATCCTTGTCTGTTTTATCCAGATCATTCTGTAGTGTAGAATGGTCTGACCGTACCTCACTATCATTCTGTAGTTCTGTAGTGTAGAATGGTCGGACTGTACCTCACTATCATTCTATAGTGTAGAATGGTCTGACTGTACCTCACTATAATTCTATAGTGTAGAACGGTCTGACTGTACCTCACTATCATTCTATAGTGTAGATAGATGTAGATGATAGTGAGGTACAGTCAGACCATTCTATAGTGTAGAATGGTCTGACTGTATCTCACTATCATTCTGTAGTGTAGAATGGTCTGACTGTACCTCACTATCATTCCGTAGTTTTGTGGTGTAGAATGGTCTGACTGTACCTCACTATCATTCTGTAGTGTAGAATGGTCTGACTGTACTTCTCAGATGTAAACATGTTGAAGTTAACATGATTTGCTTTCTCTGATCTGTTTCTGTCGCTGCATGAAAACATCTGAGACTTAATACTGAAACCAACTGAAACAGAATTTGATGTTTGTCGTGTGTTACTGTGTTTCCAGTGTTTTCCATCCCATCGTTAGCGCTGCTAATAGACACAAATCAATAAGAATCTTCTTCATTTGATGAATATGAAGGACGTCCCTCGACACACGCACACGTCTGTAGATCTGAGTGTGTGTGTGTGTGTGTGTGTGTGTGTGTGTGTGTGTGTGTGTGTGTGTGTGTGTGTGTGTGTGTGTGTGCGTGTGTGTATTAAGTCATTTTGGGGATTTTTGTTTATATGTTGGAGCCAATTTATCCAGAATCCCTGGAAACCCTCAACAGCTCCTCCCTCTGCAGAGATCCTCGTATGTTCCCATGTCCCACAAATACATGTGTATGTGTGTGCAGTGTGTATGTGTGTGTGTGCACGTGCGCATGTGTGGTGGTGTGTGTGTGTGTGTGTGTGTGTGTGTGTGTGTGTGTGTGCGATTTGCTGCTGTGAAAATGTGGCTTGATCTCAACCAATTGACTGTCTTTTTGTGTTAGCGTGTGTGCGTTATAGTGTGTGTGTGCGCGTGTTGTAGTGTGTGTGTATTTTAGTGTGTGTGTGTGTTGTAGTGTGTGTGTATTTTAGTGTGTGTGTGTTAGTGTGTGTGTGTTTTTAGTCTGTGTGTGTGTGTTGTAGTGTGTGTATTTTAGTGTGTGTGTGTCTGTGTGTTATAGTGTGTGTGTGTGTTTTAGTCTGTGTGTGTGTGTGTGTGTGTTTTAGTCTGTGTGTGTGTGTGTGTGAGTGTGTGTGTGTGTGTGTGTGTGTGTGTGTGTGTGTGTGTGTGTGTGTGTGTGTGTGTCTCCTGGGGTTTTCCCGGGGCTATAACTGCCAATCAACCAGCGGTGTTGGACTGAACAGCAGCAGCTCAGAAACCTGCAGGATCTAAACTCTCCATCTGTCTCATTCATTAAAACCAGATCAGACGGTCAATCAATACCAAGATCAATCAGATGATCAATCAGATGATCAATCATACCAGAGACGAGTGCTGCTGTAGATCCATGAACACAAGAGAAACTCTCAGATTATCCATCAGAGTTCAGCTCCTGATCAACCAGGTTCAGAAACATGTCAGAGTCTGGAGGTTCCTCTTGTTCCTGTCAGTGTTTCCCATCTAGGGTTAGAGTTAGGGTTTCCTCTAAACCCTCTAACCCCTCTAATCCTCTAAACCCTCTCAAACCTCTAAACCCTCTAACCCTCTAAACCCTCTAAACCCTCTGACCCTCTCAACCCTCTAAACCCTCTAATCCCTCTAAACCCTCTACCCTCTAAACCCTCTGACCCTCTCAACCCTCTAAACCCTCTAATCCCTCTAAACCCTCTGACCCTCTAAACCCTCTAACCCTCTAAACCCTCTAAACCCTCTGACCCTCTGACCCTCTAAACCCTCTAACCCTCTAAACCCTCTAAACCCTCTAATCCCTCTAAACCCTCTAAACCCTCTAATCCCTCTAAACCCTCTGACCCTCTCAACCCTCTAAACCCTCTGACCCTCTAAACCCTCTGACCCTCTCAACCCTCTAAACCCTCTAAACCCTCTAAACTCTAATCTGCTGCAGACGATGAGTCTGAGCATCTGAGGCCTGAACACGAAAATACAAGAAATTGTTCAGTATCAGTGTAGGCTCTTCTTCAACCTGCAAGGTCACCATGGTAACGGATGGTGCACAGCCACATCTCCATGGTAACGGATGCTACACAGCCTCGTCTCCATGGTAACAGATGCTACACAGTCAGGTCTCCATGGTAACGGATGCTGCACAGCCAGGTCTCCATGGTAACAGATGCTACACAGTCAGGTCTCCATGGTAACGGATGCTACACAGCCACGTCTCCATGGTAACGGATGCTATACAACCAGGTCTCCATGATAACAGATGCCGGACATATAATAATCTAAACAAGCATCCTGCCGCTACTCGTTTCTTCTCTAAAACTCTCAGCAGACGTAGCTGAAGAATCCGTCGGCTGTTTTATTCTGATCGGTTAAAAAAAGATGCTGATCTTTGATCAGGACCAACTGATTGTATTTATTAAATCTTCCTCTGATCCAGTTTATTGTTCTGACTTTAACTTAGGAGAAATTCTGAGTTTCAGGATTTAACTGAAGCTCCAGAGAAATCAGGATTTATTGATGATAAAACCTTTAATATGAGACTCTCAGAGACGTGATGAACAACAGGGACACCTCCTGAACATCCCATAATGCCGTGCTGCTTGTCCTGTCTGCTTCCATCCCGCCCTCGTGTCTCTGATTAGATCAGGTTTTATGCTGCTTAATTATTTCCTAATGAGTGTGCGTGTTAATTAGAATAGTGTCTGATGTTAATTAGCTGTATTAATGGAGCTGCTGCACCAGCTGCCCCCAGCGACACGTCCACCAACATCTCCATCTACCAGCATCTCCATCTACAGACCATCCCAGCGACACGTCCACCAACATCTCCATCTACCAGCATCTCCATCTACAGACCATCCCAGCGATAGATCCACCAACATCTCCATCTACCAGCATCTCCATCTACCAACATCTCCATCTACCAGCATCTCCATCTACCAACATCTCCATCTACCAACATCTCCATCTACCAGCATCTCCATCTACAGACCATCCCAGCGATAGATCCACCAACATCTCCATCTACCAGCATCTCCATCTACAGACCATCCCAGCGATAGATCCACCAACACCTCCATCCACCAACATCTCCATCTATAGACCATCCCAGCGATAGATCCACCAACACCTCCATCCACCAACATCTCCATCTATAGACCATCCAAATGTCAATGACGACAGGAACTAAACCAGACTGATCCCAGGTCTGATTAAAGCACTTGAAATTAAAATTGCAAATAGCCAATCAGATTCCTGCTAGCATGGAGCTCCAGAAAAACAGCAAAATGATCAATAGTTTCTATTAACCAACAACCAAACATTCCTCTGATGTTGTGCTTTGGTTTGAGGAACGTTTTCTGTTGGTTTAGTCTCATTATTAACGCTGATCAGCGATCAATGAGCCTCAGATTAACAGACATCACAAAGAAGCTAAAATCAATCAATAAATAAATCAATATTAGACAAACGTGATGACGATGTTGGAATAAATCAGTTTTGAAACTGTGCTAATGAAACTCTGAAGACGGAAAGAAACAGCAGAACCTGATCAGTGATCAATAATCACTAATCCCAGCTGATCACTGATAGGATGCACGGTGGAGATGTGGAGTTTATTTTGTGCTGGCCGAAGCAGAAAGACGGCGTCAGGCTGTTCTGATGTCTGATGAATTATTTTGGTGCCAATCCATTTCATATTTAATTAAAATATCATTTTAAAACATAATTAAGTTTTTAATCCGACTGAGAGCGAATCTGCAGCAAAGCAAAGAGACGAACGAGGAATCCAGTGGACGACGCCTGCAGGCTGCTAAAACGCACACTAAAACACACACACACACACACACACATTAAAACGCACACTAAAACACACACACACACACACACACATTAAAACGCACACTAAAACACACATTAAAACACACACACACATTAAAACACATTAAAACACACACACACATTAAAACACAGACTACAACACATTAAAACACACACACATTAAAACACACACTAAAACACACATTAAAACACACACACGCACACACATTAAAACACATTTTAAAACACACTAACACACACACATTAAAACACACACTAAAACACACATTAAAACACACACACACATTAAAACACACATTAAAACACACACACACATTAAAACACACATTAAAACACACATTAAAACACAAACACATTAAAACACACTAACACACACACACATTAAAACACACTAAAACACACATTACAACACACACTAAAACACACGCACACACATTAAAACACACTAAAACACACACACACATTAAAACACACACTAAAACACACACACACACACATTAAAACACACACTAAAACACACACATTAAAACACACACTAAAACACACATTACAACACACACTAAAACACACGCACACACATTAAAACACACTAAAACACACACACACACATTAAAACACACACTAAAACACACACACACACATTAAAACACACACTAAAACACACACATTAAAACACACATTAAAACACACACTAAAACACACACATTAAAACACACATTAAAACACACACTAAAACACACACACACATTAAAACACACTAACACACACACACATTAAAACACACACTAAAACACACACACACACACATTAAAACACACTAACACACACACATTAAAACAAACACACTAACACACACATTAAAACACACTAACACACACACACATTAAAACACACTAACACACATTAAAACACATTAAAACACACACACTAAGACACACACATCAAAACACACACACACACATTAAAACACACACTAAAACACACACTAAAACACACGAACACACACACATTAAAACACACACATTAAAACACACTAACACACACACACATTAAAACACACACTAAAACACACACTAAAACACACACACACACATTAAAACACACACTAAAACACACACGAACACACACACATTAAAACACACACACACATTAAAACACACTAACACACACACACAAAACACACATTAAAACACACACACACATTGAAACACACACACACACACTAAAACACACACAGATTCAGTCTGACCTGCTGAGTGTGTGTGTGTGTGTGTGTGTGTGTGTGTGTGTGTGTGTGTGTGTGTGTGTGTGTGTGTGTGTGTGTGTGTGTGTGTGTGTGTGTGTGTGTAAACACACAGCATGCGGCCGGCAGCTGCTGATGGCCGAGCTAATTATGCATGAAATCAAATATGATTTAAAAACAACTTCACAAGAAACTCTGCTGCAACACACACACATTAAAATACACACATTAACACACATTAAACACACACAGACAGACACACACTCAGCAGGAGATGATGGAGATGACTGTGTCTGTATGAAGGAAACAAAGATTCGTGTTCATTCTGTTTTGAGAAGCTTCAGATTAAAAAAAGCAGAATTCCAGATGATGGTCAAACATCTACTTCTGATGGTCAAACATCTACTTCTGATGGTCAAACATCTACTTCTGATGGTCAAACATCTACTTCTGATGGTCAAACATCTACTTCTGATGGTCAAACATCTAATTCTGATGGTCAAACATTACATCTGATGGTCAAACATCTACATCTGATGGTCAAACATCTACATCTGATGGCCAAACATCTACTTCTGATGGTCAAACATCTACTTCTGATGGTCAAACATCTACTTCTGATGGTCAAACATCTAATTCTGATGGTCAAACATCTACATCTGATGGCCAAACATCTACTTCTGATGGTCAAACATCTACTTCTGATGGTCAAACATTACATCTGATGGTCAAACATCAACTTCTGATGGCCAAACATCTACTTCTGATGGTCAAACATCTACAGCTGATGGTCAAACATCTACATCTGATGGTCAAACATCTACTTCTGATGGTCAAACATCTACTTCTGATGGTCAAACATCTACTTCTGATGGTCAAACATTACATCTGATGGTCAAACATTACATCTGATGGTCAAACATTACATCTGATGGTCAAACATCTACTTCTGATGGTCAAACATCTACATCTGATGGTCAAACATTACATCTGATGGTCAAACATTACATCTGATGGTCAAACATCTACAGCTGATGGTCAAACATCTACATCTCATGGTGGTTTATTGTACGTTCTTCTCTCTGTTTGGGCTTCAGACCGTCTGAACTCTCCATAGATACAAGGAGGTACAGGAAGCAGCAGGTCTGCAGAGGACCTTCCTTCATCCACTGCCTCCACCTGCTGCCTGATTGACCCACATGAGTCCTGATTTAACAGCAGAAACCAGGATTTAGACCTGACAACACACCAGCAGCTCTTTTTCTCTAAACACATAACCAGAACCAGCAGACACTGTAGAAGAAGCACAAATTAAAAAAAAAAATAAATGCAGCGTGGCTCGGAAACAGACAACAGAGGATCTAGTTGTCGGAGATCCATCCAGCATGGTGAAACATCTTCTACAGATGATGAGCAGAGTAGAGAGGAGACATGGAGATAGAAAACATCTACAGGATGAGGAGAGAAAACCACAAAGAGACACAGAATGACAAAAATGAGACACAAAACAAGAAAATCTGAACACAAACGGATGATTAGTTCAAGGACCGGAGGAAAGTTTAGACTCTGTTTTTGTTTTTCCAGTTTCTGTCTGACGGTATTTTAGATCCAATGCTGGAATATCTGATCAGCATACAGGAACCTTTGTACCTGCATGATGTTTGACAGACATGTTTGTAGCTTTTCTGCTGCTCCACTGGTTCATGAAGGTTCATGTTGTGTTTGAGGACCCTGAGGTTTCTGTAAAACAGAGCTGTGGTTTCTCCCTGAAGTCGACCTTTTCTCTACCGCCCTGTGAATGTTTCAGTCTCCAGACTGCAGCAGACTGGGAATCAGAGCGCCGCTGGTGTTTCATGACTCTTTCATGACCACGTCCTCCAGTGGAACCGTCCAGCTGGTGGAGGGTCAGCTAGCGGCGCTGCTGGACGTGGAGTTTATTCACTATTTATTCTGCACTTCATCACCCCCTCCGTTAATCCGGTGGCTGCTGAACGCTTCGCTGACCACAGCTGGATCACACCGATGTCTATCTGCAGCTTTAAATATTCAGTGACAATTATTCTGCTCCGACCGGAGCTGGAAGCTGCACAAAGTCAAGATGAAGCTCCAGAATAACAGAAGAACGCCTGGAAACACAACGATAAATCACTGTTAAAGAACCACAGACCAACCGAAAACATTAACCCTCATGTCATCCTGCAGATCTTTGAACATTTTTTGGTGGGAAAAAAGAAATGTTAAAAATGTTTCTTAAGAACATTCACAGAAAAATCAACCAAAATCCAGTGAAATTCGCTGGATTTTGGTTGATTTTTATGTGAATGTTCTTAAAGAAAATATTAGAAGTTTCATTGATATATATGGAATCATTTTAGATATTTTTAGAATTTTTGGAAAGATTTTTACTCATTTTTTGCAAATATTTACAAGAATTTTCTTGTCAAATTTGGGGGATTTTTTAAAAAAAAATAAAACTTTTAAGGGAAACTTTAAAGGAATTATTGGAATTTTCTTCCTGAAGGTTTTGCACATTTTCAGAAATTTGGGGAATTTTTTTGCTGAATTTTTGGATTTTTTACAGACAAGGAAACATTATTGGTGCCCATAAATGAAGACAACAGGAGGGTTAAATATCAGACTGACAGCTGTCCAGGTTCACCAGCTGATCAGTCCATGTGAGTCCGACTGGGATAAAGGAGGAGACTAGTCTGACGGAGACGCTAACAGATGCTAGCGTTAGCCGACTGTCTGCTGCTGGTTTGATTTCAGAATCATTTTCATTAAACCAACATCTGACCAGTTTAACTCCGTCTATTCGTACAGAATGATAGAGAGGTACAGTCAGACCATTCTACCTACAGATTGTAACAATTTTTTTTGATGTGACAGAATTACCCAAACATGTTTAGATTTGTCCAATAACATTCTTCCCCATGTTGACATCACGGTGATGTCGTTATGGTTGCCTCGGTGACGAACGTCTCTCAGGTGTCATTACAGCTGCTTCTAATTTAATCTGAGCGATCTGATTGGTCGATTTGACGTTCTTCCATCCCAGGTAACGAGGCCGTAAAAAGGTCCGGCGGTTTTCCCGGTGAGGATTGGGTGAACTGTCGCCGTGGAAACCATAAAAAACCGTTAAAGAAGACTCTGGGGGGCGACGGAGGCAGATGCTAACAGCTGTAAAGCATTTCCTGTCAGACAGTTCAGATTTTTCATTAAAATAACTCATTATTTCATGGTTTTAGTTCTAGAAACCCTCCTGCAGCCAGCTGAGGCGTTCGGCCACTAGAGGTCACCAACAACAAGTTTAGATTCTCTAAACAAACTAATGAGAGGATTGTTGTGAGTCTAATTGCTGTTCGTCTCTTCTGATTCCTCAGAATTAAAACTAAAACATCAGCTCATGCCTGGCTGAGCTCACATTAAAAATGCAGCCGGCTCCTCCAGAATCAAATTATCTCCAGCTTCTCGTATCCATCTCCATCACGGTGGTCTCCAAAACAACCAAATTAGACGTGGCGCTTATTTACGTGGCGGGTGGCAGAGGGGAATTAAGATTTTGGGGGGGAAATTACAGGTAATTAAAGTCCATTCTGTGTAATTCTCAGCTATTAGATGTAATTTGACGTCTGCGACAGAAGAAGAGTCCAGCTCCTTATTTATTCCGCTGCTGCTGTCCTCCTGAGCAGACGTTCAGCTTCCTTCAAGGACACCATCCAGGTGGTTTCAGTTTCAAATGTGGAACATAAATCAAAAATAGAACGGCTACAATCCTCAGCCTCACCACCCACACTGAGACTAAAGGAGGCCGATGGAGGAGGAACTCTGCACAGATACTTCCTCATCTTCACCCATTAGGGAGTCAGAAGGTCTGATGTTCAGGAGGAGATGATTCTGAGCAGATTCAGGACAGATCTACTGGATTCTACAAACAAATGTCAGATGGAGAATCAATGAGAGAAGAGGAAATAATGGAGATCATCTTCTCCATCAGATGTAGATGTTTGACCATCAGATGTTCTTCTATCTCCATGTTTCCTCTCTTTCTCCATGCTGGATGGATCTCCAACAACCTGCTCCTCTGTTCTCTGGTTCTGATCCATGCTGACTTTATTTATTGGTTTTTATTCTCAGTCTCTGGTTGTTTTGTGTCACATTTGTGTCATTCCGTCATGTTTTTTTTATCATTTTGAATCATATTTTGGTGTAATTTCTGTCATTTTGTGTCAGTTTTTTGTTGTTTTCTGTCTTCTTTCATTTGTCTCATTTGTCATTTTGTCGTGTTTTTTGTTGTTTTGTGTCTCATTTCTGTTGTTTTCTTCTTGTTTTGTGGCGCTCTGTCTCATTTTTGTCGTTCTGATTCTAATTTGTGTTGTTTCATGTCTTGCTTCTGTCATTTTGTCCTGTTTTTTGCCTTTTGTGTAATTTTGTTGGTCTGGTTTTGGTCGTTTTGAGTGTTATTTGGGTCGTTTTGTGACTGTTTTTGGTGTTTTTGTCTCATGTTTGGTGTTTTTGTCTCTTTTTTGTTTTTTGTCTCGTTTTTGTTGTTTTGTGTCTTATTGATATTAATCCTAACCCTTTTTAAAACAATCGTGTAGAAAACAAGTTACTTTATTAAAATATCATGATTTTAGGCTGAGATTTGGTTAATTTTCCTGATTATAGGCTGAAGTTTTAGTTTTTATTTTTGTTTTTTGGGTTTCTGTTTGAGTCATTTTGCAGATTTTTTATTTAAGATGACAAACATTGGAACTGTTCAGCAGGTTTTGTGATTCAGATGATTAAATTTAATTTAAATATTTTCAGTTTCAGATGATTTCCAGTCAAACATAATATTAATCTTTGAATTTTTCATTGTTATGTTTGATTTTCAAATCTATCTCCAGATATCTGTTTCTGTAAATACTGAACTCTAGAAGCAGGTTTCTGTGGAGGTCTCTGGTTAGATTCCAGGCGGATATTTAGCTGTTTTGTGTGGAATAAAGCAGCCCCAGACGTGGCAGTAAGAGGCTCAGTCATTGGCTCCTGGTCTCCAAACATCCTCTCATTGTAATCAGCAGCCCTTACAGCCAATCTGCTGCCCATAAAAGTGTCTGCAGCCGGATGATGAACGGCAGCAGAATTACCTTATCGCCTCTGATTTACGGTGCCTCACAGGTAGAAAACAGCCTCCACACCTCTGCCGCTCATCCCTCCATCCCCCATCCTCACCTTTATCACTGCCTTCATTCCTCTTTTGTTCTCAGATCTGCTTTTATCTCTGCTGCTCTTCACTATTAAACTTTATTCTGTCCATCTTCTTCTGTTTCTTCTCTGTCCTCTACGCTTTCAGACATCCAGCTATGCTTCTCATCCCTCCTCATTTACATTTTACTGGTTTCTCCTCTCAGGAATCTCCTGATCTGATATCAAAGATGGATCATTTTTAGGTGATCAGTATCGACTTTAACCTCCTGCTGCTCCGTCTACGTTCATCATCACAGTTCTTCTTCTTCGTCTTCAGAATCTGGAGCTTTCCACAGACCAGGAGTTTAATTCTGTTCTAGAACGCTGACTAAATATTTTAAAGAATACTAAAAATGTAAAAGCAGGTGTTGGACGACAAACAGGAAACTAGAAAAACCCTCAGAGAGCCCAGTCCTCCTCCAAGGCTGCTCATTCCTCCTCCAAGGCTGCTCAGTCCTCCTCCAAGGCCGCTCATTCCTCCTCCAATGCCGCCCAGTCCTCCTCCAATGCCACCCAGTCCTCCTCCAAGGCTGCTCATTCCTCCTCCAAAGCTGCCCAGTCCTCCTCCAAGGCTGCTCAGTCGCTGCATCATCATTTTCCATCTCGTTTTAGTTGTTTCATGATTCTTTTTGTCGTTTTGTGTCTTGTTTCTGTTGTATCGTGTTTCATTTTTTTTGGTTTCATGTTTAATTTTTGTCATTTTGTGTCTCGTTTTTGTCGTTTCAAGTCTCATTTTTGTCATTTCACGTTTTTTGTCATTTTGTGTCTTGTTTTTGTAGTTTTGTGTCTTATTTTTGCCGTTTCACATCTTGTTTTTGTTTTTTCATTGTGCGTTATTTATTTTCAGCTTGTGTTTGACTCAGAAATGACTGGTTTAACTGGTGTTTGACAGGAATAAAGTGAATAAAGTTTTGAACGGTAATTCCAGCCTGCAGAGCTTCTTGTTGTGTTTTATTGGAGAAGCAGTCGGAGGACCTTTGATCAGAAGCTGCTTCAGTGTTTCAGCTTCATGCTGAATACAGATGAGTTCAATCTGAGGACGAAGTTGAGATCAGGATGTAATTAAAGCAGCAGAAGGACAGTCGGAGTCTTTATGTGCTGCTTCGTGTCTCTGCATTAATTCATTCACAGAAAGTGTGTTTGTGTGTCTGAGAGCAGAATTAAACCAAACAGAAAGAAATGAAACAGACTCCGTGTTTCTGACATCAGCTGAAGAAACAGCAGATTTAAAACAGCAGATCTGATCTCTGGTCTGACCTCAGCTCTGATCTCAGATCCTACTCCACACTCACAAATTTCAACAAAGTCACACAAAACATCATTAAGGGCGTCCAAAGCGATTCAGACAGAAACAATCATCCACAGAACCTCGACCATCAACCCAAAGACTGCATTAGTTCCATTATTTAACCAGTGAAGATGCAGGAAGTCCTTTCAGAATAAAACACTGAAGAATCCACATGAAGCTGCTGACAGAGAATCCAGGTTTGCTCTAAATTAGTCAGTTAATGTTCATATTTAATAATGCTGCAGGGTCTTAGCCTTAATATTTATATTAGTTAGAATAAATTCTGTAATTTAGAATACCGTAGGGTCATAACTTTATTATTATATTAGTCAGTTATTCTCCATATTTAATTCTGTCAGCCTTAATATGTTTTACAGACAGTTTTACTCCTTTATATGTAAAATAATTGGATGAATTCACACCAGAAATAACTCTGTAGGATCTAACAAGGTTTAAACTTCGCAGGTCTCATTTCTGTTGTTTTACGTCTCGTTTTTGTGGTTTTGTGTCTCCTTTTTGTCATTTTGTGTCTGGTTTTTGTCGTTTTGTGTCCCCTTTTTTGTGGTGTTGCGTATTGTTTTTGTTGTTTTGCATCTCATTTTTGCTATTCTGTGCCCCTTTTTTGGCGTTTTATAAATTGTTTTTGTTGTATTGTTTTTTTGTTTTGCATCTAGTTATTGTCATTTTGTGTCTCCTTTTTTGTTGCTTTGTGTCTCGTTTTTCATGTTTTGCGTCTCGTTTTTCTTGTTTTGCCTCTCGAGTTTGTCATTTTGTGTCTCCTTTTTTGTTGTTTTGTGTCTCATTTTTGGAGTTTTGTGTCTCGTTTTTGGAGTTTTGTTTAGTTTTGTTTCATTTTTTTTCTTTCTTTCTGGAAATCACAGTTGCTGTTTAAATGTTCTGTGTAAATAGCAGCGACTTGACTTTTTTAACCTGATCATAAATTCACCAGAATGATAGAAAAGAATCACGACAACAGAGAAAGAATGAAAGTCAAACACATTAAAACAACTGAGACTCATAAAACAGAATCAGTGAAACTAACTCATGGATGTTTGTGGAGGAGGAGATGATTCCAGAGAGTTCAGTCAGTAAAAGTTCTGTCTGGATGAATAAAAGCAGATTTTTTTTCCTCTCCGTGAAGCTGAAACTTCCTTCACCTGTCAGAGACTCCTTCCTGCTCTCCAGGCGTCGGCTTGTTAACCGACGTCGCCTCCGTTTTCCTTCAACTTTCATCAAACTCAAGCGGCTCGTCTAATCATCGGCTCCATGTTTAACAAGCTAATGTGACACAAACCATCTGCAGCCCAAAAAAAGGAAAACAGCCTCTCCGTGTTCACTTTTAGCAGCCCGTAATTAAATATTTGAGGAATATCAGGAATGGAAATTAAAACAGAAACAGCCCTGCGCCACCACTATCAATTTATTCCTCTCAGTGCATTAGAAACGTCAGATTGCCGTCGGCAAAGACACAGAAAGAGCCGGGCGCTTTTTTAAACTCACTTTATAAATTACATTTTGGAGTGCTTTGGCATGCTAATACCTGCTGCCACGGAGAGCAGACAGCGTTAATTATTTCTTATTGGGATTATTTGCATATTTCATTTAGCTGTTCTGGATGTTGCAGGTGGGAGGGAGGCGTCGCACACTTTCACTTTGTGTCTCCACAACTCCAGGATGAAATAAAATGAGATGGATTCACTGACCGCATGTGTTCCAGGAGCATTAACTCCGGCTGGTTTCAGTCGTTTCAGGAGATTATCGGTGATAATTAAGCACATTAGCTTTCAATACCACGCTAAAAGGTCACAAAACTGTTGGAAGAACTTTATTCTGCTCAACTTTGTTCACTAAAGCATCAATTAAAGCCTCATTTATACTCAGCTGGACTCATGGTGGGAGGAAGAGTTCTAAGAGCTGCATCAGAAAACCGATGGACGCACACAAAACACACAAAACAATCCATCACAAACACACAACAAACAGGAAACACAACGAGAACACAAACAGCAGCACAGCATCAGAACCACACGATCAGGATGGATTTAAACTGGAATCAAACCAGTTCATCGGGTCTAATTTAAACTGGAACATGGATGAAGTTTAAACATCATTCAGTCCTGACCTGGTTTATTGTTTCGCTCTGATCAGAACCAGACTCCAGGTAAAACAGAGAGCATTGTGGGAGTTTAGCAGAGAGCATTGTGGGCGTTTAGCAGCAGGGGGCACCATGACAAAGACTTCTATTTAATGACCTCCAACCTAGACTCAACCTAGATCATCAGAGTTCCTGAATCTCTGACGGATCAGAACCGACTGAAGAACCAACCAGGAGACTAGAACAGAAAATATCACTGTGTGTAACTGATTGATCAGTTACTGACTGATAACGCTGCACTGATTAAGAACGATACTGAAAATAGGCATCTCTAGCACCTTTTTATATTTATTTTTTGGTGAAACATGCATCACTGGATGCATTAATTAATATATTTTGTAGACTTCCTTTTCAAACATGAATATTTCACTTTGTTTTATGTGACAGCAGATTATTTTGTTTATTTATCTCAGAAACACAACAGAATTCAATTGATAGGATGACAAATAAATGACTGATAAAGACACAGTTCACAAACCGTTTTAAAGTTTAGGGTCACCCAGACAAAAACTCACACTTTTCTCCATGTGCTAACATAACTGCACAAAGGTTTTCTAATCATCAATGAGCCTTTCAACACCATTAGCTAACACAATGTAGCATTAGAACACAGGAGTGATGGTTGCTGGAAATGTTCCTCTGGACCTCTATGGAGATATTCCATTAAAAACCAGCTGTTTCCAGCTAGAATAGTCATTTACCACATTAACAATGTCTACACTGGATTTATCATTCATTTCATGCTATCTTCATGGAAATAAACAGCTTTTCTTTCAGAAATAAGGACATTTCTAAGTGACCCAGACTGTTGAACGGTAGAGTATATACTATGTAGAACTATAGATAGCTAAATATTTATAATAAAATCTAATTTAACCACAAAATGACAACTTTATGTGTTTTAACTTTGTTCTCAAACATTCAGTGAAACTCTTGAATCATAAAATCCAATCAAGCTTTATTTAAATGCTTCCAAACACAGGATAGTGACAAAAATAAATTCTTCTTTCTTTAAAAAGACACATTGGATCAATAATAACTAGTTTTTTAGTCTTGATTTTAATCTCTCGTGGTCTTTCCAGGGTTTCTAAACAGTCATTTCTGTTGGACAGAATAAAGCTGGATCTCCAGTGTTTGGTGCATATTTAAATGACATCCATGTTCAGAAGGAATATATGTTAAATCTGTGGAAACTTTCTGCTGCAGCTACTTTAAAACTTGCTGCTGTGCGACACTCAAACCCTCCAGGTGAGGTTTTATCACTGTAAATGACCTGGAAATGCAGCTCTGCAGATCCTAAACCAGGGATTAACTCCAACACAAACCACATTGATAGAGTGTTGCTGCGTGGTTAGACCAACTCCAAACTTCCAACTTTAATCTTAATTTATGTAAAGTGCTGTGTGAGCGGGACGAGCCGTCTGATTGGCTCGATCAGGTATCAGGCAGGAGTCCAACACTCGGTAATTTGATTTAAAAAGCCGGTAATAACCTGAGGTCAATATTTAAATCACTCACAGGGGGAGAAGAGTCGCTCTGCATGTTCAGGAGGAGAGTCCACGGATCGACATCACCGCTGGAAATGAGGAGGATTCTTCTTCTTCCTCATGTCAAACACTCACATATTAAGATCAGTTATTAATCTGACGATGGTTATTGAACCCAACATCGTCTGAGACTAAAGATTTACTAAAGACAGACTAAAGATGGAATCAAGACCAAATAAAGACGGAATAAAGATGGATTAAATACGGACTAAAGATGGAATAAAGACAGAATAAAGATGGATTAAAGATGGACTACTGATGAACGTCTCTGGACCACCATCAGACCTTTAGGCCGGTGTCCAACATCCTGAAAGTCTTCTGCTAGTCCAGAGATGTTCATGTTGGTAACGTCTTCATGGTTTTACTCTTTTAAAAGTATCTGTATTTTCTACTAAAGTCTTTTAAAGGACCTGTTTCTACTGAATCCAGTTCATCGCTGCTGGAATAAACATGACATTTACTGATAAACTTTATTTTGATGGTTTATTTGGACTTTTTGTTGCAGATTTATGTTGATAAACTGATGAAACATTGGTTCATTTTTAAGGAACATTTGTTCAGAAATAGAACTATTAGATGTTGATGATCTGATCTCAAAGATCAGGATGAACCAGCAACGTCATCAATCAATAATCAATAACTAATAATCCTAACTGAGCTCTGTGGATCCTGGTTGGTTCGTCAGTTGGTTCTGATCCATCAGAGATTCAAGAATTCTGAAGACCCAGGTTGAGTTCTGGTTGGATGTCATTAAGTAGAACTTTGTCTCTGTCATGGTGCCCGTTGCTACTAAACTCCCACAATACTCTGCTTTAACATGACGTGTAATCTGAGTGACGCCTCATCTGGTCTCTAAAGAGGGGAACCAGGTTCCACTGGACTCAAAAACTCGACCTTGAAACTTGTCAAGAAAGACTCAAAATTAATTTAAAATCCTTAAAATTTTTTTAGATTTTCTCAGAATTGTCCAAATTGAGAAAGACTCGCCCAAAACGTCTCAACACTCTTCCAAAAGGACTCAATTTTTTTTAAATGACTCGAAATTTGTCCAAAATGACTCGAAACATATTTCCTCCTCCCTCCTCCTCTGCAGGTTTAATGGAGGCCTGGGGCTCCTCCTGCCTCCTCAGCTCCACTGATAAGACTCAGACACAGGGCTGCTTCATGAACACGCCAACATGAACACGCCAACAGACAGGTTAAACTACACGAGGAGTCACATGACTTTGAACAACATAAACATGTGTGTGTTCTAACTTAGAAATTCATCCAGAAACATGTAACCAGACGATACGTGTTCTTAGCATGTCCTCTGAAGTGTTTCCATGTGCGCCCCCACCTGGTTCAGCTCTAATAGGATTAGAGGGTCCGTGTCCACATAGACCGGCCCTCCCCCCCTCAGGGGAGCTGGTACGAACCAGACCTTCAGAGACATTAACGGAGGAACGGTTCACCTGGAGACGGGGGGGGGAGGTAGATCTGAAACACCCCTGGAGCTCAGGAATGAAAAGATTCTCATTTATTCCTCGCAGTAGAAATTCACTGAGAAAACATTTAAACGCTTTGTTCTGTCAGATTTAAGATTTAAAACATGAAGACAGTTTAAAAACACAAAGATTCAGAATCAGCTGAAAACATTCAAACACCCAAATATCCATCGAGAGACATACTGAGTGTGTGTGTGTGTGTGTGTGTGTGTGTGTGTGTGTGTGTGTGTGTGTGTGTGTGTGTGTGTGTGTGTGTGTGTGTGTGTGTTTCCTCCAATCCTCTGTAATGTGACAGACAAATCCCACTAAGCTGTTAAATATTACCTGCTTTCACACTCGTATTAAACACCTTCTACTCTCTCTCTGTCCATTCGCTCGGCCCGACAACACACACACACACACACAATATATATATATATATACACACACACATACACAATATACACACTGTACCACACAGCAACACACAGCTGAAGTCACATAACACAATATTCTGGCATCACACACACCTCAACCCAAAGCTGTGTGTGTGCGTGTGTGTGTGTGTGTGTGTGTGTGTGTGTGTGTGTGTGTGTGTGTGTGTGTGTGTGTGTGTGTGTGTGTGTGTGTGTGTGTGTGTGTGTGTGTGTGTGTGTGTTCCTAATCCTCGGCCCTGTCTGTTCTATTTGCTGCTATCTGGGGATCTCCTCGTCTATAATCCACCTCAGCTCTGATATTTCCTGACATTTATATGAAGAGAAACTCTCAAGATCCACGAACAGACGAGGAGAAACAGGAGATGGAGGGATGGAGGAGGGATGGAGGGAGGAGGGAAGGAGCAGGGAGGGAGGAGAGGGGGAGGAGGGAATGAAGTGGAGAGGAGGAGCTGGGTGATGGAGGAGGAGAGATGCAGGGATTCAGGTGAAGATGAGAGAATAAGACTAAAGATCTGGATGGATGGATGGATGGATGGATGATGGATGGATGGATGGATGGATGGATGCATAGATGCATAGATGGATAGATAGATAGATGAGCACCAGGAGACTCTATGGAGGCTCATTTAGTGACATCACACGACACCTGTTGTTGCCACAGCGACCGCATCAGCCACGGGCCAGTGCAGGTGAAGCGATGATGGACGAAATGTTGAACCGACTCTGAATCCAACATGAACAACATTTCCAGAGTTCACAACCGACTGAACAACACCACAATAACACAATGATACAACACAATAACACCACAAAAGCAACACCATCTGACCTGCCCCTCCTTTACCTGAGGAGGTCATGTGACTCGTCCTGAGCTCACAGACAGGTGAGGGAACCGTAAAGGGAACAACTCTTTGGACTCAATTAAACTTTAATTCCCAAAACTCGAGGAACAAACTCCTGACGTGACTTTTTAGGATTTAAAATGTTTCTTTAAAACCTGGAGCTGATCCAGAGCTGGGGCGGGAACCATCTGGAGGCAGGAAAGGTTCAGGATACAAAAAAATAAAATGTTTTTCAGGAAAGATAAAAAAAAACAACCTGAAAATACCAGTAAAAATAAAAAGGTTAAAAAAAAAAAAAGCAGGAATTCTATATTTTTAATAACTAATATTACTCTTATTCAGTTTTAGTAACATGGACATTCTGCTTGGTATTAATTTAATAACTGAATTTATGATTTTAAAAAAAAAGCTCATATTTGGTTTACCAGTAATGTCGTTCATAATGTTCATCCTGTGAACCAAACCTGATGCTGAAACAAAGAGTCTGAATCCTGTTTGCTGAACTTTGTGTCTTTAAAGATAAATCCTGAATGAAGTGAAGCAGACGAAGCTGGGTCTTTTGTGTTTCATTCCTGCAGTTTTACTCATTTATTTCACGTTCTTCAGGTTTGTTCTTCATTTATTTCTGCAGCTCTTCTGTTTGAGTCACATGAAGTTCAGTAATAATATAATAATATTCTGAGAGCTGCTGTTATTAAGACGATGCTGCGTTTAGATAAATGTCTTCTATTAGCTTAAATATTCTGCAGCCCGAAGAGATGCAGCCACATTCACTACATTACATGAGAACATCTCAGAGCCGCTGTGAAATATGTCATTTGCTTCTGCTCTTAATTGCACTAAAAATGAAGATTAAGCGGATGAATTATTGATACAAGTTGGTATTTAATCTTTTGTAATGAATAGCGGATCCGCCGGTTATAAATATTGTACGAGGCTTCGTAATTTGATAAATTTATTCCAATTTGCCCTTTATTTTGCCCTTTAGTCAAGGTTACGTTCATTTAAACACCCAGGAACACATACGAGCAGAAACTCGCAACTGCAGCACTAAAACACAGAAGAACAGCAGAGAACCAGTCCTGGACTGAAGCTGTTAGCCCCTGCTAGCTGGTGTTAGCCGCTGCTAGCTGCTGTTAGCTGCTGCTAGCTGCTGTTAGCCGCTGCTAGCTGATGTTAGCCCCTGCTAGCTGCTGTTAGCCCCTGCTAGCTGCTGTTAGCTGCTGCTAGCTGCTGCTAGCTGCTGTTAGCCGCTGCTAGCTGATGTTAGCCCCTGCTAGCTGCTGTTAGCCACTGCTAGCTGATGTTAGCTGCTTTTAGCTGCTGTTAGCCATTGCTAGCTGATGTTAGCTGCTTTTAGCTGCTGTTAGCCGCTGCTAGCTGATGTTAGCTGCTTTTAGCTGCTGTTTGCCGCTGCTAGCTGATGTTAGCTGCTTTTAGCTGCTGTTTGCCGCTGCTAGCTGATGTTAGCTGCTTTTAGCTGCTGTTTGCCGCTGCTAGCTGCTGTTAGCTGCTGCTAGCTGCTGTTAGCCGCTGCTAGCTGCTGTTAGCCGCTGCTAGCTGATGTTAGCCCCTGCTAGCTGCTGTTAGCCGCTGCTAGCTGATGTTAGCTGCTTTTAGCTGCTGTTAGCCGTTGTTAGCTGATGTTAGCTGCTTTTAGCTGCTGTTAGCCGCTGCTAGCTGATGTTAGCTGCTTTTAGCTGCTGTTTGCCGCTGCTAGCTGATGTTAGCTGCTTTTAGCTGCTGTTTGCCGCTGCTAGCTGATGTTAGCTGCTTTTAGCTGCTGTTAGCCGCTGTTAGCTGCTGCTAGCTGCTGTTAGCCGCTTTTAGATGCTGTTAGCCACTGTTAGCCACTTTTAGATGCTGTTAGTTGCTTTAAGATGTTGTTAGCCGCTTTTAGATGCTGTTAGATGCTTTTAGATGCTGTTAGCTGCTGCTAGCTGCTGTTAGCCGCTATTAGCTGCTTTTAGATGCTGTTAGCCGCTTTTAGATGCTGTTAGCTGCTTTTAGTTGCTGTTAGCTGCTGCTAGCTGCTGTTATCTGCTTTTAGATGCTGTTAGCCGTTGTTAGCCACTTTTAGATGCTGTTAGTTGCTTTTAGATGCTGTTAGTTGCTTTTAGATGCTGTTAGCCACTGCTAGCTGCTTTTATCCCCAAGCTGTCAAACGTCTGCTCCCTCTCCTGAATGATAATATCAGATGCTTACAAATGCAATTTATGTTTAATTACAATATTTATGGTTATAATTTCATCATATCTCTGGCCCATATTTGCTCTTTTGTATATATTACTGTTATATATATTTTTAATCTGTGTTTAATATTGCTTTAACAGTAACAGTGACAATAAAAACCTATTCTATTCTAGCTGCTGTTATTCTATTCTATTCTATTCTAGCTGCTGTTAGCCGCGTTAGCTCCATGAACAGGAAGCTGCTGCCCTTGGTTGACCTTCAGTCTCAGCTCCTGCCTGCCGCTGTAATTAGACGGAGCATCTGATTGTCGTTAAAGAGCTGCAGCAGATAATGAACACAGCTCAGCCTGCTTTATTTCCTCCATCCCAGTGATGCTGAATGCTACAGAACCAGAGGAAAACACTGAATCCTCTGAAACTGCAGCTTCATGCAGAAACAAGAGGATGCAGAGCAGCGCATAAAGCTGCATGAAGAGCTGCATCACATCAGGAACAAACTGGAATAAAGCCTCAGAGTTCAGCTGATATCTTCTCCTACCATAAATTAAATAAAGAAGATCTGTGTGAACCAGGAGCTGAACATCTGACAGGTTAGTGAAGATCTGCTGAGATTTAAACTGGAGCTCTACAACAACCAGACGCCATCATTCAGACCTATAGAACTACCATGTTTCTGGAGGTGAACTTTAGAGGAACCTGCTGTAGATCCTCAGTAGGAACAAACCTCACCATAAAAACCTCCAATACACAGATCTTCAGTGAAACAGCTCAGAGAACCTGGCCAGGACTTCAACTGGCCAGGTTCTCTGTCCAACTCCGATTGATCTCCTGGAGAAACATCCTCCTTTTGTAGACGGATGAGAACATGTGGACCAACCAGTGAACTTCTACAGTCTTTAGATGGACTTCAATAACGTGAGTTCTGAATCATCTTTAAAATAAAATGCATCTCAGTGAACCTGAACTCTGACTTCAGTTTGATTCCAAACACTTAAAACTTTAGCTTTTCTCTCACAGCAACTGAAAAGAGAACAGGACTAAAACCAAAGTGAGCAGCGAGAACATCTCAGAACGTCCTTTATTCTCCACATCCAGTCTGTCAGTACATGTTACAGCAGCTTCTAAAGGACTCTCTCAGATTTACAAAAATATTAAATCACTGAATGTTTTTCTTCTTACTTCAGCTCATCTCCTCCTGAAAGTCACTTTATTCCGCTTGTCTTAAATAAGTTGAATCTTTTTGAAAGTTTAGCGTCACATGGAGCCGAACTAAAACCATCTGATGGAGGTTTGGTCTGCAGGTCTGGTCCATCAGAGTCCGTCTGGTCCTCCAGTTAGTCTGGTTCTTCAGAGTTAGTCTGGTTCTTCAGAGTTAGTCTGGTTCCTCGTTCATGGAGGGAATCATCTGAACATGTTGGAGTTGAATGGGAATAATTCTGCAGCTTCACTCCTCAGGTTGTTGTTTGGACATTTCACGGATCAAAGCTTTAAGTGCAGAGACTCAGATACTGAATGGAATGGTAATGTACAGCCCACACACACACACACACACACACACACACACATTAACACACACATACATACATTAACACACACAATAGACACACACACACACACGCACACACATTAGCACACACACACACACACACACACATACATTAACACACACAATAGACAAACACACACACATTAACACACACTAACACACACACAATGGACACACATACATTAACACACACCCACATGAACACACATTAACACACACACACACACACACACACACACACACATTAAGACACACATTAACATACACCACATTAACACACATTAACACACACAATCAACACAACAACCAGCTAATGGACACACACACTGTTAACTGTTGGCTGATCTCACACTGTCTGTCTATCTATAGTCCATCCATCATCCATCCATCCATCCATCCATCATCCATCCATCCATCCATCCATCCATCATCCATCCAGCCATCCATCCACTTTCTAGCTGCTAACGGTGTCTACAGTTGACCGATCACTGATCAGCTGCTTCTCTGATTATGAACAGTCTGAACAGGAAACAGGAAGTAAGAGAGGACCAGTCAGAACCACAGTAGTGGACCAGCTGATAGAGGTCCACATCCTCTCAGAGAGTCTCAGGTCTCATTAAACTTTATTTATTCTGCAGCTTTTTCTTTTAATGTTTAATTAAATTAAATCAACCAGCAGCAATTAACCAGCACCAACTAACCACCAACTTAGTGTGCGTTTTAGTGTGTGTGTGTGTGTTTTAGTGTGTACTACGGATGATCAGGGATCTCCAGCAGGAAATGGAGGAGATGAACTCGGAATAAAAACCAAACAGAGTCCAGATGACCAGAATCTCTGGAAGCTTCGGAGTCGAACTCGGAATAAAAACCTCGTCCAGTATTTACCTTCAGGCCGTCCGCCGAGCATGGAGGCTTCTGATTGGCCGACGGGTCCCCCAGCGCCGCGAAGGGCTCATGCGATTGGCTGGAGTAGAAGAGGCGGGCCTGGATGCAGCGGAGTGCGCGGCGCATCCAGCCGTGTTGGCGCCGGATCTGCCGCTGGAGCTGATCCCATTGGCTGGAAACCATCTGGAGGATTTCCTTCAGACCTGCAGGGCGAGGAGCACCAGGACCACAGGAAGAAGATTTAAAACAAGAAAAACCTGAGACTCAAGTTCAACTAGACGAGCTTCCAAAAGGCCATGAAGACGGTAAAATAATGATGATTAGTTTGGAAGTGGGTTTGAAGTGAAGCTGCTGCTTCTAAAGAGTTCTTCACCTCCTTAGACTGGAAACAGCGAAGGAAAATGAAAGTAAACGTTAGAAAGGAAAGCAAACAGTGACCTTAAACCTGACTGAAAACTAAAGATCGACTAAAAACTAAAGATACACTGAAAGCAAACATAAACAGTGACTGAAAACTAAAGTAAACAGAAGCTAAAAGTGAAACCAGTGGGTGACCTCAGGAGTGAAAACGCCTCCATCTCCTAAACTCTGGTCCAGTTCTTAGCAGGTTCTGGTTCTAGTTCAGACTTTTTCTGCTGCTGCTCAGATCTATGAGAACATCAGATCACTCTGAATGTTCTCCTGCTGGTCCACCTCCTCCTCTCATTTCTGACTTTATCTGAGTCTCTTCTGGCTCCTTTCTCCTCTGAAGGTCCAACTTAATCCACTGATTAGGAAAGGATGCAGCAGTTTGGAGCTCCACTGGCTCAGCTCTCTGATTGGTTGGAGGTGATGGAGCTACCTGATTGGTTGGAGGTGATGGAGCTACCTGATTGGTTGGAGGTGATGGAGCTACCTGATTGGTTGGAGGTGATGGAGCTACCTGAGTGGTTGGAGATGAAGGAGCTACCTGATTGGTTGGAGGTGATGACGGCCAGCAGCTCCTTCCCATCTTCCAGGATGTTCTCCTTCAGACAGCTGTGACTGTCCACGTTCAGCTTGAAGCTCTAAAACCAGAAAGACATGAAGATCAGAGACGGTTGAAGGAGACGTTCTGGTTTTAGGTCCAGGTCTGAAGGTCAAGAGAGACTAACTGATGGAAACAACCTGTAGATGATCAGAGGCAGGTCTTCTGATCAGATTGGACCTGCTGCTGGTCCTAGAAGCTGTGAAGGACCATTAGAACATCTGAAGGGAGGTCACTTTAGATCACTGATCTCATTTTCTTCTTTGTGTGATGCGTATTTTATCTCCTTGACCTCAGAATAAATAAATGAATGAACTGAAGCTGTCATGATCTGATTTATGTCTAACTTCTTAGATGTTGAATCCACATGTTGCGTTCTACCTGTTAATAAGGACAATAAGATCTGGAGAAGAGCTTTAAGAAAAACAACAGCAGCAGGTTGTTCCTTTAAAATAAAAATAAAGTTTCAAACATGAAAGATCCACCAGAAGAAAAGACTCAGTGGAGCCACAAGACTGAAGAATGAACCTTCAGGAGGAGATGTTCTGAAATCTGCTCCACTGAGTTCTGATGAGTCTCTAGTTGTTTTCTGACCTCAGATCAGTGTCCTCAGAGGAGTCTTTAGAGAAACAGTTCTAAAATAAAACAGTCCTTCAGTCTTCAAACCTTTCAGTCTTTCAGTCCTTCAGTCTTTCAGTCCTTCAGTCTTCAAACCTTTCAGTCTTTCAGTCCTTCAGTCTTTCAGTCCTTCAGTCCTCCAGTGAAGGACTGGTGTTGGATGGCATCAGGCAGCTCATGAGAAGGTTGGACCTTCAGTATTAATGGATCAGAATTACGGTGGAGACGGAGGGATGACATTTAAGCTCACAGGAGGACATTCTTCATTTTTGGTCTTTGTTTTATTTCACCATGAAAAGAAAAACTGTTTGCAGGTCGAGTGTTTTACTGTTTAATCATCAGTAGATTATTTTAGATTTATAACGTTTCAGACCTTAGTCTCAGATCACTACAGCATTAAAACTATTTCTGATCTTATATCATAAACTGTCAACGTTTCTAAAGATATTTAGAAGTTTTAGCTCAATGTATTAAATACTGACTGAGATTTGTAAAAATGTTTTTAAAAAAAAAACGTTCCTTAAACGTGTCAAGATGAGACTTCTTTGTTCATATTTTACCTCCTGTATAACCAGAGATTATGATCTACTGTCTAATATTACAGATTCTGGATCAGTTTCACGTTTTTATCTTTAATAGTTCCTGAGATGTTGTTGTTCAAACAGATGAAATAACCTGCTGAAATATTCATCGTTTCTGATTAATGAAGTTTCAAGCAAATCAGAGAAAGTTAAAGATTTGAGATGGAAGAACTCAAATCTGTTCAGTTTCAGTCATAATAACATCATAAAAGAGAAAAGCAGCAAGTGTTCTGATTTCTGTTAATAAAGAACTAATGTGAGCTCAGGTTTCCATCCATCTGGAATCCACATGCTGACTGTAAATGTTCCTGAACAGCTGTTATCACCTGGATGTTCAGGTGAGGAGGTATCTGAGGTGTTACTTCCTGTTCAGTTCTCCACAGCTTTAACCCTCGTGTCGTCCTGCGGGTCAAACTGACCGTTTTAAAGTTTGAAAATGTGGGAAAATACATATATTTTCACAGTGAAACTTCTGATGTCCACACTTTCAACATTTTTGGGAAATCTTTGAACATTTTTGATGGAAAAAAAATGGTAAAATGTTTCTTTAAGAACATTCCCATAAAAATCTTTTTTAATTGTTGCTATTTTTATGTGAATGTCCTTAAAGAAAATATTAGAAGTTTTACTGAAATATATGGAATCACTTTAGATATTTCTAGGATTTTTTGGGAAGATTTTTACTCATTTTTTTGAAAATATTTACAAGAATTTTCTTGCCAAATTAGGGGGATTTTTTAAAATATAACTTTTAAGGAATTATTGGAATTTTCCTCCTGAAGGTTTTGCAAATTTTCAGAAATTTGAGGAATATTTTTTGCAGAATTTTTGGATTTTTTTCAGGAAAGGAAACAATATTTTTGTTGTGCCTGTAAATGAAGACAACAGGAGGGTTAAAGGATGTGAGCAGATCCACCAACCCTGGTCTCTACACACCACATTTCACAGATAAACGGTAAAATATGAGCGTGGAGACGGAACCATCGGCTCCATCTCGTCCCTGCACTCCTAAAAGTACGTGCATACATCAACATTATCCGAACACAACACCACTGTCTGCATTCCCAATCATTACTGCTGCAAACGTCGTAAATTACTCCAAATCTCACGGCTGATTGAGTCGTTTTACAGACTCGGCGGCCACTCTGCCCCACTTAATTTCCAGATAAGCTGCTGAAATACCTCACAGCTAATAAACATAAAATACATCTATGAGGCTCAGAAAACACAGCGTGACTGTCTGAGCCGCTCGCGTTGGAATGAATTAGGCTGAGCAGATTAGCCGGCTATCAGAGAGCCATCGTATTTCAGTTTCCTGCCTTTAATATATGGAGAGCATAGAATCGATAAGAGTAGAACAGCCGACCATCAATCACAGCAGATAAGACATGCAGAGCAGCTCCGAGACGGCGGGAGAGAAGAGGAGGCATCCATATATCTGGAGAATGTGTATTCATAGGAATATTAACGGGTATTTATGTGTGGAAGTGAAAAAACACAGTCAGAAAACAGAATCAACAGATTTGATCTATATAATCAGCTCTATTCTACAGCCTGACTGCACTTTCTTCTCTTCATTTCTGTTATTTTTTATCTATTTTACACTAAACTTTATCATTCTTTTCTCACCTTTTGTCTTTTTGGTTTTGTCTGTTTTAATTAAATTATTAAATTTGCACGCTAACCCAGAATCAGAATGAGAATCAGCTTTAACCCTCCTGTTGTCCTCATTTACAGCCACCATAAAATATCGTTTCCTTGTCTGAAAAAAACCCCAAAATTCAGCAGAAATATTCCCCAAATTTCGAAAAATTTGCAAAATCTTCAGGAACAAAATTCTAAAAATTCCTTAAAATGTTCCCTTAAAAGACATAAAAATTTTAAAAATAAAAAGTAATAAAAATTCCAAAAAAAATCCTAAAAATATCTAAAGTGATTCCATATGTATTAAGAAAAGTTCTAATATTGTCTTTAAGAAAATTTGGGGGAAAAAACCAACCAAAATCCAATGAATTTCGTTGGATTTTGGTAGATTTTTTTTCTGAATGTTTTTAACATTTCTTTCTTTCCGCCAAAAAATGTTCAAAAATTCCCCAAAAATGTTGAAAATATGGAAGCGTTCACTGTGAAATTATTTTTTTTCCACATTTTCAAATTTTAAAACAGGTCAATTTGACCCGCAGGACGACATGAGGGTTACTGTCCAACTACGAACACACAGGAATCTGGTTTCTGCTGTTGGTGGAAGAGAAGAATAAAAAACAAAGAAACTATAGAAAGAGGAACAGGGAGGAAAAAGTAGTAGTAAAAAAATTAAATATAACTCTAGATAGAGATATTTACAGCTCGAAAGGAATCTATAAAGACAGTAGTGCAAAAAGCAGAGAATGCTGTTCATGGTGCTAAAAGTCCCGTACGTGTCCATTATAATACTGTCTACAGGTGTGGAGGAACGGCTTTTTAAACCAAATAAATGGTTTAAATACTTCACACTTTAATACTTTATTTGACTCTACATTTGATTCTTTAAAAAGTTCAAAAACAGATTTCTGTGATTTTTCTGGCTTGTTTTCGGTAGGTGAAACAAACTGCAGTAAAGATTAACTCTAAACACACTGGAAAACACAGATTATTAAACTATTAGATCTTTACTTTTTACTCTTGTTTCTGAACAGCAGATTAAAAAATGTCTGTTTGTGAATTAAAACCTCAGTTTAAAAATACTTGGTGAATAAATTCTTATAATTCAGGTTTTGAGGGCTTTTGGCAGAAGAAACGCTGCTTTGGTTTGAGACCATGTGAGGACTTTAGCTCCATTTATTTCGTCATCTGTCTGAGATGCTCTCTGTTCAGTTAACAAATAATAGAAACACAAACACAAAAGCTCAAACAGCTGATAGAGTGGTGAAGCCTCTGGATCCGTTAGAATTTAACTTCACAATCTTTCAATCCTGGTTTCCTGAGACGGTAGCTGTGTTCTAGCTGTGTTGTTGTAGTTGTGTTGTTGTAGTTGTGTATTAGTTCTGTTGTAGTTGTGTTGTTGTGTTATTGTAGTTGTGTTGTTGTGTATTAGTTGTGTTATTGTAGTTGTGTTGTTGTAGTTGTAGTGTTGTAGTTTGTTGTGTATTTGTGTTGTAGATGTGTTGTCGTAGTTGTGATGCTGTAACTGTGTTATTGTAGCTGTGTTGTTGTAGTTGTGGTGCTGTAATTGTGTTATTGTAGCTGTGTTGTTGTAGTTGTGTTGTTGTAGTTGTTGTAGTTGTGTTGTTGTACTTGTATTATTGTAACTGTGTTATTGTAGTTGTGTTGTTGTAGCTGTGTTGTAGTTGTGTTGTAGTTGGGGTGTTGTACTAGTGTTGTACTTGTGTTTTTGTAACTGTGTTATTGTAGCTGTGTTGTTGTAGTGGTGTTGTAGTGGTGTTATTGTAGCTGTGTTGTTGTAGTTGTGTTGTTGTAGCTGTGTTGTAGCTGTGTTGTTGTAGTGGTGTAGTAGTTGTGTTGTTGTAGCTGTGTTGTAGTTGTGTTGTAGTTGGGGTGTTGTACTAGTGTTGTACTTGTGTTTTTGTAACTGTGTTATTGTAGCTGTGTTGTTGTAGTTGTGTTGTACTTGTGTTTTTGTAACTGTGTTATTGTAGCTGTGTTGTTGTAGTTGTTGTAGCTGTGTTGTAGCTGTGTAGTAGTTGTGTTATTGTAGTTGTGTTGTAGTTGTGTATTAGTTCTGTTGTAGTTGTGTTGTTGTAGTTATTGTAGTTGTGTTGTAGTTGTGTTATTGTAGTTGTGTTGTTGTGTATTAGTTGTGTTATTGTAGTTGTGTTGTTGTAGTTGTGTTGTTGTAGTTGTGATTTAGTTGTGTTGTAGTTTGTTGTGTATTTGTGGTGGTGTAGTTGTGTTGTTGTAGTTGTTATAGCTGTGTGTCCTCTCTCTCTCTCTCCTTCGTGGTTGATTGCCCATCAGACCAGATCAAGAGACCTTTGATTGGACGCCTCACAGAGACTAGCTGTGTGTCTATGTGTGTGTGAGAGTGTGAGTGTGTGTGTGTGTGTGTGTGTGCGTGCGTGCGTGCGTGCGTGCGTGCGTGCGAGAGAGAGAGAGACCAGTCCCGGCTCCTCTGATTGGTCCAGACCAGATATTTTTCCATCAAACCAACTCTGGAGTTTAATAATGTCTGAAATATTCTTGAGTTTCATTAAGGAGCTCCAACCTGAGAAGATGATTTCTGTTCTCTGGCTTCACTCAACCAAACCATCTCCAACAACAAGAAGCTGGTGGAACTGCAGCAGGTGGTGGAGGTTCTCAGCCATCCAGGTCCTGGTGATGGTAGGAGCTTCAGGAGAAACCAACTGTAGAAGACATTTCTAGAAGCATCTTCCAGAACCTCCAGTTGGTTAAACTCTGAACTCATGTTGCCTCCTCAGACTTATCTGGAGGTTCTTAGTCATCCAAGGGCTAGTGATGGAACCTCCAGTTGGTTTCTACTGAAGCCAAGTGTTTCTAGAAACATCTTCCAGAACCTCCAGCTGGTTTCTCCTGGAGCTCCTATCATCTCCTCACACCCTAACACCAGGAATTTAACTAGAATCCAGAAGTTAAATCTTCACTGTTTAAACTCAAGCTAGACTCTGCTGAACCAATCAGGACGCCCATTACTGATGACATCAGTTTGTGTTCTAACTGGATCAGAATTAAAGATTCAGGCAGAGCTGATCTCCAGGACATGCAGGACAGTCGAGACGTTCAGGAGCTTCTCAAACCAGATTTTAGGATCACTGGTGGTGCTGCATGGAGATGGTCATTCTACTGGTTCTTCTCTGGTCCTTCTACTGGTCCTTCTCTGGTCCTTCTACTGGTCCTTACACTGGTCCATCTACTGGTTCTTCTCTGGTCCTTCTACTAGTCCTTCTACTGGTTCTTCTCTGGTCCTTACACTGGTCCTTATACTGGTCCGTCTACTGGTCCTTCTACTGGTTCTTCTTCTGGTTCTTCTCTGGTCCTTCTACTGGTTCTTCTACTGGTTCTTCTATTGGTTCTTCTCTGGTCCTTGGACTGGTCCTTGTACTGGTTCTTCTACTGGTCCTCCTATTGGTCCTCCTATTGGTTCTTCTACTGGTTCTTCTACTGGTCCTTCTACTGGTGCTTGCACTGGTTATCCTACTGGTCCTCCTACTGGTTCTTCTACTGATTCCTCTCTCGGCCTTCTACCGGTTCTTCTATTGGTTCTTCTACTGGTTCTTCTACTGGTCCTTGTACTGGTTCTTCTACTGGTTTGTTTCTTGAGCTGATTGTTCTCTGGTTCTTGCACTGGTTCTTCTCTGGTTCTTCTACTGGTTCTTCTACTGGTTTGTTTCTGGACTCCACCTGTTTTATTTTGATGTTTTCTGTCGTTTATACGTCAGAACGAACCGGACTCTGTTCCTTGTGACCTCAGATTCTAAACTCATGACTGAGATCTTTAGATCAAGCTGTAGGTTCCAGACATTGTTCTGATGGTTGACCTGATGAATCTTCTTCTTCTCTGATTTAAACTTCTACTCACTGAGGTCAGAGTGAGGAACTGAATGAAGTTCTCCTTTAATTCTGACCAACCCTGGATGGTTTTACTGGAACCTGTGACCGTAAAGACATCCTTTCATCTGTTTTCTAGAGTTCACATCGTTTCCTCTGAAATAAGAAGACGTGAAATAAAAGCAGCTGCCTTCAGTCTGCACTAATCAACAAAACACATGCACAATTATCCCCAGCAACACACACTAATGAGTACAAAGTGCGGTGTGACTATCGACAGACACACACACGCTAACATGCTATCAGTTCAAAGTCCTATTAGCCATGCCTTTTCATCCTCTCTGCTTTATTTAACGAGACGCGCCAATTAAGGCCCGCTAACCGCCGCTAACGCTAGCGCTGCTGGCAACCACAACAAAGTCACACACACACACACACACACACACACACACACACACACACACACACACACACACACACACACACACACACACACACACACACACACACACACACACACACACACACACACACACACACACACACACAGATCCAGCAGAAATAAAGAGTGTATCCTGATAACAGCAGAGTGTGTGATGCCGTTCTGCAGGGACGGATGGGAGAGGCTGATTTGGAAATCTGTCTAGGAACATGCAAATGTATGCAAATGTGTGTGTGTGTGTGTGTGTGTGTGTGTGTGTGTGTGTGTGTGTGTGTGTGTGTGTGTGTGTGTGTGTGTGTGTACGTGTTTGCATTTGTACTCTTATATGCTAATACAATCTCTGCTGAGGTGTCGGTTCTACGCTGATGTGTGTTCATGTGATGTTGTCTGTGTGTGTGTGTGTGTGTGTGTGTGTGTGTGTGTGTGTGTGTGTGTGTGGTGTGTGTGTGTTGTCCATATGTTTGCCATAAACAATGTGAGTAATTGTGTTTCTTGTAGCGGCACTGATCTGAACACAGTCAGTTATCAGAGTTTTATTCCATGTTTTATTCGCTTTCATTCCATGTTTTATTCTGTTTTATTCCGTGATTTATTCTGTTTTATTCCGTATTTTATTCTGTGTTTTATTCCGTGTTGTATTGGTTTTTAATCCCTGTTTTATTCCCTGTATTATTCCGTTTTATTGTGTTGTATTCTATTTTGTTCCGTGTTTTATTCTGTGTTGTATTCCATGTTTAATTCAGTTTTATTCCATGTTTTATTCTGTGTTGTATTCCGTGTTGTATTCCGTGTTGTATTCTGTTTTATTCTGTGTTTTATTGCATGTTTTATTCTGTGTTTTATTCCATGTGTTGGAATAAAGAACGAGGAGATAAAAGGAGAACAGAGGGCAGATGGTCAGGAAATAAAGGACTAAAATGGGAGGAGAAAGAAAGCAGGACGACAAACACCAACTGGAACACAAACATAGGATCAGGATGAAAGACCATAGATTCAGTTTGTTTCTAGTCCAGGGTTGATTTCCCATCATCCCTCTATGAAGCACAGGAAGTGACCTTTAGCCTTTAGCCTCCATCCACACCTGAGCTCAGGTGAAGGTGAACTGAAGGTGAACTGATGCTCAGTGCCTTTATTTAGGATCTGCTGATTGAAATGTGTCCCAGCAGCTACAGATCAACATGAAATGTGAAATTTTTTTCAAAACTGTGTAATTAAATAAATGTCTATCAGAATCTGAGGTTTATAGTTTAATCTGTAGTCTAAATTACTGAACTACAGTATAAGAAAACCGATTCAGATCCAAACATGACGACAGAATTTACTGAAAAACTTTGACGATGAAGAAATTATTTAAATTTCAGCTCAAAGAAAACTTTGTCGTGGTTTTGTCTCCTCATCCTGGAGATGTTCTGTCTCCATGTTTCCTCTCTCCTCTGCTCATCATCAGTAGATGTTTCTCCATGCTGGATGGATCTCCAACAACCTGCTCCTCTCTTCTCTGTTTCTACTGCGTTTATTTTAGTCTCTCTGAGGAAACACTGCCTGCAGTTCAACCTGAAACTCTGTGGATGAGTCAGAACCAGGGGGTGGTTCTGGTTTCATAGAATCTGATGCATATTTTTATTTTTAGCTAATTTTTAAATGTGAATGAAGTAATATTAATGAAATATTAAACATTTCAACCTTATCTTTTGTTATTTTTCCTGATGAAATTATTTTTTTGTTCTCCAACCATCCTTCAGTTTTCTGGTGGATTAATAGAGTTCTTCTGGTGGTTTTAAACCTGTCGCTTGGTTCTGGTGTTCAGTCAGATTGAGGTAAAACCTGTTGCGTTATTTTCGTCCTGCAGTGTGTGTTGTCTCACCAGGTGTGTGTCCAGGTAAACCCTCAGGCTGTCCAGGTCCTGTCTGGGCTGGGTCCAGTTCTCGGTGCTGTCCAGAGCCTCCTGCAGCCACGAGATGAAGCCGTCCAACTGCTGCACCAGACGCTGGGGACACAGTTCAGAGTCACAATAAAACCAGGAAAACCAGAGAGGAGAAGCTGCTGGAGTCACATCACAACCAGAGTCCAAACACAACGCTGGACGCCGGATCAGAGACGACTCGCATGAATTAATTCAAGGACACAAACAACAAAAACACACCAAACCCTCCGGACCACACAGGTAAACACACAATCTGATAAATACCGAGAGGAAAATATTGCAAACAGGAACAAAAAGAGGTATTTAAAGAGAGGAATAAAAGAGAAAAATGCAGGAGGAAAATGCAGAAAACAGGAAACAGAAACAAAAAGAGGCATTTAAAGAGAGGAAGAAAAGAAACAGGAAGGAAAATACAGGAGGAGAAAATAGAAAGAAGGTAGAGAAACAAAGACTGAAAATAAATTTAAAAAGAACAGGAAGATCTGAGACAGAGAGAGGAAAATACAGGAGAACATGAATCAAACAGTGGAACGTAGAGGTATAAATAGAAGGATAGGTAGAATAAAAAGACTGAAAAACAGAAGACAAGAAAGAATCAGAAACAAAAAGAGACACATCGGAATAAATGAGAGAAAGAGGAAAAACGAGAGATTCAGGAGGAAAATTCAGGAGGACAGATGTACAAATAGAAGGCAGAGACAGGAAGACATGGACAGATCGAATAAAAACGTGAAAAACACAACGGGAGAAAGAGTCAGAGATGAGAGGACAAATACTGAACATACATTTAAAAAAACAGGAGGATCTGTGAGACAGAAAGAGGAAAATACAGGAGAACATATGAATCAAACAGTAGAAAGAGGAAGAGACCTGAAGACGGACCAGTGGAATAAAAAAACGCTAAACAGAAGCAGGAGAGAATCAGAGATGAAGAGAAAACCTGAAACCAACAGACGGACGAGGAAAATATCTGAAAAAACGGTGGAGAAAGAAAAGACAAAGAACAGTAGCAGAAAAGAAGAGATGAACGGGTAAATAAAAAACAGAAAAACAGAAGATGAGACAGAAATGAGGAGAAAAATAACAAAAAAATAAAAACATAAAGAAAAGAACAGAATTTTAAAAAATACAGAAGAAGATCTGAATAAACGGAGAGTAAAATAAAAACTAAAAATGAATAAAAAGACTGAAGAAAGAAGAACAGGTTTCTGACAAACAACAAAGGATGGAAGGAAAATATGAAAGCAGTCATGAAGAGAGAAAAAAGAGGAAACAAAAGATGCATGAAGAGAAGAAGAGAAAATAAAGGAGAGAAGAAGAAGAGGATAAAATAAAGGAGAGGAGGAGGCTGGGAGAGACGCAGGTTTTAAATGAGCTGAACATGTTTCCATCAGTTTGTCCTTCATCAGATAAAGACAGAAGAAGAAAACAGCAGAATGAGACTCGTGGCGCCATGGAGACGTACTGACACCTAGTGGCCACCGGCAGCACTGCTGACAAGAACATGAATCTGAGCTGGAACACTTTTAAAGCTAAAGTCATGTTTAATGATCGACATTAGAGCCGCTTCTCCTCAGATCAGGAGGATCCTCTGGAACCTGCTCATTGATTTCTGCTGAATCCACTTCACTGCTCAGAGGAAAACAAAGTCTTTAAAGCTCCTCATGAAAGAGACGGTGGAGGTGAAGGAGGAGGAACAGAGAAGAAGATGAAAGCAGCAGCTTTGTTTGTTGACATCTTCACAGAAGAAGCTAAACAGAGAAACGACGGACGTTTCTCCTGCAGATCAACTCTTTACCGAGAAGAACTCGAACAAACACCTCAGAGGCAACAAGACACCCTCAGATTCTCTCATTAATCTGTTCCTGCAGATAGAAAATATAAAACCAGACATCAGACAGTCGAGTTTAATTCAAGACGCAACTTTACAGTTACTTAAAGCTTAACATCTACCTGTGAGACACCTGCTGATAGAGATCCTCCTCATGCCTCTGTTCTACTGGCCTCCAGTGAAATATCACTCAGATATGAAAGGATCAATACAGTTTATTATTATTATAGATCATTATTATCATTATAGATCATTATTATAGGATCAGTAACCTGCTGCGTCTCTATAGTCAGACTAACTCTGATCTTCCTCCTCTGTTACACAGATTCAGCCTTTATTTTGGAAATCCTTTAATGATATATTCCTGAAAATGTCATGGTTCTATCTGCTGGACTGATGAAGTTCTGAAAAAGTCCATTAAAAGTGATAAATCTGGACCCTCCTCGATGGACTTCAAGGACCTGGAGGTCTTGTTTAAATCAGTCATTATTCAGATTTTATTTCAGATGTAGTGACTGTGGTCCAGAACGTTCCAGCTTCTTATATATTTTTATCTTTTAATTATGTTTTTATGGTTCTGTACAGCACCTTGGTCGACTCTGGTTGTTTTAAAAGTGCTTTATAAATAAATCTGATTTGAATTTGATTTGATTCTTATTGTTGGTGTTTCTTTAGCTCCTGCTCCAGTCGGTAGTATCTGATGTATTTCTACTCAGCAGTGAGTTGTTGTAGCTCTGCAGGCTGAGCTGCTCCACAGAGAGAAGCTCTGAACATCCTGAGGTCAGAGCTGAGACCTGAATGTTGGATCCAATCCAGCTACAAAGAACCAACCAGAACCAGAGCGCTGAGATTTACATAAAGCTGAACTCATTCTAAGCACACCTGGAACATCGTCTGAATAACAAGTGGAGCTGTGATCTGCTAATATTTTATACACTCTGTGTTGTTTTCATTCACTGAGAGCTACATGGAAACTAAAGTAGGGGAGAAACAAGTAGAGAAGACCCGACGGAAACCAGTCCATTTGCTAAAGGCTCTGAGTGGCCAATCCCAGCAGCCGATATTAGCCTGAGTAAAGTCCATGTTTATCATGTTAGTCTGAGTTTCCAGTGACTCCTAGAACTCTGATGGAATCATGGAAACACATGAATCTTTATCACAATAAACAATCCTGTGTTTTGGTTCCATCATAGACTTTTTAAAATCTGCTGGATCATAAATAAACAAACAGAAATGTTAAGATTTGGTTAAATTTGTCCGTTTAAACATCAGTTCAGTTCTTCTGGTTTCAATCTTCTGGTTTAACTTCAACTCCTCTGGACTCTATACCTACCGCCAAGCATGGAGGTGGCGGTATCATTATACTATTGGTTTAACTATCTCAACTAACCAACTTTAAATCACATCTAAAACCAGAAGAACCAAGACTGAAACCAAACATAAACCAGTCCCAAGAAAGTCCAGAACCAGTCCAACATCCAGTCTGAAACCAGTCCAGAAGCTCTTCTAGAAAGCCCCAGAGCATGATACTGCCACCTTCATGCCTGATGGTAGGTTTGATGTTCTTGGAGTTGAAGGCCTCCCCTTCAGTTTTTGTTCCATCTGATCTCAGGACTTTCCTCCAGAACCTTTTCTTTGTCCATGTGATGAGTGGAGCTTTAAGGTTCTGCTTCTACAGGAAGAACTTCCTTCTTCATGGATCCTCTAGAACCCTGTGGACACTGACAGCTGTGTTCCAGCAGCTTCTCATTCATCCAGACCTGCTTTCTGATGGTTCCTGGTTGACTCTTGACCATCCTGACCAATGGTCTCTCAGCAGCAGGTGGTAGTTTGAGTGTTCTTCCTGATGGTGGCAGTAACACACCTAGACCATGAACTTTATCCTGACAAACAGATGATTCTGGATCTGAAGCTGCTTTCAAAAGCCTCCAAGTAACTTTCTGACCAGAATAATTAGATGTATTTCCATCCACCTTGGACGATTCTGGAGTCAGTCTGGACAATTTTAGTGTCACTTTGGGCAGTTTTGGAATCATTCTAGATGTTTTCAGTCACTTTGGAATAGTTTGGCATAAATTTGGACAAATTCTGAGTCAACTTTAACTGTTTTTGTGTCAATTTGGGAAAGTTTTTTAAAATGTTAAACATATTTTAGTCACTTTGGACAATTGTTGAGTCACTGTAGACATCTCCATCAGTCAGTTTGGACCATTTTTGAGTTAATTTTGACAGTTTTTTGACCATTTTTGCATCATCTCAGGGAACTTTTCAATATTTTTAGACAGATTTCCAGTCACTTTGGACTATTTTTGAGTCAATTTGGGTAATTGTAGTGTCAATTTGTGCAGTTTTTGAATCATTGAAATGTTTTCAGTCAGCTTGGAAAGGTTTGGAGTAAATTTGGACTCATTTTGAGTCGACTTTAACAGTTTTTGCACCAGTTGGGGCAGATTTTAAATATTTATAACATGTTTTTAGTCACTTTGGACAATTGTTGAATGAATTAAGTCCATGTTGACATCTCTTCAGTCAGTTTAGGCTGTTCTTGAGTCAATTTTGACAATTTGTGCATCAACTTAGATCTTTGCTGAGCTCCTCAGACTTTCCCCCTGTAGAGTTTGAGTCTAATGAGTGGATCTAATGGTTCTATTTAAACTGGATCAGAGGAGTCAGCAGCTGTAGTCGACTGGAATCACTCAGTTAAGAGGTCATGAAGCTAAGAAAATCTGATTAACTCAACTTAATACATCAACAAAACTGATTATTCAAGTTCCTGTTTGTATAATTATTATCCATATTTCCAGAAAACCTTTTATAAATCTATTAAAGAACCAAAATTCATGATTGTTTTAGTGACAAAGATTCAAGTTTCAATGATTGATCACTACAGACTGATGATAAACATGGACGTTATGGAAGATGAAACTTTAGTTCAGCTGATACCTGAGAGTGTGTGTGTGTGTGTAGGTCTACAGTGTGTGTTAGTGTGTGTGTTAGCGTGTGTTTCAGTGTGTGTTTTAGCGTGTGTTTGTTGGAAACGCTGACTGATTCAGCTGCAGTATGTTAATTAGAATCATGACCCTTCAGAAAATAAAAACACATCGATATGATTCCGTCCATCTCAGCTTCGCTCGGAGGACGAGAGATGAAATCAAAAGTATTGATGAGAGCAGAGGAGAAGGATGGATGGAGAAGGATGGAGGAGAGAAAAAATTCAAGAAGACGGAGGTAAAACCAGAGAAAACAGTTGAATGAAAGAAAAGACGAAGAAAAAGAAAGAAGGAAACAGGAAAGACGACAGTTCTAAAGGAAAAGAACAGCAGAAAATAGAAGGAAAAGCAGATAAAATAATTTACAACAGGAGCAGAAGAGAGGGAAAGAAAGAAAGAAAGAAAGAAAGAAAGAAAGAAAGAAAGAAAGAAAGAAAGAAAGAAAGAAAGAAAGAAAGAAAGAAAGAAAGAAAGAAAGAAAGAAAGAAAGAAAGAAAGATGGAGTGAAGAGAGAAACAAGAGAAACTGATGAAGAGAACATGAACATGAGGAGGAGGTGAACAATAGAAGAAGATGACTCTGTACTGGTGCTACTGGTGCTACTGGTGCTACTGGTGCCGTTGCTGGAAACGGACCAGCATGCACTGGGCTGCTTCCAGCTGCTTTGATGTGAACCAGTGGAGCTCCAGAGGGACTGGAAGTCTTCTGGGAGCCTGAACTGATCTGATCTCAGCTTCAGCAGATAATTACTGCAGCTGACGGCTTCTGAAGGACGACGCTGATGGATTCAGACTGAAACTCCCGACAGACATTCAGCTCCAGATTAATACGTTACAGCAGCAGCTCTGATTCCATCAAACACGGCATGGAGCCTGAAGAGCTGCTGCTGCTGCCCTCAACTTCCACCTTCAGATCAGCAGGTTCTACACTGAAGGTTCTACTGCTGCCCTCAACAACTACCATCTTCAGATCAGCAGGTTCTACACTGAAGGTTCTAGGTGATCTACATTTAACCTACGGGAGATCTACATGTAACTTACAGGAGATCTACATGTGTTATTCATGTGATCTATATGTGATCTACATGTGAGCAGAAGAAGACAAAAACAAAACCTGTCATTTCCAACTACTAAGAAAAGTGTTGTTGAATAAAATAATGTCTAGTTTTTACAGGCACTTCATTTTTATGCTAGTCTCTGTATTAAAGGGACTTTATCATGTTAAATTAAAGCTTTTTTCTCTAGTTTTACTTCACTTTCGAATAGATTCACAGCATAGTTGTGATATTCTTCAGAAACTTTTACTTTACTTGATGTTTTGGTACTTTTTTTTTAGCCTATTTAGATTTTTAAATTAATGTTGAGATTATTAAACATGTTCTTCGTGGAATAAACTTGAAAATACATTTTGTGAAACTGGTCTGAGTCCACGTATTTCCTGATAAACCGACTCCGTCCAGTCATGCTAGCTGTTAGCGGTAAGCTAATGGTTAGCTGCAGGCCTCAGGAGCTGCTGCTGCTATAATGAACCAACAGTCTGTGGAGGAACTTCTCAGCAGCTGCTGAAGACCAGAACCAAAGCTGAAATGATGAATTCTCTGCAGACGTCCACAAACATTCTGGGGGGATGGAGGTGAGCAGCTAATTTAAACAGCAGCTGAAGTTATTATAGCGAAGACGTGAAGGAGTCACTGCTGGGACGAAATGACACAACTGGAGGGAAGGAAGTGGATCACAAATTCATTAAAAGCACTTTAATAGAAAACATGGAGCCTCAGCAGCTGATTTCTGATGACGGAACGAACTGAAGCTGCTGAGTTCATTTAGTTCAGGTTTATATTACTAGAAATCTGGAGAGAGAAGAAAGAAAGAAAGAAAGAAAGAAAGAAAGAAAGAAAGAAAGAAAGAAAGAAAGAAAGAAAGAAAGAAAGAAAGAAAGAAAGAAAGAAAGAAAGAAAGAAAGAAAGAAAGAAAGAAAGAAAGAAAGAAAGAAAGAAAGAAAGAAAGATCTCCTTATGTTTAATTACAATGATGGCATTCCCTGATGTTCTTCAAACGTTTCCTGAATGTTCTCCTGTGGTTCATGTTGAACTGTGTTTCACATTTTAAAGCTTCACATCAGAGACTGTTAACGGAAAAAAAATCAACAGAACTCAATTTTCACAATAAGAATTTTTCTGGTTTTAAGGTTTTTTTGTTTGGTTTTTGTGGCAACAGCTGATTTTGTTTCCATTTTCTTCGACTCTGTTTATTACAGTGAACATAAACCACAGGGTTAGAGTGAACTCTACTAACCCTACTATCCTAAACCCTACTAACAGTACTAACCCTGCTAACAGTACTAACCCTGCTAACAATACTAACCCTGCTAACAATACTAACCCTGCAAACAGTACTAACCCTGCTAACAGTACTAACCCTGCTAACAGTACTAACCCTACTAACAGTACTAACCCTGCTAACAGTACTAACCCTACTAACAGTACTAACCCTGCTAACAATACTAACCCTGCTAACAGTACTAACCCTGCTAATAGTACTAACCCTACTAACAGTACTAACCCTGCTAACAACACTAACCCTACTAACAGTACTAACCCTGCTAACAATACTAACCCTGCTAACAATACTAACCCTACTAACAGTACTAACCCTGCTAACAACACTAACCCTACTAACAGTACTAACCCTACTAACAGTACTAACCCTGCTAACAATACTAACCCTACTAACAGTACTAACCCTACTAACGCTACTAACGCTACTAACCTTAACTCTGTTTCTTACAGCTAACAGACCACAGGTTTACCCTACTAACTCTACTATTTCTACTAATTCTAACCCTACAGTTAATTCACTTCAACATGGCTGATGTTCGTTGACAATTTAATATTTTTTAAAGTTATTTTCCTTTTGTTAGAATGGTTCGTAGAGAGACAGACAGTAGAGAGACAGACAGGACAGTAGGGAGGAGAATGGGGGAAGACCTGCAGTAACAGAGTGAGATGGAGTCGAACTCCAGAATGTTTGCGGGTCTCCTGCTCAGCCAGTTATCAAGCTAACTGGCTAACCGGCTACCTGGGCGCCATCGCTGGTTTCATGGAAACATTTTCATGGGAATGGATTTTGTACATTTTACGGCTATTAGAACCAAACTTTACCAGATGTAACGTGCAGCCCAGTTCTTTATCGGTCTGATCCACAGATAAAACTCGTCTGCTGAGGTTTGGACTGAAAGTAGTTTTCCAGCTGAGCGTTAAGCAGAACTCTGATTCTAAACCTTTTTATTCAGCGTCTGAGTGGATGTCTGGGATTTATCAGCAGCAGCAATGATCTCAGTAAAGGAGAGTCTGTTTATCTAAGAAACACAAAGATGATGATTTGGTCTGTCGGTGTTCAGCCTCCTGCCGAGACAATCAGACAATGTCGATGGGACTCGTCTCCTGCAGCTCTCCATGGGCCGGCGTGCCGCAGAGCCTCCAATACGCCTCCAACTCGCACACACGTGTCATCACGTGACCGCAGAGCCCCCAACACATAGACACCTCACACTGAGGCCATCAGGTGACCACAGGCTTCTCCTCTGATGTTTCTGGAAGCTCCTCTGATGTTTCTGGAAGCTCCTCTGATGTTTTTGATATTTCTGGAAGCTCCTCTGATGTTTCTGGAAGCTCCTCTGATGTTTCTGATATTTCTGGAAGCTCCTCTGATGTTTCTGGAAGCTCCTCTGATGTTTCTGATATTTCTGGAAGCTCCTCTGATGTTTCTGATATTTCTGGAAGCTCCTCTGATGTTTCTGGAAGCTCCTCTGATGTTTCTGGAAGCTCCTCTGATGTTTCTGATATTTCTGGAAGCTCCTCTGATGTTTCTGGAAGCTCCTCTGATGTTTCTGATATTTCTGGAAGCTCCTCTGATGTTTCTGGAAGCTCCTCTGATGTTTCTGGAAGCTCCTCTGGTGTTTCTGGAAGTTTGTCTGGTGTTTCTGGAAGTTTCTCTGGTGTTTCTGGAAGCTTCAGGCCCCTCATTGATCGATCGCAGCTCTGGTCTCTGTGTTTGTCTGCTTCCTGCCTCATAAACTTTCATGAAACACGTCTACGTGAGGTGGACTGCAATGCAGAGTAGACTCGCTCCGACGTTACAAATGACTCCAGGTGGAGGTCAGAAGGTCGGACTAAATATTCATGTCCAGCAGCAGAGGACAGAAAGAACCAGACGAGGTTTAAACCACAAACATCTGAACAAACTCACTTTGTTCAGTTTGTTTCTGACAGTTTCAGGTTTACCAACTCCTCCACTGGTCGGAGTTTAAACCGAACAGGAGAACTTGGTGAGAAGATCTTTAATATCAGCGGCTTTAATCTGTTTAACAGGAGACATGAGGAGTTCAGGAAAACCTTCGTATCTGTAGATGTTTAACGTGATATCAGCCGCTTCCTGGAGGAAAACTGAGCCGTCATCAGTCTGTTACAGGTTTTTGTTCAGATGATTGGAGGAGATGATGAACAAACTGATGAAGATTCATCTCTTGATCTTCAGCTGAACTTTCACACTCGGTTTAACTGATCAGTCCAATCATTAATCTGATCAATTCTGTGGTTCTGGTTTCACATAATCAACAGCTGATCCGGTTCTGTAAACTACTTCAGTAAAACTAAAGAGGAGAGTTTATTTCCTGCAAACAGCTGAATTATTCAGGTTTTAGCCTGTTTAAACTTTACAGCCAGACTCTTCATTTCCTCCATTAGGCGAATCATCCATCGCCATGATTACACGCTGCTAACTAAGCAGCTAATCAGCTAATTAGCAGCAGCGCGTGCAGTAGACGAGATTCTCAGCAGCACACACAACATTTGGAGATTTAACTTTATTTACAGTGAAATATTCTAGGTGGGTCAGCTGATGTTTGAACCTCGTATATTTATTCAACACCAACAGAGCTGAGAACCGTCCAGAGCCATCTAGAACTATCTAGAACCATCCAGAACGTCTAGAACCATCTAGAACTGTCTAGAACCAGCAGCAGATTAAACAGAACCAGCAGCAGTGAGGCGTTCATGGTCCGTCAGAGAAAAGAATTCAGTTCCAACCACCAGGTGTTCCTCTGAGCTGCATGTGAAGCAGGTCTGAGTTTAATATCGGTCCTGAACATCAGCAGCTCTCTGTACTAAACTACAACAAAAACTAAATGAGAATTATTCAGATTTAAATGAATAATCATTAACGAGGAGAACATCTCTCTCTGAGGAGAGTTCAGGTTCATTAAACTCAGATTTTATTGAAAAGCTTTTTGGAATTTTCACAGAATGTTGTTGACTATAAAATACTGATTATTTAAAAACTTTTTTTCATAATTTTCAGTTTTTCTGGACTCTTTTCTTTTCATTCATATGTGTCAGATTTGTTTTAGAATTGTGACTTTTATGTCTTTTTCCTTAACTGTCACTTTATTCTTGACAGGTTTTGGACCTTTGTCTTCATAATTAGGATGTTTTTCTAGAGGAGAACTTTGATTCAAGTCAAACTTTAGAGCTTCTCCGAACTTTCAGGCTGCTGATCAGTGAGTTTTAGGAGTTTTTCAGGCAGATTATTTTTGAATATCTTATTTCATTTGACCTCTGACCTGCTTCTAGTATTTAAATGAAACTAACTGATGAGATTAATATGAACTTTCTGTCTCGATTTTTACTGAGGAAACATTTCTGATTCCCGAAGATGAAGCTAAAAGAAGCAGAAACATTCCAGACGTTCATCCATCAGACCATCTCTAGTCTGAATATTAATCAGCTGATCTGCTGTGAACAGAAGCAGGAACCCGTCTGATGTTTGGGTCGCTGAGCACAACCTTGGACTGATCCCACAGAACCAGAACTCCTGAGGTACTGGACCGTAGGCAGCGACGGTATTCAGAAGATTAAAGGGATGAAGGTGAGAAATGAAATAAAGCTGAATAAAATAAAACAATAAAACATGAAGCAGCGTCTTTATGGCACTAATTAAAGCTGCCGCCGATCCCCAGAGCTATTGACATTTCACCATATTCAATACGACAGATA
>CM049584.1:32407826-32432826 GCA_027123335.1 Amphiprion clarkii | reverse complement strand
TCAAGCAAATTAGGACAATTTGAAATTCATTTTCAGCAAATTTCCTGTAATTCTGGATCATTTGTGAGTCATTTTGAGTGACTTCTGACTCATTTTGGACCATTTTCTGGTCATTTTCAACAAGTTTTATGTCAACTTGGAGGTTTTCTGGTCATTATGGATCATTTTTGAATCTTTGGGATAATTTTTTAAAATGACTCTTAAAGTCATTTAAGACAAATTTCATGTCATTCTGAACTCATTTTCTGTAATTATGGAGAATCAATTCTCACCGGGATAGATTTAAACTGATCTGGTGTCATTTCTTCCCAGAACTCTGATGTTTCTCCTCCTAAATGTCATGGTTCTATCTGCTGAACTGATGAAGTTCTGAGGCTCAGAAATGACGGAAAAAGTCCATTAAAAAGTGAAAAATCTGGACCCACCTCTGTGGACTTCAAGGACCTGGAATGTTCTAAATGAGACTAAACTTAAAGACTGGAAGCAGGAAAGGAGAATGTCCCCTGGAGAAAGTTCTAGAGTAGATCTACCGACAACTGGAGAAAGTACTAGAGTAGATCTACCAACAACTAGAGAAAGTTCTAGAGTAGATCTACCGACAACTGGAGAAAGTTCTAGAGTAGATCTACCGACAACTGGAGAAAGTTCTAGAGTAGACCTACCAACAACTGGAGAAACTTCTCGAGTAGATCTACCGACAACTGGAGAAAGTTCTAGAGTAGACCTACCAACAACTGGAGAAACTTCTAGAGTAGATCTACCGACAACTGGAGAAAGTACTAGAGTAGATCTACCAACAACTGGAGAAAGTTCTAGAGTAGACCTACCGACAACTGGAGAAAGTTCTAGAGTAGACCTACCGACAACTGGAGAAAGTTCTAGAGTAGACCTACTGACAACTGGAGAAAGTTCTAGAGTAGACCTACTGACAACTGGAGAAAGTTCTAGAGTAGATCTACCGACAACTGGAGAAAGTTCTAGAGTAGATCTATCGACAACTGGAGAAAGTTCTAGAGTAGACCTACCGACAACTGGAAAAAGTTTTAGAGTAGACCCACCGACAACTGGACACTTGTCAGTAGGTCTACTCTAAAACTTTCTTCAGGGGACGTCCTCCTCTATGGACTTCAAGGACCTGGAACTCTGGAAGTATTCCCAGTATGAAGGTAGAACTCTGATCCTTGAAAAAGTTACTGGAGATGAAGAACCAGATATTCTGAGGAGGAACTTTGTTCAGTTTTGATTGATTTTACATTAAATGATGCTTCTGAACAAACATGAAGACCTTCAGGTGAGGTTCTGTGGTCGACACCTGACAGTCTTTGAATCGTCCTCCAGCCCTCAGCTCAAACCAGGTTCAGATGTCCAGATGTTTCCTCTGCAGCAGCTTTTAATGCTCTGATACCATAAAGCATCTGCAGGAATCTGTTTAATGTTCTCCTCAACGTTCCTCAGAACACAAACACTGAACCCTCCCAGAGAATCAACACTTCTGTCATCACTCAGAGTTATTCTAAAGGACTTTCCTCAGAGTTTTTATTTGTTCGTCTTCATCAAACGTTGTTCCAGAAACAGTCAAACTAAATAAAGATCTAAAACCCCAACGTCAGCATCCGGCTTCAGGATAAAATCCGGTTTAGTTTCTATGAACTGGTTCTGTTATTAAAATGGTTTATCTTCAGTAGATTCAAGCTGCAGAAGTTTTAAAACTTTATTCCATCTAGTTTAAGATTTACTCAGATTTAAACATTTTAAAGACTTTATAGAGAATAAACACAAGGAGGACAAACCTGCAGACTCTCGTAGGACTGAGAGACATGTTCTGGATAAACCGAGTCCAGTTCCAGCCAGAACTTGGACCGGTCCGGAGGATCCATGAGGGAGGGGGTGCTGCGGCTCAGCTCGGCCTGGAACTGGAGTCCCAAGACCGGACTGACTTCTCCTGATACTCCCCTGGAGTCCAGCAGCAGGGCAGCTCTCTTTGGAAGCGACGGCTCGGTGCCGAGGCCGGCGGCCTGCAGGGGGCGCTTCACGCTGTCACTGAGGCTGCTGCATTGCATCATGGGTAAAACACAATGGTTCTGGTTGGCTGAGCCGGCACCTGTGGAGAGGTCAGGTAAGCTGTGGTGGAGGTTGGACAGGTGGGACCCGCTCTCCTCTACTCCTGGCTCCTGGTTCAGGTCCTGGTTCAGGTCCTGTGGGGCGTCCTGGGACCTGGGCTGGGTTCCGGGTTCGTCCCGGGTCCTGGGCTGGGTTCCGGGTTCGTCCCGGGTCCTGAGCTGGGTTCCGGGGGTGCCGGGCTCGTCGCTGGGACTGTAGTCGCTGAGCTCGAAGGCGGTGATTCCACAGTCCAGAGAGAAGTAGTCCTGACTGCAGCGGATGGTCAGCTGACCGCAGTCGTCCACCTCCGTCAGGGCGTCCAGCCGGGTCTGCAGAAGAACCAATCAGAACTTAGTATTCACCGTGTCTCACATCATCGTGCTACATGTCAGGGGTTCTGTACCTGGTGCTGGTCCTGGCTGAAGGCCTGCAGGATGTCCGTCTGTCGGGTGAAGTTTCCGTTGGAGTCCTGCAGACCCTGAAGCAGACGCTCCTTCAGAACCAGAACCGAGACTCTGAGCTGATGCCAAAGCAGCTGCACCGTCCTGAAGAACAGCAAAAACAGCAGCAGCCGATTAGCAAGAACCTTCTGGACCCACAAAACCCAGAAAGAGAGTTTCAGGTTGAACTGCAGAGAGACTAAAAACCAAGAAAATAAATGCAGCAGAAACAGAGAACAGAGGAGCAGGTTGTTGGAGATCCATCCAGCATGGAGAAACATCTACAGATGATCAAAGTCTGGAAACATGGAGATAGAAAAACATCTCCAGTAGGAGACAACATTAGTTCTAGTGTTGGTAACATCTGTGGGACTCAAAATTGTCATTTTGACCAAACTTCGATTCCTTGACATGATGAAGGTATTTTGACCAGAGATTGAGTAAATTTGACGAAATTTTGAATAAATTTAGAAACATTTTGAGTAAATGTGGACAGAGCTTCCCAATCAATTTTGGACAGATTTTGAATCAATTTTGACATTTTGAGACTTTTTTGGTAGCTTGGAGAAGTTTCAAATCATTTTGGACAATTTTAGATGAATCCTTTCCATCATTGGTAAAACCTGTGACACTCAGAATAGTCTGAAATGACGCAAAATTTGTCCAGAATGACTGAAAAATGGTCATTTTGGACAAAGTTTGAGGAATTTTGGACAAATCTTAAATCAGTTTGGACAAGTTTCAAATCATTTTGGAGATAAACATCTACAGGATGAGGAGCTAACACGACTATGAAGAGACACAAAATGACAAAAACAAGAAGCCAAATGATGACAACGAGAGCAGAGAGGAAAAGTCTGGAACCATGGAGATAGAAAACATCTCCAGGATGAGGAGGTTTAAACTTTTCTCTGCTGTTAGAATCGCTGTAATTAAAGATAGTATTGGTTCTTCCAGAGGTGCAATAAAATGAAGAGGAAAGTCTCGGTGCCTTTGATTCGTGGAGACTCACCTGATGTCTACGATGATGTTGACCGAGTAGGACAGAAGCTTCAGAGAAAACTCCGTCTCCAGCAGAGCATGGATCTGCTCCACATGGTCTGAGATGTCCTCACAGATGTCCTACAGCCAGAGACCAGAGAAGAACATCACACATCTGACTGAACATCAGAGAATAACATCCACATCAGACCAGGAATATCTGCTGCAGCTGGAAAAGCAGAAGTGGTCTGACGTCACATTTCCACTTTTAAACGTGACTCAGTTTCATGTGGGAACGTTTCCAGGTTTGTATGGAAGAACGTCCGTCTGTCAGGGATCCACATGTCTCTAGAACACTCCTACTGTCTGATGTTACTGAGCTAAAAGCAGACGGACAGACGGACTCCAGACAGAAATACCAGCAGAGAACATGAACACGAACAGGCTGATAAGGATTTAACAGAAATCTACTTTTAAAAGATCAGAAACTTCGGGTTCTGCTGAGTCCAACTGTATTATCTCAGATTTAATGAGAACAAATAGCAGAATAAGAAGCAGATCTGAAGCAGAAGAACCGTCATAGCGTACAAATACTCTGATACAAGTGAGGTATTGAAGTATAAAGTACTGCATAAAGTAACGTATATGCATTAAAAAAAGTAAAAGTACTAATCATGCAGGACGGCAGACTCCACTCATTTTAAATAAATGTCCAGTTATCAACAGAACCAGCTGAACTTTCAGGGCTTCAGCTCTGAAAGTCCAAAAGTTTCTCCATGAAAGTCTGACAGGAGAAGATCTGCTTCTGGTGTCATCATTAACGGAATCAAGAAGCACCAAACATCAACCTGCAGCAGGCAAATGTACGCTAAATATCATATTATTCATTATATCCACCGACCAGTAGAACATGATGGCCTCCTGTCTAATAGTGGAGAGAACGTTATCCTGGATCTATGAGGAACCTTAGCTCCTCCTCAGACTAAACAACAGGAAGTATTCTACTCTGTGGATAAATCATCTAAAACTGGTTTATTTCATGAATAACGAGGAACTGTGTGGTTCTGTATGATCAGAGTATTCAGGTTCTCTTTGCCCTGCAGAAAGTAGAACAATCTAAAATTAGCTGCTCTTCAAACAGACGACCCGAATCTGAACCCCTGAGTCACTGAAGACCTGGATGTAGGTCAGAGCTGCTGCCAGCTGGAACCAACAAGGCTCTACAGTAGAACAAGAAGCTGCTGCCAGCTGGAACCAACGAGGTTCTATTATGGTTCAACTGTAGCAGATGAAGCTGGACTCTATGTTCTTCTGGTTCTACTGACCCACTAGTTCAACTCATCAGGTTCAGTTTAGTCAGGATATCTGCAGAACATGTGAGTTTCGTCCAAAGATCTCTCAGCTGGAGGAACAATCAGAAACGGTCCTGAGAGGAGCTCCTAACGAACTCACGCTGTTCTTAAATCTACAAACGCCAACTCCCTGGAAGCAGAAACGCTCAAGTCGGATTCAACACTCAGAGTTTCGTCATCAAAGTGCTGCCGTGTCTCTGAAACGGAAACGTGGCCGACGTCTTCCACAACTTCAGTAATTCACAAGCAGCTTTCAAATGCTAAACAGCCCCAGAGAACTGACCCTTCATCTGAGGGCTAGAACATCTGCAGAACGTCAGGAGTCCTGGAGAACATCAGGAGTCCTGGAGAACATCAGGAGTCCTGCAGAACATCAGGAGTCCTGCAGAACATCACAAGTCCTGGAGAACATCACAAGTCCTGGAGAACATCAGGAGTCCTGGAAAACATCAGGAGTCTTGCAGAACATCAGGAGTCCTGGAGAACATCACAAGTCCTGGAGAACATCAGGAGTCTTGGAAAACATCAGTTGTCCTGGAGAACACCAGGAGTCCTGCAGAACATCAGGAGTCCTGGAGAACATCAGGAGTCCTGCAGAACATCAGTTGTCCTGGAGAACATCAGGAGTCCTGCAGAACATCAGGAGTCCTGCAGAACATCAGTTGTCCTGGCGAACATCACAAGTCCTGGAGAACATCAGGAGTCCTGGAGAACATCAGGAGTCCTGCAGAACATCAGGAGTCCTGGAGAACATCAAGAGTCCTGCAGAACATCAGGAGTCCTGGCGAACATCAGTTGTCCTGGAGAACATCAGGAGTCCTGGAGAACATCACAAGTCCTGGAGAACATCAGGAGTCCTGCAGAACATCAGTTGTCCTGGAGAACACCAGGAGTCCTGGAGAACATCAGGAGTCCTGCAGAACATCAGGAGTCCTGCAGAACATCAGGAGTCCTGCAGAACATCAGGAGTCCTGGAGAACATCAGGAGTCCTGGAGAACATCAGGAGTCCTGCAGAACATCAGGAGTCCTGGAGAACATCAGGAGTCCTGGAGAACATCACAAGTCCTGGAGAACATCAGGAGTCCTGCAGAACATCAGTTGTCCTGGAGAACATCAGGAGTCCTGCAGAACATCAGGAGTCCTGGAGAACATCAGGAGTCCTGCAGAACATCAGGAGTCCTCCAGAATGTCAGGAGTCCTGGAGAACATTTAGGTTCTACTAATAAATAATTAGAAACAACGATGGAAACATAAAATGTTAAAAGTATTTTACAGGTGCTGGGAGTTTTACAGCTTATTAATTCATGAAAACATCTTCAGATGTGTTGTAAAGCTCTTTGCATACGAACATGTTTAGAACTTAGAATCATCTTCTGTGTTTCCAGATGAAGCTGAACCAGATATCCAGGAAGCAAACCAACTCCAGACTCATTTAGAATTTTACCAAGTCACATTTAAGAGGAACAGACTGAATCAATCTGATCTGCTGTTTGCTGGTTTCATCTTTCAGCTGAAGCTGATTTTTCTGCTCTGGAACGAAAGATTAAATCACTTTTCTGTGTTTTCAGTCCTCAGCTGAAATAAAAACCGTTTAAAACACGACTGAAGGCACAAAACTCCTAAAATACACGGAGAAGATTCAGAGGTTTCATCTTCCAGAAGTCTGATTTAAAGCAGATTAAAGTGTGTTCTGTACTTGTTGTTTCAGAGATAAACACGTTGAACAAACTGAGAACCAGAACCAGAACCAGAATCTGACATAGACCAAGTTGGTTCCTGGATTAAAACGTTTCCTCGTCGTAACACACACTCAGTGCCGTGCACACTCACACACAGACACACACTTGTACACACTCCGGTCACGTCCTCTGAAGACATGAGCTGTCGATCACAGAGTCCAAACATCCAGTCGGGTTTCTAATTGCCTGAAATCAATCCAGAGCAGCTTCAGCTCCAATCGCTGCTCGGCCTCATCACGCCGACATCAAGGGCTTCAGGCCGGCGCCGTCCAAACGGGCCGCGACAGCTCGGCCTCATCGCTCCCCTTCCATCCAATAACCTTCAAGTCCTCCACCAGCGCCGGGTTTACCTTGGAGATCAAATACCGGAGCTGCTTCTCCCCCTGGAATATTCAAATGAGCCGCTTCAAAGAAAGACTTTACAGTAAAATTTCAAAGCTTCACCAAAACACTCCGAGTTTAGACTCTGGATGAATAAAAGTCAACAAAGCTCACGTTTAAACTCCGTCCTGCAGAGTTTCATCAGGTCAGAGAGCAGCAGGAAGACACGCTTCCAGGCTGATTCCAGGGAAAAAAACACGAAAAACAGAGAAACACCTGAAAAAACGGATTTTACTGATTCAATCTTCTCCTTTTCTGACAGGTTTAATGAAGAAACAACAGATTTTATTAAAACCAGATGTTTGCTGAACGTTCTACCAGACGTTTACCAAATGTTTACTGGACGTTTTACTGAATGTTTATCAAACATTTACTAGACATTTACTGGACGCTTTACTGAATGTTTATCAAACATTTACTAGACGTTTACTGGACGTTTTACTGAATGTTTATCAAACATTTACTAGACGTTTACTGGACATTTTACTGAATGTTGATCAAACATTTACTAGACGTTTACTGGACGTTTTTACTGAATATTTATCAAACATTTACTAGACGTTTTACTGAATGTTTATCAAACATTTACTAGACGTTTACTGGACATTTTACTGAATGTTTATCAAACATTTACTAGACGTTCACTGGACGTTTTACTGAATGTTTACCAGACTTTTTACTGGACGTTTACCAAACGTTTACCGGACGTTCTACTGAACGTTACTGGATGTTTACTGGACATTTTACTGGGAGTTAAAACTAACTGAAACCATGAAAGACAGAAACTACAGCAGAGACACAAAACTGCTGAAAACTAAAACCAAGAGACACAAAACAGCAGCAAAGACAAAAGAAGACCAGAAAGAGACAAATCTATCAGAGAGAGACAGAAGCCAATAAAAAAATATCCAAAATGACTCAAACATATGATATTTCTCCACAAACGGAGATAAAGCTAACATTTAAAACCACAAAAGGATCAGAACAATTTAAAATGACTAACAGAAATGGAAAGTGAAGACCAACAAATAGAAAATGCAATAAACACAAAACAACAGTAAAAACACTAAATTATTCACAACACAACAATACAGGGAGCTACAAAAAAAACACCAACCACAAAGACCCACAAAAACAGCAGAAAAACTCAAACCAAATAGAAGCAAAATGATCACAAAAAAACACTAAACTACCACAAAAAGACACTAAATCAATACAAAAACAAACTAAATCACCACAAATTTCAACGTTCCTCTAATGTTCCTCCAATGTTCCTCCAACGTTTCTCGAATGTTCCTCCAACGTTCTGGTTTTCTGTTTCCTCCATAAAAACTTCCTCAGAGATCCACAAACTTCTAGATTCTTCACCTGATGTCACTGATTAAATAATTATCTCCTTACCTTCCCTCAGGCTGCTCTCAGATCAGCGTTTTAACATCCAAACAGGAAGTAGAATAAAGTTTTAAAATAAAGTTTCTCTGCAGGTTGGAATCAGAAAGCTGCTTCCATGTGCTGCTGAACCACAAAGCAACAGTTTGACCTGCTTCTCTGGAGGAGGAGACAACAGCTGGAGGTTATTTTAGACTCAGAACACACACACACACACACACACACACACACACACTACAACACAAACACAAAAACACAACAAGACACACACAGTAACACACACTACAACACACGCTAACACAGTAACACACACACACACACACACACACACACACACACACTACAACACAAACACAAAAACACACGACAAGACACACACAGTAACACACACTACAACACACGCTAACACAGTAACACACACACGCTAACACAGTAACACACACACAGTAACACACAGTAACACACACACACACACACACACACACACACACACACTACAACACAAACACAAAAACACGACAAGACACACACAGTAACACACACTACAACACACGCTAACACAGTAACACACACACACACACACACACACACACACACACACACACACACTACAACACAAACACAAAAACACACGACAAGACACACACAGTAACACACACTACAACACACGCTAACACAGTAACACACACACACTAACACAGTAACACACACACACAGTAACACACAGTAACACACACTACAACACACGCTAACACAGTAACACACACATGCTAACACAGTAACACACACACACACTAACACACACACAGTAACACACAGTAACACACACTACAACACACGCTAACACAGTAACACACACACACACACACACTAACACACACACACACACACACTACAACACAAACACAAAAACACACTACAAGACACACACAGTAACACACACTACAACACACGCTAACACAGTAACACACACACGCTAACACAGTAACACACACACACAGTAACACACAGTAACACACACTACAACACACGCTAACACAGTAACACACACATGCTAACACAGTAACACACACACACACTAACACACACACAGTAACACACAGTAACACACACTACAACACACGCTAACACAGTAACACACACACACACACACACTAACACACACACACAGTAACACACAGTAACACACACTACAACAGCTGTTGGCAGTTTAACTTCCTGTCCTGAGAAACCTCAGAGTCTCTTTCACAATAAAAGCCTGCCAGCAGATTATCTCAGGTTTATTGATTTTAGTTTAACATTATTGATGAACTGTGCTGATGTAATAATAATAATAATCATAATAATCATAATAATAATAATAATAATAATAATAATAATAAAAACTCACATTGTGGTTTTGTCTTCAAGACTTGAATATCGGAATATTAGACTTAAATGCATCAGTAGGTTTATTTTGAAAAGCAGGGGAAGTCCATGTTAGTCCCCAGGTGAGTTCATCTACCTGCTGCACACCTGAATGAACCATGGAGGAGTTTAGTGACACAGACTCTAAAGCAGCAGCAGAGTTCTGCTGGTTTCCCTTTCTATTTTAAACTGATTTTGAGTCATTTAAGTCAATTTCTTTTCCTATAAGTGAACAGTGAGTAATTTCAGGAAAAAATCACTTTAGTCGCTTCATTTCTGGATGAATTTCTGTCATTTTAAAAAACTTTCACCTCATTAAGAGACATTTTTATGATTTTAAACAAAAGGTGAGTGATTTTAGAGAAAGTTTTGAGACATTTTGCTCAATATTTTGACATTTTAAGCAAAGTTTGAGTTATTTTAAACATATTTTCCATCATTCTACTGCCTGTAGACATCTCTGAGTTTCTCTCCTTCTTCATGATGTTCTGGTTCCTCAGAGCTGCAGAAATTTAAAATGAACCACAGAGAAGAAACCCGAGAGTCAGAGAATAAAGGAACAGATCGAAACTCTTCAGTTTACTGAGATTCAGCTTTAAAGACTGATCTCAGAGAAGCAGCGACTCTTCTTCTGTCCATGAACATATGAGGTCAGATCCGGATTCCAGCCCGACGTCAGCAGACAGAAATACACTATATTGCCAAAAGTATTGGCTCAGCCATCCAAATAATCAGAATCAGGTGTTCCAATCACTTCCATGGCCACAGGTGTATCAAATCCAGCACCTAGGCTGCAGACTGCTTTTACAAACATTTGTGAAAGAATGGCTCGCTCTCAGGAGCTCAGTGAATTCCAGCGTGGAACTGTGATAGGATGCCACCTGTGCAACAAATCCAGTCGTGACATTTCCTGGCTCCTAAATATTCCACAGTCAACTGTCAGCTGTATTATCAGAAAGTGGAAGTGTGTGGGAACGACAGCAACTCAGCCACCAAGTGGTAGGACACGTAAACTGATGGAGCGGGATCAGTGGATGCTGAGGAGCATAGTGCCAAGAGGTGGACAACTTTCTGCAGAGTCAATCACTACAGACCTTCAAACTTCATGTGGCCTTCAGATTAGCTGTAGAACAGAGCTTCAGCAGAGAGCTTCATGGAATGGGTTTCCATGGCCCAGCAGCTGCATCCAAGCCATACATCACCAAGTGCAATGCAAAGCGTGGGATGCAGTGGTGTAAAGCAGCCACCACTGGACTCTAGAGCAGTGGAGACGCCTTCTCTGGAGTGACCAATCACGCTTCTCCATCTGGCAATCTGATGGACCAGTCTGGGTTTGGCGGTTGCCAGGAGAACCATACTTGTTGGACTGCATTGTGCCAAGTGTAAAGTTTGGTGGAGGGGGGATTATGGTGTGGGGTTGTTTTTCAGGAGCTGGGCTTGGACCCTTAGTTCCAGTGAAAGGAACTCTGAATGCTTCAGCATACCAAGACATTTTGGACAATTCCATGCTCCCAACTTTGTGGGAACAGTTTGGAGCTGGACCTTCCTCTTCCAACATGACTGTGCACCAGAGTACAAAGCAAGGTCCATAAAGACATGGATGACAGAGTCTGGTGTGGATGAACTTGACTGGCTGCACAGAGTCCTGACCTCAACCCCATAGAACACCTTTGGGATGAATTAGAGCAGAGACTGAGAGCCAGACCTTCTGGTCCAACATCAGTGTGTGACCTCACAAATGTGCTTCTGGAAGAATGGTAAAAATTCCCATAAACACACTCCTAAACCTTGTGGACAGCCTTCCCAGAAGAGTTGAAGCTGTTCTAGCTGCAAAGGGTGGACCGACGTCATATTGAACCCTATGGATTAGGAATGGGATGTCACTGATGTTCATATGCCAGTCAAGGCAGGTGAGCCAATACTTTTGGCAATATAGTGTATCAGAAGATAGGAATATTAGAATATCAGAAGATTAGAACATCAGACAGCTGGAGCAGCGTTGAGTCTGTAACTCAAAACCATCTGAAGGATCAACGACTGGAAGAAGAATGGAGCTGATGTTCCTTCAGAACAAACAGGAAACAGAACCTCCAGCAGCACAGAGAATAAAGAACCAACTAAAGATGATCTTTTTCAGAACAAACGGTCCAACATTTAGAGGAAACCGAACCTAAAGAACCAACTGAAGATGTGTTGGTTCCAGAAACTCGAGTTTGTCCTCATTCAGAACGGTTTAGTTCAGACAAATCTGAAGTCCTTCTGACTGATTTTTATGGTTTTGGACTTGTTTGAACGGTTTACACTCACTTCTTCTGTCTTTTATTGTTTGTGAGTCATCCTGAGAGATTTCAGGTCGTTCTGATTCTTATAATTCTTTTTGTCATTTTGGATAATCTATTAAATCATTTGGAGAAAATTCTTCCTTTTTCAGACAAAACTTGGTTCACTTTTAGACAAACTTTAGTCTTAATATCAGTAACTGTGGATCATTTCTGAGTCGTTGTGAATGAGTTTGGAGTCACTTTAGGACAAAGTTTGAATCTCTAAACTAAGATGAGCGTTATTCTGGTAATAAACAGGAAGGAAAGGAAATAAAAGAATCTACAGCCAGAAGCTTTTAATGAGACGTGAAACTGATGAAGACTGAACAGAATCGCAACATGAAGATTAAATCTGAATAAATGATTCCTAAAAAAATCTGCAGGGCCTCAAAAAGACGTTTTTATGTTCAGCATCCACAATAAACCAAATAAATTCATAAATAAACTAAAACTACACCATAAACGGACTCTCCTCATGTAGCTGAAGGTCTGATGGATCGACCAGCTGCTGGATGACTGACAGCTGCACTCCAACAGGCCCCGCCCCCCCATACCACCTGATTGGACGATGCTTCCTGGGATTTAAACCAACCAACGAGCTTTTAGAAGAACAACAACAGTTTAAACACGCTGCTCCCAGAATGCACTGCAGGAACTGTGTGTGTGTGTGTGTGTGTGTGTGTGTGTGTGTGTGTGTGTGTGTGTGTGTGTGTGTGTGTGTGTGTGTCCATGCAGCTGTTCCACACGCCTGCAGCCTCATGCTAAGAATGTCTGAGAGGCTGTTACAGCAACACACACTAAAACACACACAGTAACACACACACACAACTGTGTGTGTGTGTTACTGTGTGAAGGTCAGCAGCAGAGAGACGCATCGCAACTGTGACACTAAAAGACAGAAACAAAGAACAGCGCAGTGACGACACGATGAGGTCACAGAAGACAGGATGAGGTCACAGAAGACAGGATGAGGTCACAGAAGACAGGATGAGGTCACAGACGCATCACCGCACGCCGCATACATTAAACATGGCCGCTACCGTCATGTCCTGCAGCACAACACAACTACACAAATTGACAACAACACAATAAAACAGCAACATAACAAAAAACATGACAATACAATAAATCAATAAGATGACACCACAACAACACGCCAAAAGAATAACACAACAACACGCCTACACAAACAGACAACACAACAACACCTGACTGTGAGGCAGCAGCGTGGGAATGAGCTGGACTCTGGACATGATGAGGGTAAATCCACGTCTGAAATAAACTCACCAGAACCAACATGTGGACCAGAACCAGCATCTGGACCAGAACCACAACCTCAGTCAGTCAGCAGGTTAGCCTAGCTTAGCACGAAGACTGGAACCCGGTTCTGTCCACGTTCACCAACAGCTGTTCTAGGATCAGTCTGGACGTTTATTCAGTTTATGAAATGAAATAATAATAATAAATCATCAGTGGGACTCCTTTAACTCTTAGTGGCCAACGTTTAACCTGCTGACCTCAGTGGGGGGAAACCAGAGTGCTGCCGTTCAGTCCTGTCCACTAGTGCTTATATACCTCAATATTTCTGTTGTATGATTTAAAAACAAGAGAAACACAAATCAGTCACAAGGAAACTACAAATCACCTACAACCAGCTACAGAGACACACAAAACCACCACAAATAGAGAACCACAACCAGACCCTGAACCTTCACTGTTGGTTTCTCTTTGCTGTAATACAGGAAGTGAACCACTAGATGGCGGCATCGGCCAGAGAATGAAGCTGCTTCCATCGCTTATTTTTACTGCAGTAATATTTGACTCTTTACTGTATTTATATACAGCTGTAGTTCCTTTATATAATCTATAAAAATAATTTACAGCTCTAGTTCCTTTATATAATTTAAAAATAATTTACAGCCATAGTTCCTTTATATAATTTAAAAATGGTTTACAGCTGTAGTACCTTTACATAATCTATAAAAAATAAAAATAGTCTCAGTTATTCTGATCCTTTAAATCATAGCTGGCAGCTTCTAGATTCATTTTCTCAAGTTTAAAAGAAAAATAAATCGATTTAAAATCCTGATTTTACATGAAAACACCAGAAATATTCTCTAATAATGATAATAATAATTTAACTGTACAACAGGAGAAATATTTAAAGTACTGCCTGAAGTACTTTTAATGTTTTAACTGATTTTCATGATAATACTTTACTTCAGGAGCATTTTCAATGCAGGACTTTTACTGGTACTCCAGTACGTTTACAGTGTGTATTAGTACTTTTACAGTTTTACATGAATTTTTACTGTTTAATTCTCTCTTTATTGGTCAGATTTTCTCATAATTCTTCAAATTCTGCATTTCTTCTTCTGTCTACAGATAAACTGAAGCTCCTGAATCTTTGCTAACCTCTAGTGATTCAACTGAAACACACAAACTAAACTTTTTACAACATCAAGGTTTTAAAAAGTAGAATTTGATGGGAAATTTAAATTTAGATGCAGCAGTTTTCAGACATCCCATGTATTTATGAAAAACTGCACTAAGGATCACTCTGAGGTCTTCAGTGTAGTTTATTTTATCAGCCAGAATACTAAACACTTCCTAAAAAGACATTAAAACATAAAACTGATTGGTTCCATACAAATAATAGATGTTGAGTTTCGGGTCCTTCTGGTTCCAGTGATGCACTAATGAAGGTTTTTATTAAAGACACAGTTTTTGTTGCTTCGTGTTTATATAGAACCAGCACAATAGAAAGTTCTTCAGAGACAGAAATGTTCTAAAACAAGGAACCTAACGCAGGAAATACACCTGGAGATCCAGATTCTCATCCAGGAAGGGTCTAGCTGCCTCCAGATATCCAGGAAGTGCAGATGCAATCCTCGAGCAGAAATACAGACCAACCAACAGCTGGAAAACAAACCAACATCTGGACGTCCAAGAGTTTCTACAGCAAGTAATGACCTCATCCTGATCCACAGGAAAACCACCGAAGACATGACAGGACCTTAGGCAGCAGTGGCCAAACCAGACTTTAGATCATGGCTGAAGGTCCTACAAGGCTGTCCAGAACAACCTGACCAATCAGAGACAGAGGTTAGCCCCAAGAACTGGACAGACAGGAAGTAGAAGAAGATTTTGTGGTCATATGAGTCCAGTTTCCAGCTTCATCTTCCTCCTGCTGATGTGAGGCTACAGAAGGCCAGGAGAAGCATCATCTCCAGCATGGACAGGACCTACTATTAAGCATGGTGGAGGCAGTATCATGGTGCTACTGGTGTTGGTCATCACACTGAACTCTGCCAAGTATTGTGCCATTCTCCAAACCCACATGATCCCCCCTGCACGTGCTCTGATCCATCAAGGTCAAACCGGATGTTCTACCAGATAATGCTCCTTCAACTCATCCAGGACCAGCAGAACTCATCCAAGACCAGCAGAACTCATCCAGGATCAGTAGAACTTGGCTGCAGGAGCTCAGTACCCAGGTCTTAGAAGGGGCCAAGCTCAATCCTGGACATGACTGAAGATCAGTGGTGGATCATCAGAAGGTCTGCTTCAAAGTAAACCAAAGAATTTAGAAGAATTAAAGCAGTAATTCAACAAGAATGGGACCAGATTGGTGGAGAATATCCATCCAGGATCAGAGCTCTACTGCTGCTAATAGGACCACTAAATATTAATTTGACGATGTGATGGTTTATTTATTCACTGTTCAGTTCTGAACACATTCTCTGCTATTTGGTGACTTTGATACCGACAATGTTGAGAAGTGACAGATTGAAACTGTCAAGAATTTAGTTTATTAGTTTTTCTTGTAAACAACAATAAACAATAAAATATAATTTGTGTTTGTGTCTGTCTGATGCAGCCACACCTCTAGAAACACTAAAAAGATGTTTCCACAAATATTTCATGATAATATCTGAGATTGTGTAAAATTTTGAGGGTCTCTGAAAACTTTTCTCCACCTCTGTGTAAACACACCAGCATCCTGACGGAAACTCTGAGTCACTGCAGCTAAACATATGGATGGATGGATGATGGATGGATGGATGGTGGATGGGTGTATGGATGGTGGATGATGGATGGATGGATGGAGTTCCAGGAAAGTTTCTGCTGATTGATTAAAGTGATGGAGTTCAGCAGAACTTCTTCAGTTTCTTCAGGTGCTCCAGCTTCATGAGTCCAAACTCTTCTTCTCCAGGTTCCTGATAAATGACATGTTCAGTAAAACTGTTTGTTCTTCAGAGTCTCTGTTCAGGTCTTCATGGACAGAAAACCGTCAGACTGAAACTTTCTTTTTCCTCCTGATAAATAAATAAAGCTGAGAGCCGACGTCTGGAAGCTGCAGTTATATAAAGAAATCAGCTGCGACCTCGTTATGTAACAGCAGAGCATCATGGGAAACTCACCCGAGGTCACAGCAGGGGATCAGCTGTTCACAAGGCTGAGCTGTATGTCTGCATCGCTGCATGTCTGCATCGCTGCATGTCTGCATGTCTGCATTGCTGCATGTCTGCATCGCTGCATGTCTGCATCGCTGCATGTCTGCATGTCTGCATTGCTGCATGTCTGCATCGCTGCATGTCTGCATCGCTGCATGTCTGCATCACTGCATCGCTGCATGTCTGCATCGCTGCATGTCTGCATCGCTGCATGTCTGCATTGCTGCATGTCTGCATCACTGCATGTCTGCATCGCTGCATGTCTGCATCGCTGCATGTCTGCATTGCTGCATGTCTGCATCGCTGCATGTCTGCATCGCTGCATGTCTGCATCGCTGCATGTCTGCATCGCTGCATGTCTGCATCGCTGCATGTCTGCATCGCTGCATGTCTGCATCGCTGCATGTCTGCATCGCTGCATGTCTGCATCGCTGCATCGCTGCATGTCTGCATCGCTGCATGTCTGCATTGCTGCATGTCTGCATCGCTGCATCACTGCATCGCTGCATGTCTGCATCACTGCATCACTGCATGTATAAACTGTCCTGCTGCCTCTGGACTCCTGAAGACAAACACTGGAACTGCTGGAACAAACGTGGAAACTTTCCTTCACGCTTTACTTCAGAACATTTTAGTTCTTCAGAAACCAAATCAGGACAAACATCAGCTGATCTGAGTTTTTTAGCTGCTGGGAGATTTTAAAAAATCCAAATCTGGAAATTGGTCAGGTTCCTGTACTCAGGTTTCAGGTTTCTTTGTCAGGTTTCAGGTTTCTTCACTCGTCTCCTTCTGAGTATTTTTCTGCTGATTAAACATCTAAAAGACGTATCAACGGATCAGAATCATCTCTGCAGAAATCAGATTAAAACTGGTTCCACAGTCAAAGTGTTCCAGGATCAGCGTGTTTCATCCATCCATCCATCCATTATCTATACACCGCTTAATCCTCACTAGGGTCGCGGGGGGGTGGAGCCTATCCCAGCTGACTCGGGCGAAGGCAGGGGACACCCTAGACAGGTCGCCAGTCTGTCGCAGGGCTACATATAGGACACACAATCACTCTCACATTCACACCTACGGGCAATTTAGAATAATCAATTAACCTCAGCATGTTTTTGGACTGTGGGAGGAAGCCGGAGTACCCGGAGAAAACCCACGCATGCACAGGGAGAACATGCAAACTCCATGCAGAAAGATCCCAGGAAAGCCGGGACGCGAACCAGGGATCTTCTAGCTGCAAGGCGAAAGTGCTAACCACTGCGCCACTGTGCAGCCCCTCAGCACGTTTCAATTAAACACTAATTATGTTAATGAGCAGCCAGACCAGAACCAATCAGGAACAGACGTCCTCCTCTAAATCACACCTTCTCTACTGAGCTCATCACAAGTTTCATGAATCAGCAACACAGCAGCCAATCGCTGCTTAGAAGGTTCAAAAACCTTCAGACTCAGAGATGTTTGGATCAGAACCAGCAGATCCAGCAGCAGAAGAACAGTCGACTCCATGAAGAAGCTCTATGAAGAAGCTCCAGGAAGAACCTGCATGAAGAAGCTCCATGAAGAACCTTCATGAAGAAGCTCCATGAAGAACTCCATGAAGAACCTGCATGAAGAACCTGCATGAAGAAGCTCCACAAAGAAGCTCCACGAAGAACCACCAGGAAGAAGCTCCATGAAGAAGCTCCAGGAAGAAGCTCCATGAAGAACCTCCATGAAGAAGCCCCATGTTTACCTTCAGCTGCACCAGGTGGACGTCCACGTGTCGGTTGTCTCCATCTTGTCCCACAGAGTGAGAAAGCTGAGTGACTCTATCGCTGGTGGCCTTCAGCCACTTCTCGATCTCCGGCAGGTGAAGGACCACCTTCCAGTCGGCTCCGGTGTGGAGAGGAGGAGGTTTCTTCATCCTGGAAGAAGATGGATATCATCAGACCATGTAGATTAAACCAGGAAACATGAACATGGAGAATCAGCCTGAGACACCTCCTGAAAACCTTCTCAGACCTTCAAGTCTACGGACTCTCTGAGCTTCTACTGCCTGGAATATTTCTGCTGTAGATGATTTTATGGATCTCAGTGGAAATTAAATTCAGGTAACAGTTCTCGGGTTCGGTCAGGTAACCTTAGAACTGGTTGTGTTTTAACGGTCACACTAACCCTAGTGTTAAAGTTGTTGTCTTTTTGTTGTCTGTCTAATCATCGTGGTGTTTGTTGTGTTGTTGTTGTGTGTCTAACCATCGTGGTGTTTGTTGTGTTGTTGTGTTGTTGTTGTTGTGTGTCTAACCATCGTGGTGTTTGTTGTTGTTGTTGTGTGTCTAACCATCGTGGTGTTTGTTGTGTTGTTGTTGTGTGTCTAACCATCGTGGTGTTTGTTGTGTTGTTGTTGTGTGTCTAACCATCGTGGTGTTTGCTGTGTTGTTGTTGTGTGTCTAACCATCGTGGTGTTTGTTGTTGTTGTTGTTGTGTGTCTAACCATTGTGGTGTTTGTTGTGTTGTTGTTGTGTGTCTCATCATCGTGGTGTTTGTTGTTGTTGTTGTTGTGTGTCTAACCATCGTGGTGTTTGTTGTGTTGTTGTTGTGTGTCTAACCATCGTGGTGTTTGCTGTTGTTGTGTGTCTAACCATTGTGGTGTTTGTTGTGTTGTTGTTGTGTGTCTCATCATCATGGTGTTTGTTGTTGTTGTGTGTCTAACCATCGTGGTGTTTGTTGTGTTGTTGTTATGTGTCTAACCATCGTGGTGTTTGTTGTGTTGTTGTTGTGTGTCTAACCATCGTGGTGTTTGTTGTGTTGTTGTGTGTCTAACCATCGTGGTGTTTGCTGTGTTGTTGTTGTGTGTCTAACCATCGTGGTGTTTGTTGTTGTTGTTGTTGTGTGTCTAACCATTGTGGTGTTTGTTGTGTTGTTGTTGTGTGTCTCATCATCGTGGTGTTTGTTGTTGTTGTGTGTCTCATCATCGTGGTGTTTGTTGTTGTGTGTCTAACCATCGTGGTGTTTGTTGTGTTGTTGTTGTGTGTCTAACCATCGTGGTGTTTGTTGTTGTTGTTGTTGTTGTGTGTCTAACCATCGTGGTGTTTGTTGTGTTGTTGTTGTGTGTCTAACCATCGTGGTGTTTGTTGTGTTGTTGTTATGTGTCTAACCATCGTGGTGTTTGTTGTGTTGTTGTTGTGTGTCTAACCATCGTGGTGTTTGCTGTGTTGTTGTTGTGTGTCTAACCATCGTGGTGTTTGCTGTGTTGTTGTTGTGTGTCTAACCATCGTGGTGTTTGTTGTTGTTGTGTGTCTAACCATTGTGGTGTTTGTTGTGTTGTTGTGTGTCTAACCATCGTGGTGTTTGCTGTGTCGTTGTTGTGTGTCTAACCATCGTGGTGTTTGTTGTGTTACCTCCTGGAGGCGTCTCTTCCCTCCTCGGTTCCTCCCCCAGAGAGGCTGCCTCTGCTGGGCTCTGAACGCGACAGCGACGCTCCGTCCTCGGGCCGCTCCGGGTCCATGAGGGGGGCGGAGCTGACGGAGGCGGGGCAGGTGGAGGTGTCCGGCGTTGCCGGGGTAACGGAGGTGAGCATCGGAGACGGAGGCTCGGGGCCAACAGGTGAGAGAACATCAAGGCTCATGTTAGGAGGACAGAAGATTCCTAAAGTTGACGGACGAGTCTCATTGGACAGAACTGGAGACAGAAAGACAGAAAGACAGACGAAGAGTTAAAAAAGTACACTCAGCTCCTGCTGGTAGAGGCTCAGGTCCCTTGAAAACTTGTTGCTCGTGTCAAACCTTATACTGATTCTTGTTTTCTCTGCCTGCAGTCCCGCTGCTCTGTGCTGTCTGCAGCCTCCTCATCATCTGAAGAGGACTTGGACCTCTTCCCCGATGTCAGGGAGGAGTCACCACTGCCGTGTAACTTCCGCGGTTGCCGTCATGTATCCTGATCAGCCAAGAAGAGCTCAGATCCCCGCTCAGTCCTTGTCAAACCAAAGCCTCCACTATCCACTGCCTCCACTATCCAGATTATGACCGCTATTCAGTCTGCATCCGCTGCCTTCGAACGCAATCAAGCCGCCTTCAACCACGCCATGTCCTATATGGCCGCGGAGGATGCAGATCTTTACGAGCTTTATGAGCCAGTGTTACCACCTTCCAATCCAAGGAAGCTCTGATCCACCCTGAACCCTACTTCTTAGTATTTTTGGTTGAAGCCGTTTTGTCCAGTCTTAGTTTTAGCCTCTGTAGTTTGTTCCGTTAGTTGTTATCTGTTGTTAGTTTAGAGTTCTGTTTAGTTCTTAGTTAAATCCCTTAGTTTTTACCTGGAGTTTGGTTGCTGAGTTTCCCTCCTTGATCTGCTCAGTTCTGTTTGTATGATCTGTTGTTTAGTAATGAAGTATTTATCTCTTGACCTTTCTGGCCTGGACTGTGTGTTCAAACCTCAGCTCTGTGTTCATGTGTGTTTTTATTGTTGTGTTACCATTAAATTCATTTAGTAAACGTGTTTAAGTCAAATTAAATCCTTTTCTCCTGAACTTTATGAACAAAATGATCAGTAATTATGAATACTGACCTTAATTGAACATTCTAACTGTGATATTTCTCTGTTGGCTCTTTATCCGCAGTTGGTCAGGTAGTTAACAGAATCATTGCAGGTGACGCAGCTTTCAAGTGCATCAGGTGGTCAGGTTTCTTATCACTTTACTGCCAGAATTATAAAGTGTGAAGCTAAAAATATCCTTCAGATATGAGCTGATTACCTGCAGCTGTGTCATCAGAAAACAGAATCTGGCTCCAACATTTTCACATGAAACCAAACCAGGAAATAAAGTCCCTCAACAAACTACTGAGGAGTTAGCCCATCTGTTATCTTCTCTCCAGAAGATGATTTACATAAACCTGTTGACCACGTTATTGTGTCAGACACTTTGTTCATCTGTTGAAGACACAAGTAAGTCATGATAATGAAACCTGACCTGTCCTCTAGCGCCACCATCAGGCCAAACTGTTCAATTCATTAAAGTTTTCATCCAAATCTTCTCAGATTTACTGACAACATTAATGTCCACCAGAGTATGAAGCCTGTTGGTTCTGGTGATGATCAGACCGTTCATGTAGCGCCACCATCAGGTCAGACTTTCAGTTTTAGAGTCAGTGTATCTTGAACATCTTTCATCCAGATCTTTTCTAATTTAAGGAGCACATTCATGACTCTCACAGGATAGACCATAAGGACTGATGGTGGAGACCTCCTTTCCTCTTATAAACATGTTTATTTATCAAAGCATTTGACATGGAACCAAACCTGGGATGTCTTCAGAGACTTGGTGGATGGAAAACCTTCCAGCCTCAGCGTTCCAACAGCCTGCTGTTGCTTCAGCTTCTGATTTGTAAACTCTGATGCAGGTTTCCAAGTCAACTACATCCAAGTCTTTCCAGCTGTCCCCATTCACAAACCTTCAGTCCATCGATTCCTGAACCTTCAGATGATGGTAGTTAGCTGGTTATTGAACCATCAGACTAAAGGAGACCCTTAGTGACTCACTGAGATGTCAACTTAACTCCTCATCAGTCAGATGTTCCACCTCCCTCAGATAGAACCCAAACTGCTCAACATTCAGCCAGAACTGATTCTGGAAAGACATATTCTAAATATTCAGAATGTAAGGTAGACAATAAAAATAAGAAACAGAGATACTGTGATGTACTATGAAGAAAGAAAGAAAAATGGTTCTCAATTGAAATTTCTGATGGTTTTCTTCTCAGTCTCCTGGAGAACCAGAACGAGAACTAGAGCCAGAACCAGGAGGAGGTTCTGGTTCTGGTTTATAGATCTTTGTAGTGTAAACTGTATTTTTAGAGAATGTTTTAATGGGACTTGTAGAATGAAATGATTTGGATTAAATATCTTGATTTAAGCTCAGATTTATTAATTATTCTGTTAAAACATGTGATGCATTCAAAGACAGTGGGAAGGTTGAGAATCTGAGGATGTGTTCTGTTTTTATAGTTTCTGGATTATAATTTGAACCAGTCTTTACAGGAAACTCTTTTCAAACCCACCAGCAGGTTCTACGGTTCTGACGGTTAAAGTTTTAGATTTTAAACTAAATCCAACAGATCAGGTGGACTTTTTTAGGACTTCCTGTACATCAGTTATGATATCTGACATTAAAAAGTACGAATGTTTCTTTAAATCCCAGCAGTGATGTGGAATGTGTTGGTCCCTCTGTGTGTTCAAGTTGTTTGTGTATCAGAAACTCTACAGATAAAGTTTAATGAGGACACTTTGATTCCTGCATCACTGAGGAGAACTGAAGGAAACATTTCATAAATCTAGAAGCTTCTGACAACAAGAACATTCATGTTCAGTCTGAGCTCTTTAATAATCATAAACTCTCCATTAATCTGAACATGTTGGATCTGCAGCTTCATCTCTGCTGTTGGTTTTATTCACCTGCTGCAGCTCAGAGCTACTACAGAACTACTACAATAACAGAGGCATTAGAACAGTCTTATTATTACTCTGCTATTACAATAAGTCTGTTATAATTCTGGTGCTACATGTAAAAAGGTTTTCTCAGAATCTGAGAAGTTGCAGAAACACTCGTCAGAAACCACAGACTGGCTTGATAACGACCAGTACATCTTTTAAACCACTAAACCAGTAAAGCTATAAACCAGTAAAGCTATAAACCAGTAAACCAGTAAAGATATAAACCAGTAAACCAGTAAAGGTCTAACCTCTACCTGCATCCCAGCAGTAATAAATCTGTTCTGTCTCAGAGGAAAGTTCAAACTTCGGAGGTAAAAACATTTTCCATAAATCCAGCAGATCTTCCTCCTGTTTCTACAGACGCTTTAAACTGATCCCAGACCAGAACTAAAGGAGCTGATTGTTGTGTTTAAACTGATCCCAGACCAGAACTAAAGGAGCTGATTGTTGTGTTTAAACTGATCCCAGACCAGTCCACAGTGTGCTGATTGTTAGTTTGTGTCTCTGGCTGGTACTGAACTCACCAGCTCCTCCATCAGACAGACGTCGTGTTTAATTCATGATTAATTCATGTTTTATTCATGTTGAATCCATGATTCTGGGAATAAAAGTGCAGCTGAGCGTCTGCAGGACTCAACAGGAGGAACTGGAAATAAAACTACAAACATGAACTTTAACAGGAAAAACATTTAAATCTTCACCAAAAAACTAACTGTCTGCACCAGATCCTCCAGAACCAGAACCAGAACCTCCTCCTGGTTCTGGTTGTGGTCCTGGTTGTGGTCCTGGTCCTGGTCTTGGTCCTGGTTCTGGTCCTTGTTCTGGTCCTGGTTCTGGTCCTGGTTCTGGATCTCCTGAGCTGCAAGACTTTGAGTGCAGCAGAGATGAATGATGACAGGATGGCCAGAGTCATGTGATCTGATGATGTCATGTCTGTTCCTGCTGACCTCACTATGACTCATCATGTTCCTGTCAGTAACATTCAGTTCCTCTATTGATCAGCTGATCGATGTTCCTGATCAGCTGATCAGAAGAGTCCATGATTTAAACCAACAACACATTCAGAGACCACAGAGAGGAAGAAATACCTGTAGTATTTATTACTTGTAGTATTTGTTACCTGTAGTATTTATTACTTGTAGTATTTATTAACTGTAGTATTTATTACTTGTAGTATTTGTTACCTGTAGTATTTATTACTTGTAGTATTTATTAACTGTAGTATTTATTACTTGTAGTATTTATTAACTGTAGTATTTATTACTTGTAATATTTATTAACTGTAGTATTTATTACTTGTAGTCTTCATTACCTGTAGTATTTATTAACTGTAGTATTTATTAACTACATTGTTCATTAACTGTAGTATTTATCATTTGTAGTATTTGTTGCCTGTAGTATTTATTAACTGTAGTATTTATTAACTTTAGTATTTATTACTTGTAGTATTTGTTACCTGTAGTATTTATTAACTGTAGTATTTATTACCTGTAGTATTTATTAACTGTAGTATTTATTACCTGTAGTATTTATTAACGGTAGTATTTATTAACTGTAGTATTTATTACTTGTAGTATTTGTTACCTGTAGTATTTATTACTTGTAGTATTTATTAACTGTAGTATTTATTACTTGTAGTATTTATTAACTGTAGTATTTATTACTTGTAATATTTATTAACTGTAGTATTTATTACTTGTAGTCTTTATTACCTGTAGTATTTATTAACTGTAGTATTTATTAACTACATTGTTCATTAACTGTAGTATTTATCACTTGTAGTATTTGTTACCTGTAGTATTTATTAACTGTAGTATTTATTAACTTTAGTATTTATTACTTGTAGTATTTGTTACCTGTAGTATTTATTAACTGTAGTATTTATTACCTGTAGTATTTATTAACTGTAGTATTTATTACCTGTAGTATTTATTAACTGTAGTATTTATTAACTGTAGTATTTATTA
>CM049584.1:32395711-32407726 GCA_027123335.1 Amphiprion clarkii | reverse complement strand
CCTGTAGTATTTATTAACTACATTGTTCATTACCTGTAGTATTTATCACTTGTAGTATTTATTAACTGTAGTATTTATTAACTTTAGTATTTATTACTTGTAGTATTTGTTACCTGTAGTATTTATTAACTGTAGTATCTATTACTTGTAGTATTTATTAACTGTAGTATTTATTACTTGTAATATTTATTAACTGTAGTATTTATTACTTGTAGTCTTTATTACCTGTAGTATTTATTAACTTTAGTATTTATTACTTGTAGTATTTGTTACCTGTAGTATTTATTAACTGTAGTATTTATTACCTGTAGTATTTATTAACTGTAGTATTTATTAACTTTAGTATTTATTAACTGTAGTATTTATTAACTGTAGTATTTATTAACTGTAGTATTTAGTACCTGTAGTATTTATTAACTACATTGTTCATTAACTGTAGTATTTATCACTTGTAGTATTTATTAACTGTAGTATTTATTACCTGTAGTATTTATTAACTGTAGTATTTATTACTTGTAGTATTTATTAATTGTAGCATTTATTAATTAAAGTATTAATGAATGAACCAATCAGCTGTCTGGTCTATATAAACGTGGATCAGGTTCCTCAGATGTTCCGTTCCATAGAGGAGCAGAGAAATCTGAACTTCTAAAGAACGTTTTTAAAAATCTGACACCTCCAAGTTCTGCCATAAAACAGTTTCTGAAGAGGACCAAGACTCAGACTGAGACCCTCCTCAGAACCAGAACCAGAACCAGGAAACTACAGAACAAGAACAAGAACCAGAACCAGGAATCTCCAGAACCAGAACCAGGAAACTACAGAACCAGAACCAGGAAACTACAGAAGTAGAACCAGAACCAGAAGCAGAAGCAGAACCAGACCTAAAGAACCTCTAGCTGATGACATCATCTAGGATTAAAGCAGATTTTACTTCATCTACAGTTTTTGTTTTTCCAGAACCTCAGTTTTACTTCCTGTCTGTAGATTGTTCTGTCAACAAAAATTAAATAAAGATTCAAACCTTCAGTGTTTTTATTAATTATTCCCCTTTATAATGATTGATCTGGTATTAATTATTAATCATTAATCAGTTCATTAACAGACACCACGATGAGAACTCCATGAAAACATTTAAATACTTTAGACTCCTTTAGAGTACATTAGAGTAGCTTAGAGTACTTTAGAGTCCATCAGCACTAGTCTCTCCCAATCTGTCCTCCCAGTGGAACCAGTCCAATCTGTGGTTTTCTAAACTCTTCCTGTTCATGAGTTCGTGTCTGGCTTCAGTTTAAAGATGCAGCGTTCAAAGAAAAGGAAGAAGATCCTTAGAGGGAAACAATACACTGTCCTGTGATTGGACGAGACAACACCACACTGTCCTGCGATTGGTTGTCTAACAGAAGGTCGTGTCATGTGACGGTTGGTTTTTAAAGTCATAGGGCAGCTCAGTTTTAGCTCCTCCCAGTCTGCTCTGATTGGTCTGTAGCTCTGATTGGTGGATCTCTGTGATTGGTTGGTAGCTGTGATTGGTCAGTAGCTGTCATTGGTCGGTAGCTGTTATTGGTCAGCAGTTAGCAGCAGCTATGCTAACAGACTGTTCTCTGAGTTTAAACTCTGATAAAGTTCATCAGCAGGTCACTCATTAAAGGTTCACTGAGATGAATAAGTTTTATTTCTTGAATGTGACGGAGCTGTAAAGTGGAGGATCTTCTACAGAAACCACAGATGATCTGTTTAGAACCAGAAACTGAACCGGATCTCCGTCCATCCAGTGACTCAGCATTCAGGAACATCTTTAAAGCTTCCACTGAGTGATGGAGAGAAACGGAACATAATGAAGCTTCATTCGACTGTAATATATAAATATAATAATGCTGTATATTAGATCATATTCAGTAGTGTTATATACTAGATCATATAAATATTATACAGTATAGTGTTATGTACTAGATCATATAAATATTATACAGTCTAGTGTTATGTACTAGATCATATAAATATTAAATATTATAGTGTTATATACTAGATCATATAAATATTAAATATTATACAGTATAGTGTTATGTACTAGATCATATAAATATTATACAGTATAGTGTTATGTACTAGATCATATAAATATTATACAGTATAGTGTTATGTACTAGATCATATAAATATTATACAGTATAGTGTTATGTACTAGATCATATAAATATTAAATATCCTCTACATCTGAGTCTCTTCACTGCAGCAGACTGATTTTATTTCACAGAAACTCTGAAACAGTGAAAATCTAAATGAGACTCTGAGCTTTAATTCTGCTGTTTTCAGTTCTTCAGTTCCTGAACCAAGACGTTGGTTCTCCTGAGAACCAGGAAGTGTGGATCAGAACCAGGAAGTATGGAAGAGAAATGAAGGCACAGAGCTGGAGAACCACAGGAGCAGAAGAACCCGGTTCTGATCCAATCTGATGTTTACCAGGAACAGAAACTGGGAGAAACACTGCAGGAAGGTTTCAGCTTCAAACTGAGAAGAAATGAGAGAAGAAGGAACAATGGAGGAACCCAGCAGAACCAGTACAGAACCAAAACCCAGAGGCCTGGACGGGAATCAGGTCTAGTTCTGATGGGGTGCAGAAACTGACACTCAGAACATTCTGAACGTCCTGAACAAGATGCAGCGTTCCAGCAGGAATCAATACAGAACCAACACAGAACCAACACAGAACCAACACAGAACCAACACAGAACAATGTTTCTGCTGCAGCCTGATGGACGTTTACAGCTAATAGCTGAGTTTCCTGCATTAAATCATCCCAACTGAACCAGGACCAGAACCAAAACCAGGACTAGAACAGAACCAGAAACAGAACCAGGACTAGAACAGAACCAGGACTAGAACCAGAACCAGAACCAGAACAGGACCAGGACCAGGACCACTGAGCTCAGACAGAAACAGTCGGACCTTCAGGAGATCAGACTGACCTTCAGTCAGGTCCTGTTCTGGTTCTGGTCATACTTTTATTAATGAATCACTGTTTAGAGTCCAGAACTTCACAGAAGCAGAAACACATGAAACTGAACACGTCAGAAAGTTTAGAGCCTCCAGCAGAAACATTTATCCTTCAGACCTCCTTCAGTCTGTCTGATCAATAATCAATAAACTGATCGACAATCAATAAACTGATCAATAATCAATAAACTGATCAGAAAGCGCTCCAATCAGGTGGACTATGAGAATAAAGGTCCAGCAGATCTCCAGCCTCTAAAGTTCTTCAGAAATTAGTTTGTGGTTTGTTTCTAAAGTCATTAAGAAGCTTCTTGGTGTCTGACACCTGACTTCCTGTCTGATTTCCTGTCTGCATCCTTCTGGTTCTGATCCGGTTCTTCTGGTTCTGATCCGTGTTCTTCTCCTCATTAAAGGATTGTATCAGAAGGAAACTAACTGGGTCAGATGAAGATGAATGGATCCTGCAGCAGATCTTTCCTCCTCCAGCAGGTTTACCTTCATGTTTTGAGGAAACTGATCTGATGTTCCATCAGGGAAACTAATGAATAAATCAGAGGAAAGATTCAGATGACTTCCAGGACAAACATCTAAAAACATCTGGAGTCATACTGTCAGGAAATAAGATGATGTCAGTCTGATGATGTCATACTGAGCACGTGCAGTAGAAGTTCAGCCCTTACAGCTGGTTGTGGAGATTCATGTTTCGAGAAACACTTTGATCTTCTCACCTTCATGTAGGTCCACCAAGAAGATCTAATGTCCTTCAGTTCTGGACTATAAAATTCTACTGCAGATATAATACTACTGAAGTACTTCAGTACCTTCACACTGATTCACTTTGCACACATTAGATTACCGCCAGAACCATCGGAACCACCAGAACCAACGGAACCATCGGAACCACCGGAACCGCAAGAACCACCAGAACCACTAGAACCATGAGAACCACCGGAACCATCGGAATCACCGGAACCATCGGAACCACCGGAACCACCAGAACCACCGGAACCATCAGAACCACCACAACCATCACAACCATTAGAACCACTGGAACCATCAGAACCACCAGAACCATTAGAACCACCACAACCACCAGAACCATTAGAACCACTGGAACCATTAGAACAACCAGAACCATCGGAACAACCGGAACCATTAGAACCACCAGAACCATGAGAACCACCGGAACCATTGGAATCACCGGAACCATCGGAACCATTAGAACCACTGGAACCATCGGAACCACTAGAACCACCACAATCATTAGAACCACTGGAACCATCGGAACCACCAAAACCATTAGAACGACCAGAACCATTAGAACCACCAGAACCACCGGAACCATCGGAACCATCAGAACCATTAGAACCACTGGAACCATCGGAACCACCAGAACCATCAGAACTATTAGAACCACCAGAACCATCAGAACCACAGCTGCCGTTTGAATCCAACATAAGAGCAGAACCTCCTTTCACCTCCACCTGAAGCTTCAGAGGAGAACCTTTAACTGATCAATACCAGAACCTGAGGAGAACTTCATCCTGCATGAGAACATTCTTCTCTTCTTCTCCCCTCCCCAAACATCACTTCCTGTCCATCAGACCTTCTCATGTTGTTCAGGAGGAAATTTCTGTGGTTTAATCTGATTAGTTCACATGAAAACCTGTTTTTCTGCAGATGAACTTTGGTTCAGTGGTTCTGATGCATTTCCTGACATGAAGATCAGACCTCCTGGACGTGACCTCAGCCCTGCAGCAGATAAGTGTTCCGAACAAACAGAAGAGCAGCGAAACAAACTCACAGCAGAACCAGCAGAACCCCACAGTTAGAAGAAGCTTCCAGACCGACCCAATGTCTAAAACCAGCAGAACCAGCAGGAGAACTAGCAGAACCAGCAGCAGAGCCAGCAGGAGAACTAAAGGAACCAGCAGCAGAACCAGCAGGAGAACTAAAGGAACCAGCAGGAGAACTAACAGAACCAGCAGAACCAGCAGAGCTCAGAGGTTCTGGTTCCGTCTGCAGGACCACTGAGGCCTCCATAACAGAGCTCCATCTCCTCCTCTGTGCAGCGTTTCAACTCATCTCTAATCCTCAGTCGGAGCAGAACCAGAGGAACTCACCTCATCTCCATGGTCCTGGTCCTTCTGGTCCTCCTGGTCCTCCTGGTCCTCCTCCTGGTCCTCTGTGGATCCAGCAGACGGAGGATCTTCTGATCTGGGAGTGTCTCTGTTGTTCCTCTGCAGAGGGAAGCTAACAGCTATGCTAGCAGGGAGGGGGGTGATGATGCGGCACCTTTCAGAGGAAGCAGGGAGGGGGGGGCCGTTACCATGGAAACAGAGGTGATGTGAGGGAGGAGGAGGAGCCGGCCTCTGATTGGCTGACAGGGTGTGGTGCTCCCCTCCTCAGGGAGGGAGGAGGAAGAGGGAGGAGGGAGGGGGGATGACAGAGCAGCTGAGGAGGAAGAGGAGGCGCCCCCTAGTGGACACAGCTGGAAGCGCAGGACACAGACAGGAAATAACAAAACAATACAAAATAAACAACAGCTATAGGAAACAGACAGGAAATAACACAATAAAATAAAAATAAACAACAGATACAGGAAACAAACAGGAAACAACACAATAAAATAAACAACAGATACAGGAAACAAACAGGAAATAACACAATAAAATAAAAATAAACAACAGATACAGGAAACAAACAGGAAATAACACAATAAAATAAAAATAAACAACAGATACAGGAAATAACACAATAAAATAAAAATAAACAACAGATACAGGAAACAAACAGGGAAATAACAAAATAAATATGATAAAAAATAAACAACAACAAGAGGAAATAAACAACAGATTAAACAAAAATATACTGTGAAAACACAGAAATATTAAAAATCATCATCTTACAAGCTCAAAAACATTCATCATGTCTTCTTATTGATGCAGCAGTTTTGAGTTCTTTAGTTCAGACATAAAGTGATCAGACAGATGTTGATCAGACAGATGTTGATTACTGTGACTGTCCAGCTAATCAACATCATTTTATTCACTTTATGTCTGAACTAAAGAACTCAAACTCATCATCGTACCGTCTGTCTTCATATCATTCCCAGAAAGAAAGAAAGGAAAATTCACTCTAAACTCCTCAGGAGGAATAATTCTGAGATTTCTGTCTGATAATAATAATAATAATAATAATAATAATAATAATAATAATAATAATAATAATAATAATAATAATAACTTTATTTATATAACTATTAAATAATTTATTTATAATTTTGTTTCTCATTTAATTCAACATTTCTGACAGAAAAACCTAAAAAGCTCCAAACAAACCAAAAAACCGTCGAACTAAATGCTGAGCTGCATTTAAAATTCAATTAATCTGCAGAACCAAACAGGAATCAGGTGAAATTTCACCTGGAACCATCCGACAGGTAAAATAGATCCTTAAAAACCTGCAAACAGCCATCAATTCACCTGGTTATTGATCAGATTCACCTGGTTATTGATCAGATTCACCTGGTTATTGATCAGAACCCCTGAGCTCAAACGGAAACAGTCGGACCCTCAGTCTGATCCCCTGAAGGTTGATTCCTCAGATTGAAACATCAGAACAGAGTCAATGATGTTACTGGCCTGGTCTAGCCCCGCCCCCTTCCGGTCACACGTTCCCCTGCCGGCGTGCTTCCGGTCTGTGAGGCTCTGCAGCTGCTGATTGGTGGATTAGGTGCAGCTGTTGGAGCCTCACACCTGCAGCTCATACAATCAGCCGCTATAAAACCGGCTTCACAGATCAGAGGACGTGGGACTGAACTGCCTCGGTCCTGGAGAGACCCTGCAGCCGCCAGAGCAGCCTGTTCTGCCCCAGCTGTGGACCCCTGCCGCCGCCCCCAGAGAGAGGAGGACGTGGACCCTCCCATCGGACTCTTTCCCCCCATTCCAGCGAGTGAGTGCGGGCCCTAGTTAATTTTCATTATTATTTTGAACAATAAATTCAGTTTTTTCCTGCCTTCCGACTCCTCTGTTGATCTCACTTCGAAATTTCACACGTCCCTTGATAACTGATTGTTTATTAAAGTCATACTTTTATAAATTAATCACTTTTTATAGCCCAGAACTTCACAGAGAAGCACAGAAACATGAAACTAAAAGTAATTAAAACCTGTACGCAAGTTTCATGTTTCTGTTAAAACGTCTGAATAGTTCACAGCAGAAAGAATTAAAATGAAGAAAAAAAAAAACGGACAAAAACCGACAGTCCAGAAACTGAACCTGACTTAATGATTAATTATTTCATATACATCTGATTAAACATAAATCTGATTAATGGTTTAATATAAATCTGATTTATATAAATCTGATTAAACATGGATCTACTGAATCAGAGGAAACCTAAAAACTTGGACCTTCAGGATCCTGAACTTGAACAGTTCCTGCTGTTCCCACCAGCAGCCAGGAGGGGGCGACTTAGGAGAAGAAATCACACGGTGCAGAAGAACCAGAACCAGGAACAGAACCACAACCACAGGATCCAGTTCATCTCTGCAGACCAGCTGATCACAGCTTTGTTCACTCAGTCTGATCAGTTATTGACCAGAACAACATGAGGATTCATTTACAGAAGAAAAACCTAACAGTTTTTAAATGAATAAAACTCCTAATTTCAGATGTTCAGGATCAGTTTTAGTCAGATCAGTCTGATGCTGATTAGAAAATATTTCTTAGTAATAATCAGCAGCTGATCAATCAATGACGATAAAATCAAACTGATCAGTGTTTATTAGTCCTGTTCTAGACTCCTGGTTGGTTCTTCAGTCGGTTCTGATACTTCAGAAGTCTTTGTCATGGTTGGAGGTCATTAACCTCCTCATGAGTCTTTGTCATGGTACCCGTTGCTGCTAAACTCCCACAATGCTCTCTGCTCTAACAAGACCTGCTGATACTCCAGTTTTTTATCTAAATACAGTGCAGAGATATTCAGTACTACTACTACTACTACTACATCTACTACTACGACGACTGAAGTAAAACACTCAAACATCTTCTGGTATCTGAACAACTACCTCTTCTACTACAACTATTTCTACTACTAACACTGCTACTACTAACAATAATAATATTTCTAGTTTCTGGAACCTGAAGAATAAAAAGTCGACGAGTTGCAGCAGTTAGGAAAAAAAGAAACTTTATTTGGAAACATTATGGAGAGAAAAGAAAAAGTATTTTTAAAGTTTTTCACTTGTGAAAATCCTTTTATTTACTATAATACAGAGCGGATGTTAGAGTGGCCTGGTTTGTACACCGGATGAAGAAAACAGCTGATTGATGGAAGCTACAGACCAACAGCTGAACCTTTATTATCCCACAAAGAAAAGACGCTTCATCCACTCACAACCTCCGTTTGGCTTCGTCCCGTCACTGCTTCTAATCAGATCAGATCCATCCAGTATCCTTTAAATCTGAAGTTCAAATTGTTTAAAAACTTTTTATTCCTCCTGGTGTCATCTTCAAACTGTTTCTAACACCTGACTGTTAAAACTCTCCAGGTTGGTGTTGTTCATGAATTTCTCCAGTTCAAGGCTTCAGATTCTCCTTCTGACTATTAGTGGTTGAAAATGTGAAAATATCACATTAGAATTGTTCAAGTTTCACATTTGGAGGCTGGAACTGACAGATATTTGTCATTTTTGTTCCTGAAGCAAAGAGAATAAAACAGTTTTCTGCAAATAGAATCCCTTTTTCACTGCTGGAGGGAAAATATTTCTAGTTTTATGATGTAAAAGTGGCTTTGAGGGTTAAAAATGCAAAAATATAACATTTATATCAGACAAACATTTGGTGTTTTCTGCAGACAATGAAAATATAGAATGGAGGGAGGTAAAGTTAATAATCTAGAAGTGGTTTGAATGGCTCAACGTTAGAATTAATAGAAAAGGAAAAGTTTGAATCTTTAAACAGTCGAACATCCTGAGAGCTAAACGTCCTAAAATCGCTTTTCATCAGCAGAACCACAAACATCTGGAACCTTCCTGGAATAAACGATGAAAATATTCCAGTTTTCTGCCGACAAAGAGTTTCTCAGCTGAAGGAAAAAAAGAGCTTTAAGACGTAGGAGTGGTTTAAACAGATCAGTTAGTATAGAAAGACTATACCTCATCTGGAGTCATAGAGGACACGGTCCAGCAGAGCTACGATGGACAGATCTATGTTGGATAGATCTACATTCATCAGATCTATGTTGAACAGCTCTACGATAGACAGATCTATGATGGATAGATCTATGTTCATCAGATCTATGTTGAACAGATCTACGATAGACAGATCTATGACGATTTCATCCCAATGTTCAGTTTAACTTTAAACTCTTTAGAATTAAACCTGAAGCAGCAGAAGAACAAACAGGAACAGAAACCAGAACCGATGATTTAAAACTGGAGACAACTTCATCTAAATTTAAAGAAAATCGCAAATTAAATTTAAAAAATTCAGTTTTTTTTACTGAAAACTTTATTCCACATTCAAACAATTGATCCATGAAATCAATCAGGAACTGTTCTGATCATGGATCAGTTTTTCCTGGTTTCTTTCAGCTGATGGATCCAGATTAATGGTAGTTTTCCTTCAGGAGGTTCAGACTGAATACTAGCAGTAATACTACAGTAGAATAATTCAGTGTGTATAAATATCTGCAGTACTGCAGTATTTTCTATAAACTAGAGTTTTGATCAGAATCAGGTTTAGAGTTTAGATGAAAATTAAAGTTTCATTTTATTTTCTGTTTCAGTAAAACGACGATGAAGAAAAGAGCTGAGAGACTTTAATGTGTGGGACGAGCCAAACACAGTTATTGATCAGGTATTGATCCACTAACACTCTCATTCACACAGCATCAGAACAGGTGATTAATGTCCAGGTTATAGTCCGTACCCCGTAGTTCACTAAGCAGCCTCTGCTGATAATTCATAGATTTATATTTTATATACTTCTGTCCTCTATTTAGGGAAACTATTCCACAAACAACCAAAAATATGAGATTAACCGTTGGTTTATTGATGGAGGAGGAAGGAAGCGATGAAGAAACGTTCCCTTAAACCACCACGAGCTTCAGAGTTTCATTTTTTAACTTTTAGTTTCTTTTTTGTTGTTTCACTAAAGTGGCAAAAACAGAGACATGCAAGTTTCCATCCAACGAACTGGCAGAAGAAACGAAGAGCGAAGGAGTCGAGATGCCTCCAAGTGGTTTCATCATCATCATCATCACCATCATCATCTTTGTCCTGCTTCCCTTTTTCCTTCTGCTGCTCCTCAAACACTCAGCAGACACAAACCATAAAAAAATACAAAAACTAACATGACAAACATGAAATTGGTGTTTGGACCTTCATCGTCCTCCAGATCCGTTGTCCTCCTCCAAAAATAACCCAGACGTCTGCGAGTCCACGGATTTGCTTGCTGCTTCAGCCACCAGAAGAAGAAGAAGAAGAAAGGTTTCCTGTGCAGGAAGACAAACAGTGGATCAGTCGGTTCAGCTCCTTCAGGAGAACCTCAGTGTGCTCAGCGTTGCTATGTGCCCACAGGAGACTGGACATGTTTGATCAGCTCACAAGTCCTCAGCTCTCCAGAAGCTCTTCAGAAGTTCTCCAGAAGCTTTTCAGAAGTCCTCCAGAAGCTCTTCAGAAGGTCTCCAGAACTTCTCTAGAAGTTCTTCAGAAGCTCTTCAGGAGATCTCCAGAAGTTCTCCAGGAGTTCTCCAGAAGCTCCTCACAAGATCTCCGGAAGTTTTCCAGGAGTTCTCCAGAAGCTACTATATGAGCGGGTCAGGCGGCAGCGTGTGCTGGATCTGGATCTGCTGGATCTGCTGGGGCTGCAGCGGTGGAGGTAGCTGCAGCGGCAGCAGAGCCTCCACCATGTTGTGGCAGTGTGGAGGCGGAGTCCCCTCGCTGCTGGAGCTCTCGGCCACCTCGCCGCCATGGAAGAAGTAGTCGCTCTGCAGGATGAAGGACTCCACCACGGCCTGGTTCAGCTTGGTGGTCGACAGCGTGTCCTTGTTCTCAAAGTCGGGTCTCATCAGCGTCGGCCAGAAGCAGATGGAGAGATTATCAGCTGTCATCAGGTTGGTTTTACTGTGCTGGCTCACCCTGACAACGGAGACACAACGTTTAAACAACATCAACACAATGTTTTAACGTTTAAACAACCTTCATTCTCCTAAGAACATCAACACGTTTTAAATATTGATATTTCACAGAAAAAGTGGTAAAAACAAGTTAAATAAAGAATGAATGGACTTTAATCAGTGAAATTATGAATCATTAACAGTTCATCATTAATATTCCAGGTGTGCAGCTCCAGATGTTTTACCTGTTCAGGTGTGTGATGATGTATTTAAAGACCTGGTAGTTCACCGACGGAAACTTCTTCACGATCTCACGCAAAACCTGCAGACGCTCCATGTAGTCCACGATTTCTGACACACAAAATACACAATAAAACACACAATAAAACACATAGAATACACAATAAAACACACAATAAAACACTCCTAAAGTCCAGAAACTGCTGGTTCTGACTCCTAAAGTCCAGGAACTGTTGGTTCTGACTCCTTAAAGTCCAGGAACTGTTGGTTCTGACTCCTAAAGTCCAGGAACTGTTGGTTCTGACTCCTTAAAGTCCAGGAACTGTTGGTTCTGACTCTTAAGTCCAGGAACTTTTGGTTCTGTCTCCTAAAGTCCACTAACTGTTGGTTCTGACTCCTTAAAGTCCAGGAACTGTTGGTTCTGACTCCTTAAAGTCCAGAAACTGTTGGTTCTGACTCCTTAAAGTCCAGGAACTGTTGGTTCTGACTCCTAAAGTCCAGGAACTGTTGGTTCTGACTACTAAAGTCCAGGAACTGTTGGTTCTGACTCCTTAAAGTCCAGAAACTGTTGGTTCTGACTCCTTAAAGTCCAGGAACTGTTGGTTCTGACTCCTTAAAGTCCAGGAACTGTTGGTTCTGACTCCTTAAAGTCCAGGA
>CM049584.1:32293211-32390711 GCA_027123335.1 Amphiprion clarkii | reverse complement strand
CCTCTCTACCTCTTCTGTCCCTCTCAACCCGTCCAGCCAGCAGCAGATGGTTCCCCACATTAGATCCAGGTTCTGCTCCAGGTTTTTTCCCTGTTAAAGGGTGTTTTCCTGCCACTGTCTCCTTAGGGCTGCTCTGATGTTCAGGCTTATGGGTTCTGGAAAGCGTCTTGAGACAATTTGACTAATTGGCACTATATAAATAAAATTGAATTGAATTGAATTATCTATAAAGCCTCTCTCTCTACCTGTCTCTCTGTCTCTCTCCTGATTGGCCGGCTGCCACTGTTATTTTATCGCCACGACAACCATCTGCTGTGGGCAGAGACAGGAAATCAGTTCAATAAGAGAAAATCAATGATTGGCTATTTTTACCTCCTGTTGACCACAGAGTCTGACAATTAAACTCTGTTTAGATTTACAGACTGCAGCTGATAGCACTGAACATCTGCAGCAACAGCTGGAAGAAATGTATAAACTCACAGAGGGTTCAAAATGGAGCAGAAAATAGATTAATAACCCCGATTAATACCAGAAAATACCAACAGCTGATTAAGGACAACTAACATCACAGACTGGAACCTGAAGGCATCCACTATAACACACACTTTAACACACACACACACTATAACACACGCACTTTAACACACACACCCAGTAGAGTTTAACTGCGGCCATTTTCTTCCTTCAAACTAAACTTTATTCTCTATTTGACGTTTTGAAGGAAACTTTTTATCTTTAATTAAACGTATTTTATCTCCGTTGGTAAAATTTCCAGTCAGATTCTACAGGGCGCGTTCTGACTGATCAATAATCAGTTAATGACAGCTACTGATCAATAATCAGTTTAATGAAAGCTACTGATCAATAATCAGTTTAATGACAGCTACTGATCAATAATCAGTTTAATGACAGCTACTGATCAATAATCAGTTTAATGAAAGCTACTGATCAGTAATCAGTTTAATGACAGCTACTGATCAATAATCAGTTTAATGAAAGCTACTGATCAATAATCAGTTTAATGACAGCTACTGCCAGCAGGAAGAAGTGATTAAAATGTAAACATGAATATTCATGAGCAGGAAGCTGCCCAGGGGCATCATGGGAACTGTAGGACCGTCTCGTCTGCTGCCTCATTATTTACACTCACAGCTGAACGTCAGTTAGACTCAGACTTTAGGAGAAGATGAGGATATAATGGGAGCAGAGTCAGGAGAGGAAACGATGGAGTTCTTCACCACCTGAAGGAAAGGAAGTGACATCACATCAAAGGTCCAGTCAGGAACACCAGAACCACTGAGGCTCCACCTCTAAGTCAAAGATCTGAACGTCTAAAACAGTGACTGAAAGCTCCTCAGCTCCTCACACAAACCTTCAGTTCATTCTTCAATAAAAACTAAATCCTCTGACTGAACACTTTCTGGTTTCTTTCCTCTGTGACAGAAAGCTGAAGATCTCTGGACTAAACCAGACATCTGAGGAAACTCTGATCCACATTTCACCGTTTCTGACCCTGATTCATCCACGAACTAATCCACATTGGTTGGGTTTGTTTCTGTCAGACTGGAACGTCTAAAGACATAAAAGTTAGATCTGATCTGTGATGATCAGTGATGAGCTGCAGCTTTTCCACCCCAGGACCCTAAAAACACCTGATTTATTCATCAACTGACCTTCTAGAACCTTCTACCACCACAAACCTGCTGATGGGGCAGTTTATACACAGCTCTGAGAGAAACCAAGTCTATAACAATAATAATAATAATAATAATAATAATAATAATAATAATAATAAACCCCAGCAGCTGAATGCTGAAGTTCAGGTACATTTAATGAGTTTATCCGTGTTAATAATAATGTCCCAGTAAAGAGGCTGATTGGCTCTCTAACTGTGATGTCACTTCTTGAATATCCACTGCAGCTCGTTTCAGATCACATGATCAGATCACGTGATCAGATTACATGATCATCAGCAGCAAAACAGGAGTGAAAAGGAAGACAGAACACAACTACACACACACACACACACACATACAGGAGACACACAGGAGAGAGAAAAGGACGTCAGAAGGACTTTAAAAGGACAACTACAACTGGACACGCACACACACTGGAACACACACACACCGGAACACACACAGTGGAACACACACACTGGAACACACACACACCGGAACACACACACTGGAACACACACACTGGAACACACACAGTGGAACACACACACTGGAACACACACACACTGGAACACACACACTGGAACACACACACTGGAACACACACAGAGGATCAATAACATTCAGTCTGGACGGTGTTTTTTCTAGCAGTTTTTTAGGTGTTTTTTTGAACTATGGGTCTTTCTGTATTTTTCTAACTGTATTTTTCTAATGGTATTTTTCAGTTTTTCTAACTGTATTTTTCTAACTGTATTTTTCTAAGTGTATTTTTCAGTTTTTCTAACCGTATTTTTCTACCTGTATTTTTCAGTTTTTCTAACTGTATTTTTCTAACTGTATTTTTCTCACTGTATTTTTCTAAGTGTATTTTTCTAATGGTATTTTTCAGTTTTTCTAACTGCATTTTTCTACCTGTATTTTTCAGTTTTTCTAACCGTATTTTTCTAACTGTGTTTTTCTCACTGTATTTTTCTAAGTGTATTTTTCCTCCGCAGTGGCAGCCAACGGTAGCAGAACCGTTCATTAGAATTATTCCTCCAGCTCTGACATCCCAAACTGCTCGACCTCCGAGTCTCACTGCAGCGTTCAGGAGCTGCTCAAAGAGCGGCTCAGAAATGTATGAATTATTTTTATTAAATCTGTTTCACTCCAGTGAAAATCCTCCAAACTCAGGAGTGAAGACGTGACTTCAAAGCACCTGAAAATAGCCAATAATCAGCTTTGTGTGAATCCTGGTGACACGCTGCTGAGGGATTCTGCTGCGGAGCTCAGAGGATGGGAAAAACTGGAGAAACCTGCTTCTCCAGAGACCAACAGACTGAACTGGGACCAGTACAGCAGACTGGGAACACCAGAATTCACATGTTCAGGCTGTCATCTGCTGAGAAAACTATAAATAATCATGACTTTCATTTATTGCTGTAACAGACTGAAGTAGGAAGATAAATTAATACAAACGCAGTTATGAAGCAAAATAAACCCAAAAAATAAAGAAGAAAACATCTCATTAAATATGATGATGGAAGAACTGATTTAACATCTGACCCTGAAAGACACCAGCAGGTCTGATTCATGCTGTCTTTTAAATAAACTCTGAGGAACACGACATAGATCAGAGTTTAATAAAGTCCAACAGGACAGACGTCTGGATTCATCCAAATATATTCAGTTTACTGTCAGGAAGGAGGAAATAAACCAGAAAATATCCACATTAAAGAATGACAGAATTTAGACTGTTTTCAGTAAAACTGACTAATCAATTATTGAAATAGTTGGAGATGAATGTAAAAGTTAAACTAAACCATTAATCTACAGTAGGAAATGTGAAGGAAAGCTTCAAGACTTTAACAACACTTTCTGTAGTTCTGGTGAATCACACTGATGTGGTCGGAGCTGGACAGATTTAAACTGATCTGGGGTCAGTTTCCACCAGAACTCAAATGTTTCTCCTCCTAAATGTCATGGTTCTATCTGCTGGACTGATGAAGTTCTGGAAAAGTCCATTAAAAAGTGATAAATCTGGACAACACCTCTATGGAACTCTGGAAATACTCCCAGTCTGAAGGTAGAACTCTGATCATTGATAAAGTTACTTCAGATATAGAACCAGATGATCTGACAAAATCTATTAAATGTCATAATAATAATAATACTTAAAGCCTATAAAGTGCCTCTATGTATTTCCTTGGTGACGGCAGCAGAAAGCCTCCATCCATCCTCACATTAGACTAAGTGCTGGGAAGATAACAGCCAGCGGGACTTCCAAATGCATCAACATCAAAAAGCCATTTAATCACTGCTCTCCTCCTCAGAGCCAAATACCATTTCATGTCTCCGGGGAGCAGAAACATTTAATAAAACTTCCTAATCGAGTCAGCGGCGGAGCGCTGTGTCCTCGCTGTGAGCTCGTCCTCTGCAGGAGGTTTTATCCTCTGGGGCCAGACTCATGTTTGGTTCTTTATGTGAGCAGATCTGACCAACATCCCCCCCGTTGTTCTGCTAAAGCTTCGGCTTCAGGCCAGATGTTGGAAATCAGGCTGCAGAGCTGAAATCTAACTGCAGCAGGTTGAATACATGCAGCCTGCAGCCAGTGTTTTACTCTTTCTAATACCAACACGTCAGCAGTTTGGGATGAACAAAGGCCAAAGAGCCACTCAGAGCTTCATCTGCTCTGAATGTAGCCCTCTGAAGCTGTTCTGAAGCATCTCAACATGGAGAGGAAGAAGAAAAACAGAGTCAGAAACCTGATTCTACTGGTTAAACCTACAAACAAGCAGGCTTGCATTGTCAGTTCTTAAGGTTAAGGTTTCCCTGATCAGATGTTCTTCGTATTAAACAGAACTAACTGTGGGAACTGTCCCCTGAAGGCCACATGGTCCAAACATGAAATATGAAGAACCAGAGTCAGGGCCAGAACCAGAACCACAACCAGAGAACTGCTGCTGTATTCATAAAATCATCTGAACGTTGTTTTAACCCTCTGAAACCCAAACCTGGCTGGACAGATTCTCTGTTGAAAACTGTTGAAACAACACTGATCAGAAACTAGAGACAGAAAGAACTTAACTTTCCAACAATCCATGAACTGATCATGGAGACGGAGATCTGTCTGGAAAACTAACCAGAATCACTGAAGTCTACATGTTCCTTAAATACTCTACAAAAATAAACTATTTGCAGCAAATAGATTTAGGAAAACCAAAAAGTTCTTCTCCTGGAGGACATTCTGCTGTATGGTTTTTATGGTGAATCTCCTGGAGGACTCTTAGAGGTTCTACTATAGACTCTCCTGGTGAATCTTCTGGAGACACCGATCACTCTTTCCTCCCTGAACCAGAGATCTTCAGTCTGATTCTCTGTTAGATGTTTGTCCTGAGGATCTGCTGAAGGCGTGGGTTGCTAAGTGTGAAGAAGAGCCTGATGTTCTCTGCTCTCTGCATTCATTCCCGTCTGTCTTTAAACCTCTTTCTTTTCATGCCTCCTCCTCTCAGCTCTCAGGTGTATTACCTGACCCTTCACCTCCTCTATTGACAGCAGCAGGGATTGAACTTCTTTCCGTCAGGTCTCTTTGTGCTGCTGCAGATAAAAGCCGGAGCTCAGTGTAGAAAATACAGAGCAGAGATCTGAGTTCAGCCTCGTCCTGTCGCTGAAACTGTGTCCATCTGAAAGCCTGATAACGTGAGGACGGCTGCCTTTAGAGAACTGTAAGGTCAGGACCTGTTAGTTCTCTTTCAGAGGTTGTCTGAGATCAGCCTTAAACTCCCACTCAGCCCACTGACACACAATCACAAAGACATGGATGAAGTCCAGCTGAACAGATTCCTGATGATTAAAACCCTCCTGATGTGATTCTGAAGGCAGGACTCCTTCTAACAGGAATATCTGAACTAATGTGTAAAAACCAGCACAAAAGATCAGAAGCTACTACGACTAATTCATTAAAAACTCTTCATCTGAGATCCAGCAGTGATTAGATGTGACATTGGGAATGTAAACTTTCATCAGTTTTCTTCAACTATAATCTGAAGTCTGGATCAGCGGGACAGAAGACTTTTCATTTAGAGTTTCAGGGCCAACAGGTCTCTGGTTCTGAACTCTAAAAGCCTTTGTGGGTTCATGAGGTCTTTGTGAAGCTCTCAGTTGTGTTAATGTGAGAATGCTGAGACCGAACTCACTAAAAACACCTCTGCTAACAAACATCATTAGAAGCCCTAAACCAGCAGGTCACAGCGCTACCAGCTACACAACCCACCAGATAAACAACCACACAATCACACCTACACACTTCCAGTCACACTTACAGCCTCACACACATTTTACACTCTGTTGTGAAACCGCCACACCACAAACTGCCATCATCACCTCACCGCCGTCTCTTAGTGGTTAGTCAGGAACAGCAGCTGCTGCAACACACACACAACTACACACACACACACACACACACACACACACACAGTAACACACACACTTAGAGGGATTAAAGCTAAACCTGTCAGCAGCTTCATGAAGATTCAGCTGAATATTAAAACACAGTCAGAGAATTTTCAGGACACGAATTAACAGCAGAAAAAGCTCAAACGCTTCCTTTAAAGAACCAGAACCACTAAAACAGAACCATACCTTTTTGGACCAGAACAATTAAAACAGAACCTTTTGAACAAGCTGGCTATGAACAGTTTATTTACTCCTTGTAGACGGTAAAATCAGTTCTACATCAACATCTCTAACAGAGAAAAAGCTTCTAATGAAATTCAGTTCAACAAACTGAACCACAGGAATTCAATGAACAGAAAACAGAAACATTTACTGTAAAATATAAAGAGGGGAATTTGTGTTTTTAGAGTTCAGTCTGAGGTATTTTATTATTTAATGACTTCAGCTGATTACTGATAGAAACTAACTAGTATTTTCACATTATTGTAAAACAGAACCAGAAATTTACTTCTACAATCAGGAACACAAGCTTTAAGTTGACAATTATGATTTGCTTTTAAATTGTAGCTTTTAATAAATTAATTCATATTAATATATATTCAGATATTGGTGTATTTTCACACATGATATTTAAATCCTGAAAGCAAAACCAACTTTTAACCTCCATGGAGTTATCTCAGCTTTAATCTGACTTCACCTGAAGCAGAAATCTGAGTTTAAATTATTAGAGTTTAATTATATTAAGATGATGCAGTATTTTATGTCAATCATCAAAATAATGTTTGAAACTTAAAATAAATTATATTTTGGACCTTGTAACTATGGATTGAATTACTTGAATTCGTCTGTTGACTTTAACCAGAGTGGGAATGAACTACGTCTCACCAACAAACACTGGACTCATCTGAAGAAACTCCACAGGTTCCAGGTCAGATTATTCAGAGTCTAAGAGGAGACTGAATCTCAGTCCTGAACATGGAACAGAGAGGACCATGTGTAAATACATAATGCAGCAAACTGATCAATCATTGAAGAGGTTTAAAACATTCATGTTGGAGGTCCGCTCTGATATCTAAGTCTGTCAGAGAATAAACGCCTTCAACATGTCCACAGCAGAAACATCCACCTGAGGAATCTGAGGGAGAGGCCGACAGCTGGGCCACAGCCAGAAACTTACCCACAATGCACTGCAGGAACCAGTCCGAACAGGCTGCAGTCATTTAACGCTATGATCCATACCATTAAAACAGGAACAAGTGAGCTGTGAGTTCTTCATCTTTTAACTGTTTTATCCTGACTGAGCAGCTTTAATTTACAGCGTTTTATCATCCAGACACTCAGCTTCAACCAAACCAAGTCTGAGCTTTAAGTTGTTCAGTTTTTCTCCAGGACTCAATTAGAAACCCTCCAAAAAGAACCTGTTAGCAGCAGATTAGACTGTTCCTGACAGACCAACCCAACCCTCAGCTGATCAACACTTTAAGGAAACCAGTAAATATTCACTGTAAACTGATTATTACAAATAATACTCAAACTAATTCATCAGATAGTTGATAAAGGAACGGCTGCACTTTTATTTTTCTAAAATCTAGTTTCTGTACTAACGTCTCATTTTTTCAAAAGCTGTTGATTGTTTTCAGTATTTTCTTTTAACTGATTATTCATTTGGTCTCTGACGTGATAAAATAGATACAAAATAAAATACATTCAGCTTCCCAGATTATATCCAAAATGCTCCTGTTGTTCAGTTAGCAGCACAAACATGATAACATAAATGAAGCCTGTAATATCCATCCATCCATCCATTATCTATCCATCCATCCATCCATTATCTATACACCGCTTAATCCTCACTAGGGTCGCGGGGGGTGGAGCCTATCCCAGCTGACTCAGGTGAAGGCAGGGGACACCCTAGACAGGTCGCCAGTCTGTCGCAGGGCTACACACAAAGACAAACAATCACTCTCACATTCACACCTACGGGCAATTTAGAATAATCAATTAACCTCAGCATGTTTTTGGACTGTGGGAGGAAGCCGGAGTACCCGGAGAAAACCCACGCATGCACAGGGAGAACATGCAAACTCCATGCAAAAAGATCCCGGGAAAGCCGGGACGCGAACCAGGGATCTTCTCGCTGCAAGGCGAAAGTGCTAACCACTACGCCACTGTGCAGCCCACAAGCCTGTAATATACTCCAGCTATTTTAACCACAGTAAAGGTCTGATAACTGCAATCACTGGCGTTCCCACATGTCCTTACAGTTTTTTATTCCTGATCACAGACTGGTGTTTTGAATCTGACTGTCTTTAATCATCTTCTACCATCTGATTGTGAAGTCAAACCTCACAGCGGGATGATGGAGCTCTCTGAGTTCTAACTAACGTGTTCTAACTGGCAGCCTGATGGCAACACACCAGATAATCATCGTCTCTACTGACTCTGCCCCCTGCAGCCTGAAGCCACGCCCCTTCACCAGGTAAACGTTTAGAAAGGTAAAACAACCCGGCTGCACCTGAACGCACTGGGAGGCCACACAAAGACAGGAAACAGGCCGGCTCACCTGTTCGCTCGATGTAGTCGACACACTTATCGATGAAGAGCGGGATGGGCCGGTCCGGAGTCACCAGGTTCTGCAGCGGAACGCCAAAGTAGTTACTCTCCCAGGTTCTCCGGGTCGGAGGGTACAGAGGCTTCGGGGGTTTGGAGGACTTCAGCTACCAGGAGGAAGGACAGAATAAAAAAACGGGGATGAAAAAACAAGAACAGGGAAGGAAAATAAGAAAAGGGGAAGAGGGGAAGAAATGAGGAAGAATGAGAACAGCAGAGAAGGAAAAGGGGAAGCAAAAGTGAAGTTGAAAGAGAGTTTAGGGACCAGAGATATTTAGGATATAGAGCAGATAGAAGCAGATCAAAAGAAGAAATGATGGAAAGAAAAAGAAGCAATGAAAGAACAGGGAATAGAGATGGAAAGAAGAGAAGCGATGGAGTTAAAGAGGAGGCGAGCAAATGAGAAGCGTAGAAGAAGAGGAGGAGGATGAGGAGGAAGAACATAGAGAAGAAGAGGAGGAGGTAATTGGGGAATACATCAGACAGAGAGTCAGTGGGATGAAGACAGAGGAAGACAACAGTGAGTGAAGTAACGAGCTGCTTTGATTTCCCAGAGTCCTCTGCTCTTCAAAGTGTTGTCATGCCTACAGCGGTTGGAGCTGCCGTCTAATTGGCCGGGGCGGCGACTAAACACCTTCCATTTTGTACCTTGTGCTTCTCCTTTGGCTCTCCTCTCTGATTATCAAAGACAGTTTGAATGTTCCAACAATGAGCTGCATTCACACAAGGCCGCCAGCGGCTGTTTCTAACCCTAACCCTGCACTATTATCTGATCCACATGCATGTTTGCTCAGAGTCCGAGCGGCTGCAGGGAGCTCCTGAACTGTCCTGAAAGTCCTGCTGCAGATATTTAGCTGCTGAATGAAAGTCTTGCTAACAGGCTGCATGTTGGATGTTAGAATATGAAGAGAACAGCAGCTGAAACTTGTTCTAACATTTAAACTGAAAATATTGAGGACCCATTTTGGAGCAGTTTTGTAAATGCTGCTGTAGCTGGAAGTGGTCTGTTTCTGTGGCTGTGAATACACACTGCACTAATGCATGCTTTACCTGCATTTAAACACCTCTCTGCTGCTGTAGTTGTTTAGCACGCAGCGTTTTTTCCTGACATTTAGATGCTGAATGAAGTCTGTTAAGAGCTGCAGCTCCCATCAGTCCGACTGTTATCAGCCTTTTACTGCTCGTCTGGGAGGCTCGTAAACAACTTCAGAGGGCCGATCAATCAATTATCAAATGAGTTTATTCTCCATGAGTCTGGGGCCTGTTAAAGACAGGAATGTGTTCATATCTCCACACTGTGATCCACAATCTGAGCTCTCATTCACACATTCAGGCCTTCATTCAGAGACCTGAAGAACAACAACACAGCCCTGCCTCTTATTTCTGTTATTTACCATTAGTCCTGTTGCTCTATGAAGCACTTCAACCCTCAGAGCCCCAAAACCTGCCGGTAGCTTTGAAAGGACTTCTATCTGTATTTATATTATTATACATATTATTATATATTTTCAATCACCAAATGACACCATTTATCATCAACAAAATGTAAAAAACAGACTGTTATTGTTTTTATGGTTTGCATGTAAAGTGTCTGAGTGTCCAGCAAAGCGCTCTAAAAACAAAACATATGACTGTTATTATTATTAAAAAATACAAAACAAAACAGAAATATCTGACCCTAACCCTAACCCGAACCCGAACCGTGACCCGGCCTTAATATCAGTGTCATGACAAAGACGACTCACCTTCTTCGGTTCCTTTGGTGTCTTGGGTGTCTTCTTCTTCTTCATCTTCTTGTCCTCCTGCTCGGGGTCGGAGGTGATTGCAGGATTATCGATGCCGCCCTTCCAGGGGTCGGCGGGCGACAGCAGAGGGTCTTCCTCGCTGCCCCGGTGGGCTCTTCCCTTTTTCTTTTTCTGCGTGGCGGGGCCAGACTCCTCACCGTCGCTGTCGGAGTGGAACCGTCTTTGGTAGGCCTTGGTCTTACTGAACAAGATTTTAGAGCGGTGTTTGTATTTGGACGGCCGCCGTCCAGCCTGAGACTTGCGGTCGAACCCGTTCTCCTCCTCACCTCCTCCGTGGAGGCTGTGCAGCCCACCGAATGAGTTTCGTATTTTGACCAGGCGGCTGTGAGCGTCGTCAGGCACAGCGTATATGTCGTCGTGGAAGCCCCTGGACCGGAGCGTGTCCACGGGGTCTGCATAGTTGTCCGACGTCTCCACGTCTTCGGTGTGCATCACCGGGCCGCGAGGCATCCTGCGGTTGCTTCGCATGCCAGCTTCGATGGTTTTGAGTAGGTTGGGGTCCAGCTTTCTGACGTTGGGTTTGGGGAGCACAGGTTTGGGTCGGACAGGTGGAGGCACTTTGTGATTGCGTTCGTGGTCTCCGACAGGTGTGCTATGCACCGGATACTCATTCCCCTCCAGGTCGATGCGGTACTTGGCTCGCTCGCTGGGTGTCGGCAGCAGCTGAACGTCGTCACCGATTGGACTGTAGGGTGGGGGGGCCTCATTGTCGTCATCAGACTCTGGGTAGTAGGTGTTGTAGGCGGGGGAATGGCTGTGCGGTGAGGTGGGGAAGACGTCTTCACTGGCTCCGGTGGTGCACTCACGTGACGAGCTGTCGAAAAGGAAGGAGCTCTCGATGCTTGGCTTCTTCTCCAGCACTTCGTTGAAGAACGGGGTGAACACCTCCGTCTGCCGATGATACTGCGACAGCGAGTACAGCGCCGTAAACTTGGCAGCAATCTCTGTGGCGATGTGCTCCCCCTCCGTCATCAACTCTTTGATGGCGTCGTTCTCGAAGAAGTCGGCCTGGCTGTCGGTGATCGCCACCATCTGCACGGGGATCACATCCTGCACTTCAGCCAGAAACGCCCGCAGCGTTGCCATGGAAGCCTTGCGTTTGGCAGAGTAGACCAGGATGTAGCCGTGCACCAGCTCGTCTTTGCGGACGCCGATGGCAGAGTGGTATGAGAGGACGGTGACCTGAACCCTCCGCCTGGTGTCCCCAATGATCTTGTCCAGGATCAGAGTGTTGCTCTGACCCGGCTGCCCGGCGCTGCAGCAGTGAGAGTCCAGGAAAGGCGAGAGGATGAGGTCCACGCTGAACGGATCCCAGCACATGGCACACATGACTATTCTGAGGTCGGTCTCCGACATGTCTTTGATGCAGGGCAGCGGCACCAACACATCAAAGCTGTGCTTCAGCCCCTCCAGCACTGCTCGCAGCCCCTGCTTGATCTGGAACTCTGTAAATTTTCGTGGAAAGGCTCCAGAGGGGATGTCAACAAAGGTGCACTGCAGTTTGTTTGCCAGCTGTTGGCCCTGGTGTCTCAGGATGGGGATGTTTTTGCAAACACTGTCTCTCTGATTGGCCAGGATGAGGATGAAAGGCAGCGGCTGAATGAATCGCTCTCTCCGGCTCTGTGCGATCTCGGCTCTGATCCTACCGATGCAGTCGCCGATGCAGTTGAGCGACTCTATGGAGTTGAACACACAGAAGCAGCCATGAGGTTTGAAGGTGGAGACCCAGGTGTGGCTGAAGAGTAGCGTGGAGTTCACATCCACAGGAAGCAGCTCCAGCTCGTATATTTTTCCATCCAGGGTGTACTCATCGTCTGTGGACTGAGCTCGGATCTCATTAGCCAGTTCCTGGGACAGACCCTCCTTCCCCAGCAGGCAGAGGTTGATCTTGTCAATGTTGGCACTGTTGTAGTAGAGATTGGAGCGTCCGTGGTCGAGCTGCACCAGCCTGTTAGCTAAAACCTGCTCCACCTTCAGATCCACACAGTTCTGTCCACTCAGACACGTTTCTTTAGTGGGATGATAAACAAAGCCGATGTGTTTGAGCAGCAGCGACTCTCGGTCCGGTGCCAGTTTCTGCAGCGCTCGGTATCTGGGCTCCTCATTCAGAACGCTGTGGATCTCTGTCATCTTGTCACAACTGGGAGTTGCATTCAGGTCCAAGTCATAGAACAGCTCAGCATGCTCGAAAAGCATTTCCTGAAAATCCTCTTTGGCCCTTTCAACTATTTCCTGCTGGTGCCTGCAGTAAACATCCCTTCTATCTGATTCTGTGATGTACTTGTAGGCCTCATCCTCCATCACAAAGCACATGACCTCCTCCCACGGCTGCCCTGGGCTAATGAAGTGAACCCTCTCAAGCGTCTTCTTGAACCTCTCCTTCATCTCCAGCCTCCTCTTTTCCGACAGCAGATGCTGGACGTGGCTGTGGTAAATCCTCTCGCCGTCGGGCGTGTCGAGTAGGTCGAAGGGTATCCTGCGGTCGCTGTTGTCAATGTGGTCCGTCTCATCCCACGGCGTTTGTTCCAGCATCACGAACCAATACTGGAAATCGGGCCGGTTTCGGATCACGCTCTGCGCCTCGGGCCAGGACAGGTGCTCGACCTCGTCCAGGTTGTTGAGGAGGTTGTTGAGGGTTTTTGGCAGTGTGGTCAGGTACTCCTCCCTCCTCCTCCGGATGTGCTCCTGCTTCAGTTGTGCGATGTGCTTTGTGAACATGTTCCGAGCTTTCCTGGAGCCCTCCAAGGTGATGAACTCGTCGTAGTCTGGCTGGCCCTTCAGATTATTGATCACAGTTTTCCATGTGGTGTGATAATCTCTGACACTGTGCACCATCACTTTCTCAAATCGATCCGTCACCGAGGCTACGAGCTGTCGCTGGACTTTGTAGGCCTCCAGGTATGGCACAGTTTTTGGCTTCCCTCTCGTTTTGTCCAGCTGCTGGATGAGGGCGTTAAAGCAGAGCTCTATGTTGACGTTGGAGCGTGCCGACGTTTCAATCAGCATCAGGTTCTTCTTGCTGGCGACGAAGGCCTGCAGGTCCCTCAGGTGCTGCTCAACGCACTCGTCGCATTTTGTGGCAGCAACAACGATGGGCTTCTTGGACTTGACTATCTGAGAGTACAGACTGTTGACGAACTTCATTTGGTCATCAAACCTTCGATTGCAGCCTTTGCTGACGTCGATGCAGAGCACGAAGCCGTCGATGTTCAGCTTCCCATCAGGCATCTGCTTCTGGTCAAAGTCCTGCTCCAAGCCCAGCTGGTCCGTGCAGATGTACATCAGCTTCTCCGCCGACTGCAGCTTGGTCGCCGCCGCCCGCTTGGTGTACGGCTGCAGGTTGGTGCTCCGATGAGGGAGAAACGTCTGGTCGTCGATGAACTCTGTTTGTTCGATGACTTGGATTTTACAGTCCAACCCCTCGTCCCCTCGATGGGACACCTCCCCCCAGTACAGGAAGTGGTCATTGTTCACCACGCGTCCACCAAAGTCTATTGTGCTGAGCACTGAGGTGTGCTCCGAGTAGTAGCTGTCAGCATGCGGACGCACATATCGGTTGCACAGGCAGGACTTGCCAACGCCGCAGTTCCCTTTCTCCTTCTCCGTCCCCGAGAGGCCAACCACGCTGACGGCGAATGTCGGGGGTCGAGCATCCTTGTTCTTGGCCATTATATCCCCCCGTTCATCGCTAACTCGGTTACTCTCAGGAAAGAAGTCAGGATATCATTCCAGTTGTGGATGTCAGTGGTGCAGAGGCTCTTCCACCCTCATGATGCAGTGAACACTGTGTCCTCTTCTATCCTGAACTCTTGACGCTGGGATAGATCAGCCGGCGTCTGGTATCACCTGCCTGCAAGACAAGGAATTCACAATTAGAGATGAAGGCAAAACACAGTGGTTGGAACAGCATTCCTTATCTCTAATAACATAATCAGCTCTTTGTTTTGCTGCCCTCTGGGATAAAGACATGTTGGCATGACTTAGACAAACAAATCAGAGATTACACACAATTATTAACAAATTACACAAAAGTATACATTTTCACACTGGTGCAGGACTAAATAATCCCTCCTAAATGGTGAAACTTTAATCAGGTTTCCACTGGCCTTTCATGTGTCAGGAATAAAATATGCTAGTTTTAAATCCCAACCATCGCTGGTTTATAATGTAAAAATCCTGCATTTTTTAAGGTAAGAAGCAAAAATTTGTTTTTCAAACTGCAGTATCAAAATGGAAAGGCAAACGCAGTCGTGACAGCAGCATTTATATAAGGGGAAGTAATTCAATCACGCTCGGCAATGTCACTTTTCCCCTCACAGAGAAAAAGAAGAGCTTTCAACCAATTTGTGCCGAGGCAGGATAAAAATGGCTGCAACTCCAGCCCTTTGACAGCCACTGACCTAGAAATGATTTGCTTTACTGTGAGAAAGAAACACAGAAAATAAATCAGTTCACAGATTTGTTATCATCATCAGAGCTGGATAATTAGGACTAAAACCTATAATCCTGATTACTGACGTCAGATATTTTTCCTGGAGTTCTGCTCATGATTATTAATCCTGAGTATTTGTGTTATGAAATGATTTACCTCCTCGTCTATTCAGCATTAACAGGCAGGTGAAATGAAAGCTGGAAATGACAGGCTGTCAGCATTATCTCCACCTCACGGTCGAACAGGCCTGAACCCGACCGTGACCCAACTACAGCCTGATGGCTGATTACTGCACAGAATCTACTCTTTGTTGTTTTTGCACTACGATGGCAATCAGCCAGCGAATCTGCCTGCGTGAGCTGAACTGTTTGCTGCAGAGCGACGGCATGCTGAGCCTGAGAAACTGCAGCAGAGCAGGAATCAGTCGACACAAACACGGAGGTTTCCCTGGATGTGATTCAGGCCGAGTGAAGGCGTCACTGAGCTGCTCAGACTGAAACACTGCTAGTAGGAGTGGAGGAGGAATCACTGGGTAGAATTCACTTTTATTGGATATAAAACACAAAACAACTAAAGAAAGTTAGTATCAAATAAATACGATAAGATTCATTTTATTGGATATAAAATATAAAATAACTGAATAAAATCACTATCAAATAAATACGATAAGATTCATTTTTCTTGGATATAAAATATAAAAGAACTAAATACAATTATTATTCAGTAATATAAGATTTATTTTTTTACTTATTTAATCGTGAAATTGTTGTGCCAGATATTGCTCAAAAAAAAACCCTATACCTTGAGAATAACTGCAGTGAATCACAGAATAGGATGTAAGTGTAACGCATAAGTAAAAAACTAAAACCAGACACTGACTGGATGAAGTCGAGCCTAAAACTGGAAATATTCTGAATGGAGTCTGGGCTACAGCCGTCAGTGCCATTAATTTACCCAAAATGGGTCCTAACAGAAAAAAATTAGAATTTCAATGAATTATAATCTAGTCTAAAATGACATGATGTATAATAATAATAATAATAATAATAATAATAATAATAATAATAATAATAATAATAATAATAATAACATGATAATAAAAAGTACCTAAAAGAAGAGCAACACAAGCACGAGACATTAATTAAAATGAAAACAAAACGAGAATAAAAATTAAATGTGAAAACGATACTGAAATAGTAAAATAATATAGGTAATTAAATAAATATTGTAAAAAAACATTGAGGCGTTGTCCACACATAGCCGGGTATCTCACAAAACGAAGATATTTTTCTACGATTCGGCCTATCATCCACACGAAAACGCAGATTTACGTCATCAAAAACGATTCTTTTTAAAAACTCCGACCAAAGTGAAGATTTGTGAATTCTCCGTTTTATGCGTCTGCATGTGGACATCAGTAATCGGGGTTTTGCGTTTCGAAACGTCACCGCCTGCGACAAAATATGTTCTTACGTCACATATGCGACCCGTGTTTACATTCGGTAACAGTATGGATGCTCTCACAAGGTTTTGGGCGCTGTTTCTTGTACAGGCGCTTTTTACTTGCTTGTTTTTACAAGCCCAGATACTGCTCCACATTCAACATTGTGTCTTGTTGACTTTATATTCCAAAACTACGTTTAAGAGCAATTCTGCCTCCTTATCGGTCCACACGAACGAGCCTGGCGCCATGTTTCATATTTCGTGGAAGTGACGTTAGAGACGGAAGCTTACTCTGATTGGATAGGATTTGAGGAACTACTGCCACCTAAAGGTCCGGCATGCTTATGAATGTGCTTAAAAACGCACTTATGCGGTTAGGTGTGGATGAAGTTTTTTTCTAAAAACGAGGTGGTGTGTACGTAAGTTTTTTTCTAGACGGAGGGGGCAGGATGTTCGGTTTTACAAAAACCCTGCTACGTGTGGACAACGCCTGAAACTGATGCCACTGAGAATATATTACAGATGATATTGATGTGTTTGTATTTGAGGATTCAGCTTCTACTCAGTAAAAATAACAGAAATCTGTTTAATCATCTACAGAAAGTCCTCAGGTGGGTTTCCTCCAATCAGGATGTGGGATTCTGATGAGAGAAACTGAGCACCCGGTCTGTCGGGTTTATAAAACAACCATCCACTACAATAGCTGCTGTACAGGTGAGATGAGCCACACCTGACTGCACACCTGAGCTGACGGACAGGTGATGGTATCACTGAAGGCCACAAGCTCAGATTCACCTCCTGAGGGCAGAAAATGTTCTTTCAAGCTTCTGCTGATTTACTAATTAACTGTTCATTAAAGCGTCATCTGAAGGCGCCTTCCACGAACTACGAGAACGAAGAACGTCTCATCCTGTCATAAATGACAGGAAATAAATCCTCTGTTCATCAGAAGATGTTCTAAATGTTCTACCTGCAGATTATCAGCCTAAAGGAACCATAAACCACCAGAACCAGCAGCAGATTAAATCCCTGGTTAGTTTCTGTTTAAATGATGAGAACAGAGAGGATAATAGCTCAGCTGCTGATCCAGAACCAGAACTACTGAGGAATAAAACCGTTAGCAGCTGCTTCTACATCAGCCAGATGTTGCTGTTGAGTTGATCAGGAGGTGATCGATTATCACATCCAATATTTTCTGATAATTAGTCCCATTATTTCTATAATTTCTGATGTTAGACAGTAAACTGGACCCTTCTTCTGCATCCAGCCAACAGTCTGACTCAATCTGAAACCTATTAATGTCCGTTTGGAGGAACCCGGTGAGGATTACAGCAGAACATTCCTCCTCTGACTCCGCTCCAAACCTCAGTGTTTGAGAAGATCACTCACCCAAATCCAAGCATCTGTTCTGCATTTTACTCAGCCAGAATCAGAATCTGTCTTCGCTCTGCTGTCAACACACAGCGTCCAATAAGAGCCATGAATAAATGTGAGCAGGTAGCAGCTGCACACACCTGGATGGAGCTGCGATGGTTTTCTTACTGCCAGCAGCTAAAAGTAGCCTCCTGCATCACGATCAATCCATTCAGAGCTGCAGGGATTAAGGTATCACTTGGCAAGCCGGTTTTAGAGATGACTAAACGTTGTTAAGCCCTGAAACACAGCGGAACAAGGATGGCAAACCTTTAAAAGCTGCTCCAGATGCAGGTTTGGCTACAAATACATGTGTTTTAATCTCACTGTGGGTCTCTATCTACTGTACTGAACCTAACCACTGTGGACATGAACCAACCAGCTCCTAATGGACTCCTCAGACATCTCGTCCACAGCAGAGCTCTGACCTCCACTCAGGATTTCTGTCTTTCAGGCTTTTACAGCATTACGGGTCGCTGACATTTACCAGCAGAGATGTGTAATGCAGTTTAGAGTTCAGCTCTTATCACAAGATTTACAGTTCTGACAAAACACATCAAAACAAAACAGACTCTACTGAAACTTTCCAACAAAGTGTCAGTCTAACCCTCAGTCTGCTTCCAGTGAGCAAAACAGACATTAACCATCATTTTCTACCAGCTTCACTCAGCTGCCACTTTTACTGTCAAATAATATGATGTTTTTCTGTCACTATGCAGCTGATCAGTCTGAATTCACCTTTTCAGAGTCTGTTTAGACTTTATTTATTCATGTCACACCAAAACACTAAGTTCTGGAACTCTGCACATCTAATTCCAACATCTAGACCCCTATCAACATCTAGACCTCTATTAACATCTAGACCTCTATGAACTCCAGGTTCTGGTTCCTACCAATGAGTCCACATCAACATTTAGTCTAAATATCTAAAAACTGGAACCTTGTCTCTTCATACTGACCAAACATCAGATTCTACTGATGTTAGAGCCTCAACAGTTGGAGAAATGTGGACCAAAGACTGTATTTTAGTAGAAATATGGATCCATCCATAGATAAAAACTTACAGGAACTTTACCGAGACACTAGACCAGCCTGGATGGAACATTTGTTTTATTTTCAACAACCAATAATTAAACTATGTCCTCTGTTGGATCCATTCAGTCATTCTGATCAAACTATTCTGTCTGTTCTCACCACATTTCATGGCAGTTGGAGTTTTATTTCTGGAGATATCGGACCCTCAAAGGGGCTTCACAGGTTTTTGAGGGTGAAAAAAAATCTCAGATCTAAAAACATATGAAATTCTCAAATTTCAGCAAAACCACTGGACAGAAGTCAGTTTTAGGTGTGAAATAAGAAATCACAAAAAGTGAAATGACCCAGACTGGCCCTGTAGCTCTATAAACATCCTTTTGGCTCTTTAAATCAATCTTAGGTGCTCCGAGTGATTCCAGTCGAAGCCTGGTGCTTAGTGTAAAATGATTTCCTCTACAGAACCTTTGAGTCGGGCTGATTTAGAGCAGCAGAGTCGGACCTGAAGCCTCTGATGTAACTACAGCAGCTTATATCCGCCTGACAGCATCAGCTGGGCTCCAGGACTCAGTATCTGACATCTGCATAACGCCGATACCAGCAGCTTCAGTCTGGAACGCAGAGGCAAAGCTTCCCAGGCAGTAATGCTGTTGGGTCACACTGTAACATACGACAGAGTTTCTGAACAGGTTTCAGGTTTCTACCATGTTTATATGATAAATCATGTGAATACAGAACATCACGCGTGTAAAACAGCATCAGTCTATTTCAGTCCAGCTCAGTGCTGTTCAGCTCGTCAATATTTCAGCTTTAAAGAGGAAATATGCGAACACAAGGAGTTCAAACAACAAAGAACCTCAGCCCAAGTGGATCCACAGCAGGAACTGGTTCTGTTCATCTGCAGAACTCAACATGAGGAAGGATTTCACACTGAGGGTTCTGGAGGAAAACCACCGAACGTTAAAACACAGAGCACGTTGTCATCAACTAGATCTCCAAACTGACTATTAGTCTGGAACCGCAGAAGTAAACAGATGTTCGACTTCCAGTCTGTCCTTCAACTGATCATTCTGTTCTTAAACTGCTGACATCTCACCAAAATCACCACATTTCACTCGTCTAATTAAAAAATCTCCAAAAATAAACAGTTTGCATCTGATTCTATAAAACCAGAACCTCCTCCTGGTTCTTACTCATCCACAGAGTTTCAGGTTGAACTGCAGGCAGTGTGTCCTCAGAGGGACTAAAATAAATGCTGCAGAAACGGAGAGAGAACAGGTTGTTGGAGATCCATCCAGCATGGAGAAACATCTACAGCTGAGGAGCAGAGAGTAAACATGGAGATAGAAGAATATCTACAGGATGAGGAGATGGTAGGAGCTTCTGGAAGATGTTTCTAGAAAGGTCCTCCAGAACCTCCAGCTGGTTTCTTCTGAAGCTCCTACCATCTCCAGAACCTGGATGACTGAGAACTTCCACAGAAGTATTAGTTCAGAGTTTAACATCTGAGAGACCTGGTGGATTAATATTATGTGTAAAGTAGTAGTTTTTTCTTTTCTCTGGCTTCCACCATTTTATCTGCCAGAAGACATCTCTGAGTTCTCTCCTGGTTCCTCACAGCTGCAGAGTTTAGAGATGGAGGAGCTGCAGAGTTTAGAGATGGAGGAGCTGCAGAGTTTAGAGGAGCTGCAGGGTTTAGAGATGAGGAGGTGCAGAGTTTAGAGGAGCTGCAGGGGATCTAAATCTGAACTCTTTCCTGTAAAACGGTCGGAGAAACTCTAGCTGGTCCCGTACAGTCCCGCTGTAAACACCTCCGTTAATGTCGGACCGGTGACCCTCCATGCTAACGTTAGTAGGACATTAAAACAGTTGATTTACCGATAAAAGCTCTGGTTCTGTTCGGTTCTTCATATCTAACAGATTTATTCAGACTGAAGCGGAGACAAACTGACAATAAAACATCAAAGTCAAAGCTCCAAACCAGGACCAGCTCATAATGGAGCTAACTTAATGCGTCAGAGCTAACAGCTAACTCCAGCAGTCTCCGGTGGGTCTCACTTTGTCCCGGGAGAGGACGCGGACCCTGCCTGGCTTGGCCCGGCCCGGCCCGGCTCGGCCCTAATACTCCAGGAAGACCCACCTTTCCGATCCAAGCTAACATTAGCCTCTAGCTTAGCGTGAGGAGGGTGAGTTAGCTGCGGGCTAACGTTAGCCGAGCGGGATAAAAAACTACAGTTTAGGATAAAATTTGCCGAACCGGCCTCACAATCTGGCCCTGGGCCGGTATGACCCGGTCCAGTGTGCCCCGGGCCGGTGGGGCAGCTCCGGGCCCGCAAAGCAGTTAGCTATCCGGCTAATGGAGACATTCCCGTACCCACCTAATAACATGGTCGCTCCCAGATCCACATACCACGGAGAGGAGGAGGCAAACAGCCACTAAACTCCGCTTTCAGTCCTCAATCTGCGGCCACCGCGGCCCGACCAGCCGCCCCGGAGCCCGCTTCAGGTGGAGCTGCGGTCCCAGGCGGCCCGGAGCCCGTTTTTCAGCCTATTTCTGCGGATTTCGGTGATTCGGTGCCTCGGTGAGGAGTGCGTTGAAAGGAGAAACCTGCCGCGGAGGGAGGGAGCTCAGCAGCGGTAATGGCGCCTCTCTCTCTCTCAACAGCCACTGGAAGGCTATGGCGCTCCACCACTATCACTGGAGATACCTGTCTGTCTGTCCTAGACCTGTCTGTCTCTCTGTTTAAGCTGCCTATCTGTAGATGCCTGTCTGTCTGCCCTGTACCTGTCTGTCCTATACCTGTCTATCTGTAGATACATGTCTGTCTGTCCTATATCTGTCTGCCCTATGCCTGTCTGTCTGCCCTATACCTGTCTGTCTTATACCTGTCTATCTGTAGATACCTGTCTATCTGTCCTATACCTATCTGTCCTATACCTGTCTGCCCTATACCTGTCTATCTGTAGATACCTGTCTGTCTGCCCTATACCTGTCCATCTGTCCTATACCTGTCTGCCATATACCTGTCTATCTGCCCTATTCCCGTCTGCCCTATACTTGTCTATCTTTAGATACCTGTCTATCTGCCCTATGCCTGTCTGTCTGTCCTATACCTGTCTATCTCTCTCAACAGCCACTGGCAAGCTATGGCGTTCTACCATTATCACTGTAGATACCTGTCTGTCTCTCTATTTTACCTGTCTGTAGATACCTGTCTGTCTCAGATAGATAGACAGGTATCTACCTCTTACCTCATATGTATATGTATGTATGTATATACACACTACAGACTGTATAGTTGTAATGTTATATATTATATATAATATACCACATACAGTGTAATATATATTCTACAGACAGTATAATATATAGTATATAATACATACTATACTAAAAACAGTATAGTATATAATATACTACATACAGTATAATATATAATATACTAAATACAGTATAGTATATAACGTTATATATTATATATAATATTCTACACAGACAGCATGTTAGTGAATCCGTTCCTCTGTCCTCTAATAAATATGTAATAAATATTTCTTTCTGTCTCGTTCCTCATTCATTTCAATAATACTCTTTATTGGCAGGAATGTGAGCTGAACCATGTTGCCAAAGCATCTGAATACAAATTAAAATTTCTCTCTCAGTGATGTAATTAGGATGTTATTGCAGTAGAAACTGTTAATCAGGGATAATGTGGTGCAGGTTTGCTCAGCAGGTTCAGGTGCTGAATGGATGATTGGTCCTCATGAAGTCTCTGATCTCCATCGTTTATTTTAGTCACTAAATAAATCACTTCATCAAAATCTAATTGTGCTTTAAAACTCTCCTTGAAATATGTTACAACAGCGTTTGTGCAGCGTTGCAGTCTGAACACTGACAGTAATGAAAAGAAACGCTGCTGTTAGGCAACGCCGGCTGCACGAAGGAAGATCCTTCATTTATATTTCAGTTGTTCTGGTGGATCAATACGAGCTGCTGGTTCCTCTGGGTTCCCTGGAGAACCCTGTTGTGTTAATGAGCCTCAGAGAGGAAACACACAGAAAATCGAAGCCTGGACCAGCTGAGATTTATTTTTAATTTAATGCAGGCTGCGAAAAACCACAGAAACAGACTGTTTCTGTTTGTTCAGGATTTAAGAGAGCTGCCATTTTACAGCTGTGATGCAACACCAACGAAGAAGAAACAGAACGCTGTCATCACCTGAAGGAGCAGCAGCTGAAGTGTGTTTCCGATAAAATATGTCCACAAAAAGTCTTTATTTACCGAGTCTTGACTGGTTTTAGGATTTATTAATCACTGGACTAATCTTTGCCTGTAAAACACGTTGAATAGCTTCAGTGTGATCAGACGATACAGAAATAAACCACATAGCAGTTCATCTCAGAAGAACCGCTCCCTGAAGGAAGTTCTACAAGAACAGGTCCAGAAAGAGGTTCTGCAGTTGGACCAAAGGGTCAAACCACTCTAAGACGAACAATAATAGTGAACAGGAGGACGGAGAACTGATGTACAGTTCTAACTCCAGAAGCTCTAGCAACCCTTATGGGAACTAACAGGAAACAGCACAGACAGATTACAGCTGAGGGGAAACTACAGAAGCCTGCAAGGGCCAACATACATCATACATCATATGCATAGCAAGGAAGGAAGGTACAGACTGAACTTAGAGTTTTTAACGAGGTCTAAAGACGGAGGAACTACCCAGAACCGAGTACAACGAAGCCAGGACAGTTTACAGGAAGAGGGACAGAAGAACCACCCAGAAAACTGAGAACATACAGAGGCCACAACACCAAATCATACCCACTGAACCAGTGCAGACAGAGGCCTGGGATGACCTACTGTTAGACCTTCTACTGCTAGACCTTCTACAGTCCAGTAAAGATCTGAGATCCTCTTTCATGGCAGGTATGGAAGCAGGTCAGCCAACGAGGGGTCCTTGTTCAGCTGATTATCCAATGGAAACGCTCCTCACACAGAGTAAGAAGAGGGAGAAGATGGAGGCCATGAGATGCCTTCTACTCTCTGGTTTGGTCCAAAGATCTTCAGTTTCCTGTCAGAGGAGGAAACAGGAGAGATGGATGGATTAAATAGTTGACAGCTGATTGATTGATTGATTGGAGCTCTGTTGTCTCTGGTAGTTTATTGATCATCTGCTGGAGAATTCAGGTGTTTAAAACATTTCCACTGGTCTTTATTCTTTAATTCATTGAACACTGAGAACTCAGAGCTCCTCCTGCTGGAATGTTCTAGATTCTCCTCTAACTGCTGACTTCCCTCCATCCTACAGTCCAGTGGGTCTGACTGGATCAGTTTAAGGACCTCTGGACAGATGGACATCCATGGTTGAACAGAGACAGCAGGTCTGAAGGATCTGTGGGTCTTCACCTGGAAGCACTGCATCATGGGATTTAACAGCCAGAAACCTGCAGGAAGTTCACTGAACATCTATAACAATGCTTTGAAATGCTGAGCTTTGTAAGAACTTTGTGGAATATTAGTTATATATTAGTCATATTTGATCATCTGTGAAGCTGAAATCATTGAAAAGCAGAAACCTGCATCATCAGCTAACTGGAGGCGGAGCCAGGATTCTGAACAGGTCTCCAGGCCTTCAGGGCTCACTCTAGTTGGGCTTTTTTTGCTTTAGATGTTGCTGGGAATTGTGGGAAATGCAGTTTGTGATAAGCCCCAGAGAGAAGATCAGCATCCTGCAGCTGGCTGAAGCTTTCAGGAGATCAGAGCTGCTGCTGCTTTAAATACTGGCTGAAGGGGAGGAGCCAGGACCTGAAACACCAACCTCCAACCGCTAGTGTCCTATTACTGCTGCAAGAGATACAGTCTAAAAAAGTAGCTCTGAGCTCAACAAAACAGTTAGTAGACAAGTTGTAGTGAGATTATGTTCAAACAATAAAGTACACAAAGTTACCGGAATCAACCTGTGGTCAGTACTTATCAATTACTGAAACATTGGCAGCATAAACACAAGTCGATTAAGATGGAAATGAGTAAAGGGGCACCATGACAAAGATTTATGTGGAAGTTAATGACCCCCGACCAGAGTTCTTATGTCAATCAAGTTAGAATGCAGGAAGTCCTTGACTTACACTGGAGTTCAGTTCCTACAGCTCTACATATCTTGTTTGTTGGTTTTATGGTATCAGTTAGTTCACCAGAAAAGTCATGAATACCAATGGTTTGCATGCATGTATGAATGATGTATGAGAAGATAACAGAATATACTGCACTGTATTTACACTAAGAGCATTTTGTTCTATTTAATTTCATTTCCATGGAGATGGCATACCTTTACTTGTCAGCACCAGAAGAGTGTGAGTTACGCTGGGAGCCATAATGAAATACAAAAAGTTAGTGAATGTAGCACAGTCCAAGGTGTAGTCCAACCAGAGAATGTCAACAAAGCCGTGTGATAGCACGGTGACGACGTATTCATCCACTCTGCTCATCATGTAGTTCCAGTAACCAGTTCAGACATAACAATGAAACGCCATAGGTCCAAAGACCCCCAGTGAACTGAGAAATACAGCATATTTATATCCCAGCGACTTGTTTATGTGGGTGGATGCCAATCAAAGCTGTGACTTTACTGTGTCCTGATAGTGAAGGTGTTCAAATAGTCATGAGTAGCCCTGAGCCCAGTTCTTAGATGATTAGTTAGAAGAGAGAAGTAGTTCCAACTAGGAGAACATTAGGAATGTGTAGATGTGGACAGAATCAGTGTATATGTATATTGTGCCGATACAGTGTTACTGCATCAAGCAAAGCCCATACATTGTAGCTCAGCTATAAGCCGTGGTTGTTCCAGCAGATGGAGTGGAGTCCTGTAGAATCCTGTAGAGATCAGAGGAGGAGTCACAGAGACAGCAATTAAAGCAGAGGCCATTGTGGGTGGGTACTAGCAATGGGCACCAGCACAAAGAAGAATGAGGGAACAGAATACCTGTTTGACGAACGCACGACCAGGTGGTCGTGCGTTCGGTGGAGAAATTTGCACTTTTTCTCCTTTGTCTCTTACATCTGTGTTTCCCTAGTGAAACTCCTGCTGCCCACAGTCTACCCTTTTGCTACATTTTCCGAAATTTTCCCATGGCCACAGACATATTTCTCTTACCAGCATTACAGTAAATTATTTTTGTGATGATTCTTACAGACAATATTACTTTCACTGGTATTTCTGGAATCACTTTTAATATTTTCTAGATGTTTTGGACAGATCTTGACTCACTTTTTGACATTATTCACAAACATTTTCTTGCCACATTTGTGGGCTTCTTTTCTACTAACACTTTTACGGGTACTTCTTACCAAATTACAGGACTTTTCTTCCTATAGTTTCTGCATATTATCCTACATTGGGGAATGAGTTCTGCTGACTTTTGGACTTTTCATTTCTCACAAGGAAACAACTTCTTTTGGTGCCCATACATACAGACACCAGGAGGATTAAGACGAATTGATTTTATGTCTTGTTTTAGTAATTTTTGGCTGGTTCTGTTGTTTTGTGTCTTTTGGTATTGCCATTGTTTTGCCATTCTGTGTCATTTTGACTCTCTTTTCATTTGTTTCTTTTTTCTGCTGTTTCGTGTCACTCTAGGTCTTGTTTGTTTCATGTTGTGTCTGCTTTCCATCATATTGTTCCACCAGGTGGAACCTCTTACTGTTTCATACTGTGGAGATCAGAGGAGGGTAGTTTCATGTTGAAAAGCACAGTGCATTATGGGAGTTTAGCTAGTAAAGGGGCACCATGACAAAGACTTCTGTGGCGGTTAATGACCTCCGTCCAGAACATGTGTGAAAACAAGCTGGAATTAAAAAAGAAAAAAATACAGTATATTCATATCCCAGTGGCTTGTTTTTGTGTCTGGATGTCAATCAACATTGTGTCTTTAGTTTCTACTGCCCATAGATTATTCTAATTTCTCGTGTTTTATCTGCATCTGGTCCAGACTTTAACTGTATGAAAGACATTTCTGTTTACTGATAAAAACAATCTCAAGAACACATCATATTCTTTAAAAACCTAATGTCAGATAATGAAGCAGCTGCTTATTCTTAATCTGAAGCAAACTAGCCATTAGCAGGAGTTATGCTAATGTGCTATATGACGACGTAAATAACAAATGAGGGATTCCTACGCTTTACAAAGCACTTTCCACATTGTCAGACCTTTACAATGCACTTAAAGCAGCTTTCTAACAGACTGAAGGACAGAATGAGAGTTTTTGCTCTCTAACAGTGGAAATTAATTACAGTGCTCAGCTCAGATCCCCTGCAGACAGTTGCTCAACATCTCAGGCCACAGGAGGCTCTGAATGAAAGGATCAGTGGCCAGCAGCATCTGGGAGGGCCTCCACATGTTTTCTCCTTCATGGAGACACGGCTTTCCTCAGCAGTTTGGAAACACATCATGTGAATTTCTCAACTGGAGACTTTGGACAAAACAGAATTTCCTCAGACTTTAATGAGCAGTCCAGCATTACTCTACTCACACAAAGGACTTCCTCTGGACGGTTTTATTTTTTGTGTGGAGTTATGTAAACCTACTCTGATTAATATCGTTTAAACAATGGATGAACTGACTGTGTTTAATGTGAAATAAGTTTTCTTAACATGTTAGCATCTTTCATTAAACCCTCAGTACGCGAAATGTCTAGCACCAGTCAGCTGATAAACACCAGAATCCACCAGGAGATGGTTCCACAGTTAAATCATCTCACATGTTGGCAGTGGAGAGCAAATCTGAGCTACAAAGAACCAATTATTACACTCCTTCTTCACCAAAATGGCAGAAACTACACCCCAGACCAGACAGAAAGTTCTCCAGCAGCTTGACATCATGTCATGAAGGGGTTTCAGTCCATCACGATCTTGTTAATGACTGACAGGAAGTCGTCTGGTGGGTGTGGTCAGGAGGAACCAATAGTCAGAGCTCTTGGTTTACCTCAACCGAACCCTCACCTGTTCACGAGTTCTGGGTGGAATCCTGTCCCTCCACACCTGGAGGGACAGGTGAGTCCAACCTTACTTACAGGTGATTCCTGAGGGCTGAACAACACAGCCAGTGTAGCATTCACTCTGGAATAGTGATGAACACACACCTGCCCGTCACAATCAGTCACAATCAGTTGCAGTCAGTCACTTCCATACTATTGGACCTTCTCACAGTCACTCCCAACACCTCAGCCAATCACCTCTCACACCTGGAATCCACCCCTGTTCCTTTGTTTGAAGTTGAAGCCCATCAGCTTCATTCACTCACAGACAGTCACTGAACAGCAGGATCACCCCACAGCACTCATCTCTGCAAACCATTCACTTTTTACAAGCCTGGAAACCTGGAAATAACAGCATCAAAGAGGACGCCTGCTACTGCTTTTTGGATTTCTGGATGCCACCCACCTGAACCCACATTGTGCTGAACATTGAATATTGGTGAGCAACTAATATGACAAATGACTGATGATGATGATGATGATGATGATGAAAATTATGAAGCCTGTCTGCTGAACAGGTTAGGCTTGAACTGATGGCGAGCTACCCTGGACCACACTGGACAACCCTCTGACACGTTTCACCCCTTCAACCACCCCACTCATTGGCAGGTCTAAAGCCCACAGCTTCATCCCTTCCACAACGGTGTGGTAGGACTTTGTTGGATTTGTTGGAATTTGTTGGAACTGTTTATTGAATCAGCTTATCGTTCACTTCAACCAGGAATTGTCAACGGACTATTGATAATTGAACTAAGCACATAGTCACTTTATATCGTTTAAAGTGAAGTTGCTTATTCTTAATTGGATTGATTGAAGGACAGGTCAAGGTTGATTTTTTTTCTTTGATTTTTTTAAATTCTGATTTTCTGCTTGTGTTTTGTATTATTATTTTGATCATTGGTTTTGCCTTGATGTATTCAAGTATTTTCTGTTGATTATTTTAATACATTACCAGTAAACCAAGTTTTGTGTTTTGTCTTCATTAGTTTTCACACAGCTCCCAGAGCCAAACCTTATCACAGCCTAACCCATAGCCTAACTAATGGTAGCCTATTTACATTTGCAAGTGCTACACCAGGTTAGTGGGTTAGAGGGAATGTTGAGCTGAAAGTCACACTTTTTAGTATCAGGGAGATGCTTCTCTTTAAACCTGGCTAGATCTCCATGGTAACGGATGCTGTGGAGTTAGGTCTCCATGGTAACTGATGCTGTGAAGCCATCATTTGAACATTACCATCTCCACTGTTTTTTCCAGGGTTTGTTGCTGCCAGGTTGTTTTTTTATGTGTTGTTTTTGTTTGTTTGTTTACAGTGTAGACTGAATATTTTGGGACGGTTCAGTCAATAATGAGCTAGACTGAAACTTTTGATGGACTTTTTCATGACTTTCTGACCAAAAAAAAATAAAAAAATTACCCAATTAATCCTAAAATATTTGACCACACAACTGTTTGTTGTTGTTGTTGTTACTATTGTTTTTAGTGGATATAAACCTTTAAAAACGGTTACTTTACAAATTTGTTTACCAAATAGGTTTTTTTCTATTGATCTTTGACAACTTTTATGGTTATATTAAATTAAAATAAATAAAATTGAGTGAAAAAACTGAAAAGTGATAATTATAGGTTTGACCGTTTTACTCTATTTGAATCTGCTAAAAAAATCGTTAATTTCTACTTATTTGCGGGTTTTTTTTTATTATTTCTGTTTGTTTTTACATTTTGTTGAATGTTACAGTTTTCTACAGTCATTTTAGATTTTGTTTCTGCCATATTGTCAGCATTTGAACTGGAGTTTTATAAAGATGAACACCATGATGGAATCGTCTCATGATGAAACTTTGAGCCTCTTTGGTTAAGAACAGGTTCATTCGTTGTTTCTATAGAACATTTAAGACAAACAAAGACGGAATTTAGAGCTCAGTGAATAAAATATTCCAGACTTTTATTCTCAGTTCCTGGAAAAAGCCCTCATATGAATAATCTGACAGTTAATCTGGAATAATTTCAGATCAAAACCCCAGTAAACAGCAAGAGACCTTCAACTGGAAGATGATCTCCAGGTGAACATGAACACACATGACCATATGAACACGCTACAGTCTGTCTGCTGGGTAAATGGTGCTGAATTGCTTCCAGATCTGCAGGAAGTGATGCGTGTTCTTTCTCTGAACCACCCTCAAACCCACACATGGAAAGTTGTTGAGACTCTTCAGGGTTTCCAAGAAGTCGCTGCATCACGACTAACCTTCAGTAAATGATCCAGCAGCTGACGTCACGTCTGTCCGGAGCCGTAAACGCAGAACAAACACGCTACATGTGAGCAGGAATAGAAGCCGAGGCCGGTTTAATCTGACTCATTACATTAATGATGTCAGGGTTTGGAAGGAATAAGTCCAGCTAACATCTCATCTTTAAGGTCAGAAGAACCAAAACTTTAACATTGGAGCAGCAGAATTACACAAATACAACTAAACTCTGAGACTAATAGTCACATTTATTCACCTTTACAACCAAAACCAACGTCAGAAGATCCTTTAAACCTGGAAGATGTGGTCTGGAGCCTCCATGGATCGGACCAGTTCCTCAGAACTTCCCACAAAAAGCAACAAATAAATATAAAGTTAAAAACTTGTGTTCATAATGAGGGTCATTAGGTAAATAATACATCAAATTATTGATAAACAACAAGGACTTAATTATTATGAATGATCAACTTAAAAACCTCCGTTCATAATGATACTAATTAAGTACATAAAGTTAATGACAAATAACATGGAAATACTATTTGAAACAACTTTCATTTCATTAATAATCAGCTTTAAAACATGTTTATCATAAAGGAAGGGATTTTAACAAAACTTTAACTGTTTGAACTTAATTTCCTTAGAAGTTTTCTACATTTAAATTTTTTTTTTTTAAGATTGTCATATATCAGAATATGGATGTTATTTAATTGTAATTATGGAATCATTAATGTGTAAAGAAGATCTAGTTTAATGTTTAATCTGTAATAAAATGTCAGTTTATAATGAAATATATGAAAACATAACAGTAAAATAATCCCAGTGCATCAAACATACTTAAATGTACTCAGGTACTTCATCTACAGGTGATTTAGAGCTTGAAACAGCAGGAGTTTAGCTTTTAGCGCCTCCATGTGTTCACAGGTGGAACTGCAGGATAAAATCTGCTGGTTAGAAAAATAAAAATCTGAAAAATAATCTTCTGTAGAAATATTCTGATAATTTATTCTCACTTAAACTGAGTTACATAAAGTTTTTATTATCAGATAAATCATCAGTCGACGTGTTTTCAGCTGCTTCTGTTTTCTCCCAATATTTTACTATTTTATATTTATTTTATCCTAAATAATTATTTCACAGTTTAAATATAATTTTCTGCTTTGTTTCAGTATTTTATACTATTTAACAACTTGTCTAATAAATAGATTTTACAATCCTTCAGGTCACTTTGTTATTTTTAAAATGTGTTAAATTAAAAGAAACACAACTTAATTTGATTTCAAAGAAAATTAACCGACACATTTATATATTAAAATCTAAAGAATATTTTATAAAATGCAACCTGACTAATTTAAATATTAGGTTCAACACCCTAAAATGCTATAAATAACTGATTAATTTATATATTATATGTAATAAATAACACACATTTACCAACTGAAGAATTCATATTTTCATCTAAAACTTAATCATTAAACTACTAAAGTTAACATCCAACAAGTTCCTATAAAATATAAACTTATCTGACTATTTAAATATTACAATTAAAACTCCACAAGATCATTTCTCATGTAAATTTAATTGACTGATTTTGAATCTACTTTGAATTTCATGGTAACACTCTGCGATATAAAATATTAATTTACATGTCTACTTTAAATATTCATGTTAAAAAGGGACAAAATAATATTATGATATAAAATTTCATTTGTTACATCAACTTAAATATTAAGGTTAGCCTATAGTATTATTTATAATATAATTTAAATATTAAATGCTCAAAAATATTTTTTGAAACTTCATTTATTTGCTGAATAAACTGATTCTGATTAAATGATGTCAAAGGTTCCATCAGTAGTTCCAGTTCCAGCCAGCAGGAGGCAGCAGAAGAATGAAACTATAATAAATAACTGATGAACAGCAGCCTGTTCCTGTTAGTTCAGACCTATAAATACACTACCAGTCTGTAGTCTGGACACAGACTCTCATTAGTGCTGTTCATTTATTGGACTATTTCTATGTTGTACATTAATACTGAAGATTATCTCTTTTTTATTTACAACATGATTCCATCTGTGTTCTTTCATAGCTTTAATGTCTTCAGTATTAACCTAGAATGTATAAAATAATTCAATTAAAACCACTGAAAGAGAAGATCTGGTTCCGTCAAATACAAGGGATTTCTTAGTTGTTTCTGTTACACGTCAGTATTTCAGCTCAGACTTGACATAAACAGGACATGCTGTGTTCTGTGAAGTAAGACGGTTAAAGGTGTTAAATTAAACCCTAATGATTCATACTCCAGTGATACCAGACAGACAGGATGTTCAGACAGACCCATCTCCCTCTGAGGGTCTGAAGGCTTTCATATTCTATTCAACGTCTCATAGTTTCTGTTTTTAACCAGTTTTGTGACTATAAAAGTCGACCTGATTGTGACATTTCAGTCATTCTCAGGATAAACCCAGACTCCCCACAGCAAAAACCACAGAGCTGAGAGAGGACTTCACATTTTAAACGTCAAACAGGAAGGAAAAGGTCAAAAACACCCTGCCAGACAGTTTTAGGCGCAAATATCATCAAGAAGTATCAGAAATTCACCCCGACCTCAAAGGATGTGCTTGGAAGTCAGAAGTAAAGTCGACTAGCTGGTTGAAGGGGGAAAACTTCCTGTCATTTAACACAGGATTAAATCAGTTTTTCTTCTCTTTAATACTCCAGTTATTCCTCTGTTTTCTCCTCCATCAGTCCTCCAGTGTTTCTTATTACTAATTAATCAAAAATCAATTGTAATTAAAGCTGCAAGCAGCATTGGACAGGTCCTCGCATCCGTGCTGGTCGGCGAATCCACGCACGTCCACCAGGCGGCGCTGCGACCGAGAGTGCGTGTCGGCCTACGGATGCGACGAGGGCCGGACTCTGACCACACATTTAAAATTTCAGGCAGATTGGAGCATGTTCAGGCTGCTTCTACAGCTCTTCCTGTCCATCCACCAGGTGGCGCTGCGACCGAGAGTGTATATCGGCCTACGGATGTGATCAGGGTCGGACTCTGATCACACAAATCAAATTTCAGGCAGATCGGACCATGTACAGGCTAGTTATAGAGCATTTCCTGTCCATCCAACAGGTGGCGCTATGGCTGTGGCTGTATTTCAGCATGTGAATGTCATCAGGGCGGGACTCTGATCATACATGTAAAGTTTGAGGCAGATTGGAGCATGTTTAGGGCAGTTACACAGCAGGTGATGTTTAATGGCGAAGCATCAAAATTCACGAGGCCGCCATGGCCACGCCCTCAGACTTAAGGTGAGCATTTTGATAACTTTTGTTCACCCATGCCTGGAGTACATCCTGGCCGAATTTCAGTTCTCTCGGTCTTACCCTGTTTGAGTTTATAGCTTTTGAAAATGTCTAAAAATGAGCCAAAATCGTCAAAACATATGACATATAATTCAAAATGGCCGACTTCCTGTTGGGTTTTGGGCATGGGTGTCAATTACATTTTTGTGTGTCCTGACGAGTTACATAAGCCTCCCAAGTTTCATAATTCTAGCTAAAACGTACTGGCCGTAGTAACTGTTTGAAATTTTCCAGGTGGCGCTATGGAGCCATTTTGCCACACACATGTGCAGTTTCCCTAAAATATAAAAGGGGTTGCCGGTCCAGATATGTGTGGTAATTTTGGCGAGCGTTTGAGCATTTTTAACCTGTCAAAAAGTACTTTGTTTATTACGGCAACGATGCATTGCCACGGCAACAGTGTTTTACGAATTGTCAAAATCTTCATACTGTGGCATTGTCTTGGCATAACCACTCAGCTGACCAATTTTCGTCAAATTCAAATTCAATTGATCAATTCAAAAGACGGTAAAATAATAATAATAATAATAATTCCTTGCATTCCAATAGGGTCTTCGCACCATTCGGTGCTCGGACCCTAAAAAGAATCAACCCATCACTTTTCACAGTGAGATGCTCTTCTGATTTCTACGCTGTTTCAAATAAAGATTGTATATAAAAAATATAAGCATTTGGTTAGTTTACACACATTTATGACGTTATAGCATGAATCAATGGTAAATCACAGGTTATAATATTATACTGTGCCCCCTCATTTATCTGCTATTCTGCCAGAAGCCATATGATGAAATAATGTAAAGGAGGGCATGAAAAACACTGCAAAAAGGTTTTCTCTGCAAAAAAAATCATCGTGAATTTTGGCGCAAAAAAAAAACGCCTTACTATACTATGTCGAAAAAAATGCCATTTTGAAGGAGCACAACCATTTGCAAAATTAAAAAAAATTAAGAAGTTGGCCTTTCACGACCCTGTAAAATATACACACCCACAAGAAATGTCCTTGCAGAATATGTACCCAAACCTAAGAAAACATTTCCTTGTATTATATAGATCCTCCATTAAATGCACATTTATTTTGTTGTCAGTTAAAAAGATGAAAACTCACCAGACACCATGAGACGAAGCGGAGAGCTTGAGATGCTTCTGACAGTCCTGTCCTGGAGATGGCCCTTACACTCATACAGTGCGTTATGTTTACCTGATACTGCAGAGTTGATGGAAAGAGTTGCTCTATCCGAGTCAAAAAGCATTGTATTGTCAGCCTGGACCTCCAACTTATCTTTGTACCACGTATAGGTCCAGCCTGAGCCACTTTGCATCCCACATGTCAACTTCACACTCTCAGTGGGGAACACATCCAGCCACTGGGTTACATTCTTCAAAGATGGAACAGGGATTTCTTTAAAAAAAAAAAAAACAACAAAAAGACACATTTTACATCTCCTGTTTTGCAGAGCTAAAACTAACAGGGATTTTCATTGTTTGGTCTATAAAGTAAGATGAGCGACTTTTCGTTCTGTGAACTTTGGGAACAAGTTCAGTTATTTCACTTTGTTAGTCATTAGGGATATCACTTCTTTTAGCTAAGACCTCCATTTTTACACAAACATACATACACTGCCCACTTGTGAAGCATCCCTTTGTTCTTCATGCTACACCACAACATCCTGTTCCAACAGAAAACGCTTAAAACAACGGAAGTGTGAAGCTTTCTAGATGCTTTCAGGATGCTCTTTCACTGAATTTTGAAAGTCTTTTTTTTATGGCAGCATGACAACACAAAAAGACAACTTCTCTTAAAAGACTGTACAAACTTAGAACAAACACAACAACAACACTACTTCTTTTTACATACCAAGAACATCTTGTTGCGTTTTCTGACTAGGTTTTGTTTCTGTTGTGTCACCTCTGATGCCCTTGCAAGAATAACGCCGTTTGTCAGAAAGACCAAGAAAGATGCTGATGGTTTCGCTAGTGTCAGGCAGCTCATTTTCATCCTCGTACCACTGATACGTCCAGCCAGAGGACACAGTAACTTAGCAACTGAAGTTAACCGTTTCTCCGACATACATTGGGTTGAAACCGTCCTTGCTCAGCGTTGCTGTCGGTACATCATCTGAAACAGACAAGCAGTTCACACCGTATTATATCTACACCATACTTTAAAGTTTGTGATGTAGCCATATTATGAGACACACCTGTACAAAATCCTGTCATGAAATACAACTACTTTGCCCGAAACTATACGTTTATGATGCAAATAATGTTGCAGTTGGATTACATTAGATTTAGATTTTTGTTTTTGACATTCTGCTACCTTCATTTATGTAAATATAGAAAATGAAAAACGCTTCTTAGTACATTGTGCCCAGTACACCACCAACTTATAAACACATATTTGAATTTACACATTTTTGACATAGTCAACACAGCCTATACCATCATAACCACTCAGACTATGTATAATTATATGAAAATTGGCATATTGAAATGAAGACATAATGACTGTGTTTTGAAAAAGAGTTTAACGGTGTGGAGCAATGAGAAGACTGACAACATGCTCATGTTTTTCTTTGCTGTAAATATGAAGCTACCCAGCAGTCGGTTAGCTCAGAACAATGTCCAGAAACAGCCTTTCTGGCTCCTCCCAAAGGCGACACCCATCTCCAACCCACAAGCTGACAGACTGTTGAGTTGGTGTAAAGATATGAGAGTTGTATTAATCGTCATATTTAACTTTAAAAAGAGACGTATAACCTTCAAATGTTAAAAGAACTTGTTTAAACTTGCAATAACTAATTGTATTTTGGACAGCTGAGGGCAGCAAACACCAGCTGTGAGCACATCAATAGCATATTAACTTTAAATGTTGAAATGGACCCTATAGAGGATAAAGCAGTGTATAGATAATGGATGGATGGATGGATGGATGGATGGATGGATGTTGAAATGCCGAGTCCTTGGCAATCATTTACTCATTTACATATCCAATAGTTATGAAGCACGATGGTCAATCATGTAGAGTTCTGCTTCTCGTCCTCTTGGAGCTTCACTTCATTTCTGTACCATATGGACATCCAGTCAGAGCTGCTGACTTCACAGCTGAACTCCACCATGTCACCTTCAAACACCTCTGACCAGGTACTGAGCAGCTTCAGAGTTGGTGTAGGTGGAGTCTGAAAACAGGTCAAAGTGGCAGGTATGTATCCAAAAAAATGCATACATGCTGGTGTAGATGTGTGTGAATGAAGTGACTGTACTGTAGCGTGGCCTAGCTGGTGTAAGGGTACGTAGATTTCCTCACCAGAGACACGAAGATGTGTGGGTTCACTGTCCTCTGCGTAGAATCGGTCTTTTCCCCTCTTGGCTTTGCAGTGGTACTGTCCATTGTCAGAATGAGCCACAGGCTCTATTGTATACATATTGCGGTCAGCTGCAGGAATGTCTGTTCCATTATGGTACCACAGATATTCCCATCCAACGGACATGTCCACCAAGCACGCGAAGGTGATAGGTTCTCCGGGGAACATCTCCTGATAGTTTGAACTTCGGCTCAGCTTGGGCTTGGGCCGGTTTGATATTCAGAAAGAAAGAAAAGTTAACATTTTAGTTATTCGATCTACCCTCTATAGAAGCACTGCAAAAATATATGTAATCCAATGTAACCAAACTTCCCATGAACTTTGAGTTGGAGTGAGTTACTACTTTGAGTCATGACACTTTTTGTTTTGTGCTGACCTTTACAGGTATATTTTCCTGAATTTGTTGCTGCAGTGATTGTCAGCACCGATCCATCTCCAGGGAAAGAGACATTTGCATCTGCATCTATTTTGTCTCCATTTGTGTACCAGGTGAAGGTCCAGTCAGAGCTGCCGCTAATAGTCCAACTAAACTTCACTTTCTCAGAAGGGAAGATTTCCAACCAGCCTGAAGTTTGCTGCAGAACTGGTACAGGAGGCACTGGAAATGCATTTAAAGAGTAAAAGAATCCAGTTGATGTGTGACACAAGAAAAACACTTGACTCCTGCTCATTCAAAACACATACTTGCAAATTCCACACTGAAATATAATTGATGTATACATTTAATAAGAAGGCTCTACTTTTGCTGTTTGACAGGAATGCAACTGTAGTAATGAAGTTGTGTGGATATGAACCAGACAGTGAAAAGTAAAATAACAACTTAATAGCTAGAATTTTTCTTAAAAGTTCACGATGATTTCACAGGTCCCATTTGTTGAATCGCAGCTTAAACGCCCTTATTTCTGTCCTAACATAATGCGAATACTCAAAAGGGTTGCTATTAAAAATGTGCATAAGGGAAAAAAGCATCACCTGTGCTCTTTGAAGTATTGACATCTATTCACATGAAACCTGTAAAATTGAACCCTTTAAATTTTGAAAGATGCTACACGATCAATCCCACTTTAGATTTCTACGTAGAGCAAAAAGATCAGAGCTTCAAATCTCACCATAGGCAGTTGTGATCACTTCCTGCAGAGCAGTGGCAGCTGTGGGAATGAAGGTGGCTGTTGGATGAGTGGAGAGATGGAGGGAACAAAGTTTAGATCATAACTGGAGACAAAAACAGTGATGATAATAAACAAAGAGAAATGAAAGTGGAACTTTCTTTTGTACATTTCTGCATTTTATAGATGAAATAATCATCAGTGGAAGCTCTAAATGAATGACCAATTATAAAACACTGTGTTGTATTTAAACCTAATTGAATGAAGAAAAAATGTAATGGCACCGTATTCTAAATAGCTGAGGAAAGAATGCACGAGAGTGTCATAATCGGTGAAAGAAAAAAAAAAACAGGAACACCTGAAACTACGTTCTTAGACATTTCCTCAAATGAAACACCTCTAAGAAATTCAAGATAAAACAACATATTGCCGGACTGCGCAGCATATTGTCACGTGTTCTTTTATCCAGTACATAAGAACATGGACATTACATACTTGTGCTTTGTACAGTAAAGCGTGACCAGTAAGGTTGGTATTACAGAATACTGAGAAGAACTTGTGCTTGTGGGTGACTAAACTGCCAGCATGACAACAAAATACTTCCTCATGTTAACTTTATCCATGTTCTGCTTCCTAAACATTGCTTTGTTGTGACTCTGGCTTTTGAAAGAAAATCTAATGATAAATATGAACTGAATAAAGCAGTTTGCAATCACAGCAGTCAACCCGGACACTGAACGTGGCCTTTGCAGTCTAGGAAATATTGTTGTCGTTTTCAATAAAGAAAAAATGCACTAAATTAGCTTCAAATGTTCAAATCCATGCAGTTTGCTCAAATACAAAATGCCTTTTCAGTGTGTCAGATTTTTTTCTTACCATCCGGAACATCCTGAGCAGCACAAACAGCAGTCAAATCTGTTAAATCAAACAATGGCAAATGATAAGTAGGAATACAATTTGAATGTATGCGCAAATACTGTAAATATAAATCACAAAAATGAATGCAAACGGTTCAAAACTTACATGTGACAAGGAAGACCTTGAAAAGCCACATTTTCCATCGAACCTTACATGTAGAGTCTGTGTTGCTGAGTTGAGTCCTATCTGTCGTGTTGTTTAATTGAACAAAACAACGTGGTACAGCTGCGTGGCGTCAACATGAGGCTTTTACTGAGCAGCCGGAGCAGACCGACAACAAACTGACGTCACAGCGTCGGCTACGTCACACGTTAGGTGCGTGCCCAAAGAGTATTAACAACACAAGATAATACTGTGCTATAGAATACACCACAATATCTACTGTGCAGCGAAACGCACCTCAGGAGAACAGCTTTCCTGTCTCTGACATCTGCTTTTTTCTTGTTGAAGCAATAGGAAATGTGTTGGTGAACCACAGTCAGATGCGTGTCTTGTCAGCATGAATTTGAACAGCTGATTAGTGCTGAAAAGTGACAGAGGGTTTAAGGAATCGAAAGAACTCGCAAACATGTTAATATCTTGACAAGACTTGACGCTGTGCTGAACGGCAATCAAAATGTTTGTTATTTGCACACGTGTGTGTAGAGGAAAAAGGGATGAGAGTATGTGAAAGTGGATTTTCCCTTCCAACTGAAAATATTCACAATATGGCTATGATTTCAGAAGACATCAGTTCATGTACTGATGATAAAATGTGAAGTAAGTAGAACTAAAACCAAAATTAAAGCTGCAAGCAGCATTGGACGGGTCCTCGCATCCTTGCTGGTCGGCGAATCCACGCATGTCCACCAGGTGGCGCAGCGACCGAAAGTGCATGTCGGCCTCTAAATGTGATGAGGGCCGGTCTCTGGTCACACGTGTAAAATTTCAGGCAGATTGGAGCATGTTCAGGCTACTTATAGAGCCTTTCCTTCCATCCAACAGGTGGCGTTATGACTGTGGCTGTATTTCAGCATGTGAATGTCATCAGGGCAGGACTCTGATCACACCTGTTAAGTTTCAGGCAGATTGGAGCATGTACAGGCGAGATATACAGCATTTCCTGTCCATCCAACAGGTGACGCCATCACTCTGAATGTATATTTGTCTATGGATGTCTTCAATGCTGGACTCTGATCACACCTGTAAAGTTTGAGGCAGATTGGAGCATGTAGAGGACAGTTACACAGCAGATGATGTTTCATGGCGAAGTATCAAAATTCAGGAGGCCGCCATGGCCACGCCCTAAGACTTTTGCGGAGTATTTTGACAACTTTTGATCACCCATGCCTGGAGTACATCCTGGCCGAATTTCAGCTCTCTCGGTGTTTCCCTGTTTGAGTTTATAGCTTTTGAAAATGTACAAAATGACCCAAAATCGTCAAAGAATATGACATATAATTCAAAATGGCTGACTTTCTGGTGGGTTTTGGGCATGGGTGTCAATTACATTTTTGTGCGTCTTGACGAGTTACATATGCCTACCAAGTTTCAGAACTGTAGGTGACACATACGGCCCGTAGTAAATGTTTGAAATTTTCCAGGTGGCGCTATCGAGCCATTTTGCAACAGTCATGGACAATTTATCTAAAATATCAAATATTTCAGGAGTCCTGATGTGTGTGGAAATTTTAGTGAGCATATGAGCGTTCCTAACCTGTCAAAAAGTACTTTGTTTATTACGATAACGATACGTTGCCACGGCAACAACGTTTTAGGAATCATCAAAATCTTCGCACTGTGGCATCATCACGGAGGAAACAATGAGCTGACCAATTTTCAGAATGATATGCCAAAGTTTCTGGCAGTGGCAAGTGCAAATGCAATGACAATTTCTTCCTGTTGCCAATAGGTGGCGCTATGAGTATTTCTAAATTTATGAATGTGGATGTGTTCAGAACCTGACTGGTGTCTATCACATCAAGTTTGGTCTGGATTGGATCATTTCCAGCTGAGATATTAATAATTCAATTTTCATGGCGAGAAATCAAAATTCGCAGTGCCGCCACAGACACGCCCCTTGACGACGAGTCGCCATTTTCTCTGGGAATCATCAACAATGTGTTCTGGCTTATGTCACCACATTTGAGGTGAATATGATCAACATGCTAAGAATAGTTCATCAAAGTGTAAAAAATGTCGATTTCCTGCTGCCACAAGGTGGCGCTATGACTGTCAATGTATATAACCACATGGATGTCATCAGGGCTGGACTCCGATCATACATGTAAACTTTCAGGCAGATTGGAGCATGTACAGCAGAGTTATACACCACTTCCTGTTTCATGGCGAAGGATCCATTTTTTTGGGAGTCGCCATGGCCACGCCCTTTGACTTTTGCAGAGCATTTTGATAACTTTTCATCAGGAAGCAGTGTTGCATATATTTGCCAAATTTGGGGTCTCTCGGACTTACCCCCACTAAGTTATTAATCTCAAAAAATATCACAGTTAATTCAAGATGGCCGACTTCCTGTTGGCTTTAGGGCGTGGCCATGATTGACTTTTTCGTGTGTCCTGATGCACTGCATAAGCACACAAAATTTTGTAGCTGTAGATTAAACACTGTGCCAGTTGGCCTAATGACAACTTTTTGCAACTTTGTAGGGGGCGCTATGGAGCCATTTTGCCACACATATGCTCAACTCCCATAAAATATCAAATTTTTCGCCAGTCCTGATGTGTGTGCCACGTCTCATGCATTTTGGGGTATGATAAGGCCACCAAAAGTGCAATTCAAAAGTTCGCCAAAGAATAATAAATAATTCCTTGCATTCCAATAGGGTCTTCGCACCATTCGGTGCTCGGATCCTAATGATTCTTAGGGTTTCAATAGGTTCCTCGCACCACTTCGTGGTGCTCGGACCCTAATAATTCTTAGGGTTTCAATAGGTTCCTCGCACCACTTCGTGGTGCTCGGACCCTAATAATAAACCACAGGGTTTCAATAGGGTCTTCGCACCTTTGGTGCTCGGACCCTAATAACACTGAATAAACCGTTAAAAAACATGACGAAAAAAATAGTAGAGGTAAAACAGGGAGTGATAATGAAGCATTTTGAGGGGCCCACATAGGTGAATCCTTGGACTTTTTTTACTTATTTTTCCAAACCAATGCTCCGGTAAGAAGCTTCAGCAGCAGGAGGCTTAGCAGAGCCTAACGGAAGACAGAAGGGGAGCATGCTGTGCTTTAAAGCTAAATCAGCTAAATCAATAGTAAATCACAGTGAGACGTGAATGGGAGTAATGTATGTTCTTCTCCTGGAATTTGTTGAAAACCAGCAGCAGCAGAAACTGCACTGTTATTACAGAATGACTAACGGGGTAAAGCAAACAGTAGATCATGCAGTAGAGTGCAAGGATTAATCACAAAGGTGCCGGTCAGTAGAAGAAACCGTGACTTTAAAGGTCAAATACTCCCGTTGTGGGAGAATGTTAGGGGAAAAAGCGAGCCTCCATAATGAAAATCAGGGTACGGATGCAAAAATTCATCTCCTGCCAGCTAAGAAAACCAGGAAGGTATCATCAGTATAGAGTTGGAAATTAGTGATTGTGATGTTTATGAAATATGCAAGCAAATGGTGACACATGAAAGACAAATGTAAAACATCTGCCCCCTGTAGGACAATGCTGGGCCAACAACTTTCTCAAATGAAACCACAGAATGATTTGTCAAAACCGTTGGCAATGTTTTAGAAATAAAAGCATATCCTGTTCTAATATGGCAGTGGAGGTTTGGTTACAGTAGTTAAAAATACGATTGATTTAGTTTCAGTTTACTAACTAAGGGTATTTATTGGAATGTCTGTTGTTCTCAGGCCTCTTTTGAAAAAGAGACTAGATTAAATAATGTTTAAGGAGGGCTTTTATTTCACAGTTAAGATAATAACTACTTTCTCAAACATGAGGAAATATCACAGTAAAAAACTAATTTCTTCAGTGTGGATGGAGCATATGACGTTTCAAATAACCTGACTGCCTGAAAGCTTTCCCACACTGGTTACAAATATGTGTTTGTAGACTGATCCAGCTCTCCTTTGCTGAAACCACTCCCACCCTCATCAAGACATCTGTACAGATCCCAGCAGGTCTGGTCCTATGAAGCAAAAAACAAAGTGTCAGTCACAGCAGTGCAAGAGGACAATAAATGCTCGCAAATGCTACTGAATTACACAGGAAGAGGTAAGGGTGTAGCAGTACACAAAGATCACTGTTCGGCACACACACTCAGCTTTGAGATCATGGTTCATTATGTTCAGAGCGTAAAATGGGAACAAGAAATACAAAGCATTACACTGCTTCTTTTATCCTTTATTCAAATTAAACACGGGTGTAATGAACAGACTATGACTGCATTTTCTCAAAAAAGCCTGTCAATACTGCTGTAAGTGGCAGCAACTTACTAACAACAAAGTTACTTTAAAGATTCCATAATGTTTCACATATATTTTAATGCAGTGATCATCAACTGGCGGCCCGCGGGCCGAATCCGGCCCGCCGAACCGTCCAATCCGGCCCGCGACTGGATTCCAAAATTGTGAGGATCAAAGAGAAAATATCATGTGATCCACACTATTAAAGCAACTGAAAACAACAATAACTGAGACTCTTAACTATCAGTAATCCCCACCATTTATGACTCTATTTAGGCTGCACTGTTTAACATTTATTGTTTCACACAGTTCTTTTTTTTGTTAACATAACTTTTCCTCATGCCCTTACTTAACATTTGGTTTTTATTTCAAAGTCTCAACAACATGCTTCATACTACTAGACTTCTCAGGACAAAGAAAGGAGGAAAAACCAACTGGCATAAGTTAAAATAGCTTGGTAAATAAATACTAACGTGGTAGCAGAACAAAACAGGTCACAAATAATGTTGGCACATCAAATAAAACGTTAAGTGGGCTACAGCGATTTCAAATCACAAGGCTGAAATGTGCTACTCACACTGCTTAATGGCTGAAGTTACATTTCCCCTCTGACACCAACTTTTCCACATCAGGCTTGGCCGCTGTCAGACTTATGAGCAAACAGTCCTCCAAAGACTGGTTTGACAGTCGGTTCCTCTCAGTGTTTTTATCGAGTTCATCTTGGAGAACGCAGCCTCGCAGGTGTAGGTTGAACCCAACATGGTGAGAACATACATAGCCAGCGTCTTCAATGTGCCATAGTCCTCGGGACAAGACACCCAGAATGTGCTGAGGTTTTCAGCACCATGGAGAGCAGCCTGGATTTCAGCCAGCTCGCTCTGAATGGACGCCTCGTCCAACGGCATCATTTTCACCGCGTTTGTGGAGAATTGTGGTGTTGTCCTCCAGCGGAAGCAATGCCAGCAGCTCCTCTCGGAAATCTTTGCCAAAAATCAAAGTCAGGATGGCATAAGGACAGGAGCTTGGGCATATTGCAGTAAAGTTGCCTTTTCTTTGTGTAGAAAGGAGTCGGCCAAGGTGATTCAAACATCTGACTGTGATTCCTCCTGGGCGCCTTTTATTGGAGGTTTTCTAGACACGTCCAACTGAGAGACAACCGCTAGATAGACCCAGAACTCGCTGGAGGGACCGCATATCTTATCATGCTGAGGAACACCTGGAGATCCCATAGGAGGAGCTGCAAAGTCACAAGAATATAATAATAATAATAATAATATAATAATAATAATAATAATAATAATAATAATAATAATAATAATAATAATAATAATAATAAATTTTATTTGTAAGCACTTTTCTTGACACCCAAGGATGCTTTCTAAGAAAAACAAACACAACAGAACAGATAAAAACTATACATACAAGAAAGAGGCAATTACAGAGAATAAATAGTCTTTAACAGGTGAGTTTTGGGTCTGGATGTGAAGAGAAGCAGAGAGTCGATATTACAGATGTCCGGTGGGAGTGAGTTCCAGAGTTTGGGAGCAGAGCGGCAGAAAACCCTGCTGCCCATGATGGTGCTGAGGCGGATGGAGGGCACTGTGAGGTGGATGGACTAAGAGGATCTGAGAGAGCGGGTGGAGGAGGCGATGTGATGGAGATCAGACGATAGGGAGCGAGGTTGTGGATAGCCTTGAATGTATACAGGAGGATTTTGAATTTAAATTGAATGTAGGTCAAAGGAGAAAAAGAGGAGGATTTGTATGCAGTTAGGTTGAGTGGCAGCAGAAGCAGAATAACTGTGCTTCTTAAACCAAGAAGTCAAACATTCTTCTGCCATTTAATCATCAAGTTAGTGTCTACATCTATTTAATGCAGCCACACAACAGTTTGTATTTTACTTGTCAGAATGACTGAGCCGCACAACAGTCCTTGAAGGAGTACTGAAAATAAAAGTACCATTAGACTGATTCAGCAGATTCATGTAATTAAAAAGTTCCAAAAGAAAAGTTTATATGAATGTTGAACTGAACCAGGTTTCATGTGTGGTTTGAATAAAATTGCAGTACACAAATAGAAAGACAACTTTCCTCTAATGGGGAATTATTTAAAGCTAATTTATATTTATTTGTTTTGGTTTGTTTTGGTATGTAGGCATCTCTGAAAGGACCATTTTAGGATTTGGTGGAGTAACTCGTGCTGTACTTTGAAGCTAGTATTGATTTACAGTTTATACAAAGATTGCTGAGGGGTCATGATATGATGAACTGAACTGGACAGGAGAAACATCATTCTACAACACAAAAGTCTACTTATTTCTAATGTTTTCCCCTCCCCTCAAATATTACTTATATCATAATTTGGTGCTCGTTACAGAAAAAGCTGTGGAAAAGTTGAGATAGTTTCAGTCTAATTGAAAGCTTGTAACAATTGATCGGCTACTTTTTGTACAAGTTAAATTGTTTGCTTGCCTGTGGCCACATTTTCTACACATTTAGCTGTTTGCTTGTACTGAATAAAAGTTTCGAGGTTTCCAGTGGCTTCACAATAAACAGCAATTAACTATCTGGGAGTCAGACTGTTCAAAGCCTGCACAATAATAACTGTTACTGCCAGGTAACATGATTTTTTTTCAGAAAACATCAGAAACAATCATTTGGTACATCCTGCCCCCTGATCAAATTGTAATGAGACTATATGAGAATGAAAAACATGTCTTTGGTTGAGGGAATGAGAACAGGCAAATGCTCTTGCAAAGTGAAATGGAACTTTTGCACAGTGGTCACAGACATCCGTTATGTGATATAGAAAGATATTAGACCAAATGTGGCTGCAGCAGGAAACAAAAGAAAGACATTTATTTTCTAATGTGATGCTTAGAAAAGGGTTGAAGTTAGCCAATCATGCAGAAAAATCTTTAGAGCAGTTCAAATGGTGACAAATTGTCAACCACTGACCTGTCAGATGGGACTTTAAGGGACAGTGACCAGAAAGTGTGACCAAAACACAACCACTCTGTTGACAAGTGACTATTAAAAAAAAGGATAACACTTAGTGGACATAACAGACAGAAGTTGAGATATGGAGGCAGCTACCAACCACTAATTAATTAACATTTACACATGATTTTTTTTTGCAAATATCTCTTTGTTGCTATTGTCCATATCTGTCTACATTGTTGCACAGTCATACTACACTCTATGAATGCCTATTTTTGAGTGAAAGAAAATAATCATGGGTTGTCATCAGTCCAAATCAGGTGAGACTTGTTGTTAAAATGTGAAATCAATGAATAATTTGCCTAAAGAAGAATCTGAATCTAACTGTGATGCATTAACAGCTAAAATTAAATCTGATGCATTTATGCTGGTCAGTGTAGCAGCAATTAAGTCATTAGTCAGAGCTAAGAACACAGGTAAGAAACTTAAGATCATTGCTGTTCTTCAGGAAGAATTGACTAAGATAAAGGATAAAGAGGTTGAATCTTGACTTAACACAGAACCGGACTGAGGATCAGGCTAAGTTTCAGGAAATGGTGGTGTAGAAAAGGGACAGAGTAATGATGAGTTGATGAAAAAAGTTTAACAGTCTGCATGTTCTTCATGTGTTTTTCTTCAAAGTGATAAGATGGAGGAGTCAGAGCTTTTTGAAACTAATCTAGCTTTGTGTAAATGCATGATTGTTAACACAGCTGTGTGTCAGCCTTGGAGTTCAGTGGAGGCCCGAGATATAGTGTTTAGTGCACCAGATCCTTTCATTAGTGTGATGAAATGTCTTGATTGGTTGTGAGTTACAGCTACATTGTCTAATGTTGTGGTTCCAGAATGAAGAATGAAGTCATTGTTGCACTGTATGTTTTGGCACAGAGCGGTCTGTGGTTGAGGAATCTTTTGATCTACCTCCCACTGAGAATGTCCAGTGACCTGATGAGCTAGATGTGCAGACATGGTTAACAGATCACAGTGGTGTTTGCCTTAGTTCTAGAGTGTATGTCGTGAGATTTCTTACAGGTATAGAGTGTCAAATCAGTCATGGCATAGTAGTGTGTGGATAGACTCAATGCATGTGTTGATGGAAATGTAGAAGGATGGTTGTTTCTCCACTGAATGATGTGCTAAGGTTAAATAATTGTTTCATTTCACAGATCAGCCCCGGTGTTGTTTTTATCAGAAGGCTGCTCCCTGAACACAGTTGAAATGCAGACAATGTGGGAATTATAGGAGAATGAGAGACTGGGCCACAGACTGCAGAGTAGTAAGGAGCTTGTCAGTAGAATGGAATGTTTTGAACTCTGTAAACACTAGAGTTTAATAGTCTCCTATTGGAAATCTAATATGATCAGTAGTAAAAAGGAAAGGGGTCAATGTAAAATTATTTGTGTAATATAAAGTGGATTTTTTCTACGCTTTGAGTTGAGAATGTAATGGTTTGGTATTGCTGTGGTCCATACAGAGAAACTAAAATTTCATGTGTGCTGGATTAAAATTAATTATAATCTTAAAAGTTAACTATATTAAGTAAATTAATGCGTTGGTAGTAAATAATAGTGTTAAATGTTTAATTTGTGTAGCTTAAGGAAATTATATAAATATTAAATTTATTTTTAAGTTTTACAGAGTATCCTGAGAGCAGGATAAATAGAACAAGATGATCAATAGGTGAAATAAGTCAAAGTATATTACCAGTTGTGTCTATCAATATTTCGATAAAGTATTTTTGCAAAATGTTGTGTGTCATTATGTAATTAAATTGAAGCTATGAATTGATAAAGGGGGTATACTTTTTGTTGTATGTTTCACTGATAATGTTTTCATTTGTAGTTGTAAAGTAATTGTTGTAGGAGTTTCAGGCGCCCCATAAGTAAATTAATTTTTCATCAAGTTTATGTTTGAAAAGCAGGATCAGCTGTGGAGTATAGTATGTGATTGTTGAAGTAACACTTTTGAGTGTGATGGGAAGAGACCTTCTTTGTCAGTTAAACACTGGTATTAATTGTAGTACAGATTAGTTGTTTGTAGGAAATAATAAAATCAGTTCAGTGTTTGAAATTAGCAAGATAATTAGAAAGATTGAGTGACTTTAATGCCTGCCAACTAAAAATGAGAACAACACAGGGAACGTGATGCTGTGAGATCGCGAGATTCAGCGAGAGTGACGAAATTCAACATGGCGGCTCCCAGCTGCTAGATGCGAAGTAAACAAACCGCCGTTATCTCGACGTATTTGTATTAAAAATAAATACATAAATAAACCAACAACCTAGCTAAATAGCCTGCGCAAGATCGGAAACGGTAGTGCTCACAGTGGAGGACCTTGAGAACTTCATTGACGACTACTTCGTCCGGTGCGTGATGGAAGACGCCAACCCTAGCAAGAGGAAGAAGGCAGACTCTTCGACTGACACACAAGACCTGGAGGTCACGGATATCCAGGTAAGTGTTCTAGAATCTATTAATAAGAAGCTCGATATCCTTAGTTTGCTTCACCAGGAAATAAAACACCTGAAAGCAAGCCTGGAGTTCACCCACCAGCAGATAGAGGATCTGCAGAGGGACAACAACGAACTCCGGTCCACGCTGACAGCGGTCACTTCAGAGGTGGATACGCTTAAAAAAGAAAACACAACCCTGAGGGAGACCGTCCTGGACATCCAGTCGAGGAGCATGCGGGACAACCTGATCTTCTCTGGTATCCCTGAGTCCACACCGGATAACCCAGAGACTCTTGTTAAAAACTTCATGGTGTCGGCGCTTAAAATCCCTGCGGAAACTGTTAAAAACATCACTTTCCACCGCGTCCACCGGCTCGGACCCCGAGGAGGAAACCGACACCGTCCTATTATTGCAAAGTTCGAGCACTTCCAGCAGAAAGTGCTCGTAAGAAGCAAAGGACGGGAGCTGAAAGGCACGTCGTTCGGGATGAATGACCAGTTTCCCAGGGAAATCAATGAGAGGCGCAAAGTACTATACCCCATCATGAAAGAACACAGACAAAGGTAAACGGACTGCACTGGTTGTGGGCAAACTATACATAGATGGGCAGCTATTTCGGGAACCCTCCATCACCCCCTGGCTCTTCTAAAAAAAAAAAAAAAATGAAATTAGCAAATGATTTGAAATAGTTTGACTGTGGAAAGTTTTAATATGAAGTACAGCTTCACTGCAAAACATGTAGAAGTATAGGAAAATCCCATTGTGTGTGTTGCAGTGGTGTTGTTGACAGTTCATCTTTTGAGCATTAAATTGTCAGTTTGAAAGTTACACTTTTATTTATGAGGAAAAATGATAATGTAATGTGAAGGGATTGTACTGGTTTATGGTTGAGATTAAGCTGCTTTTTTTTATCAGTTACAGGGATGGAATTGTGTGTACATACAACATATTTATACAAACAGTATGCAGGTGTTTGGTGGAATTTTGTGCTCTTGAATGTTTTTATTAGTTTTGTTTGGATCTTAGTCAGTAATTGTTCTTTATAATAAGTGGTATGTTTTTGACAATCATGAGCAATATCATAGTAGCTGAAGTTGGGTTCAGGTTGGGACTCCCGACTCCCGACTCCCGACTCCCGACTCCCGACTCCCGACTCCCGACTCCCGACTCCCGACTCCCGACTCCCGACTCCCGACTCCCGACTCCCGACTCCCGACTCCCGACTCCCGACTCCCGACTCCCGACTCCCGACTCCCGACTCCCGACTCCCGACTCCCGACTCCCGACTCCCGACTCCCGACTCCCGACTCCCGACTCCCGACTCCCGACTCCCGACTCCCGACTCCCGACTCCCGACTCCCGACTCCCGACTCCCGACTCCCGACTCCCGACTCCCGACTCCCGACTCCCGACTCCCGACTCCCTTCCGCGCAACCGAAAAACCTAATGGAAAAAACAATGCAAAAATGAAAAAAAAAAAATGAAAAAAAAATAGAAAAAATATTAAAAAAACAAAGAAAATAAGAAAAAATAAAAGAAAACATTAAACATGAAAAAATAATAAAGGAAAAATGAAAAAGGAAAAGAAAGAAGCTGAAAAAGAACCTAAGACAAGCATAGACAAGAAGCAGAGTTGAGCTGCCTGTAACAATAGGAAAAAATCAAGTTGCAGCCACTGACTTCTTCCAGTAACCAGAGGAAAAAAATCAAGTTGCAGCCACTGACTTCTTCCTGTAACCAGAGGAAATAATCAAGTTGCAGCCACTGACTTCTTCCTGTAACCAGAGGAAATAATCAAGTTGCAGCCACTGACATTCTTCCTGCAACAAGCTGCAGCCACTGACATTCTTCCTGTAACAAAAACACAGCATCAAGTTGCAGCACAGCCTTCCTTCCTGTAACAAAAACACAGCATCAAGTTGCAGCACAGCCTTCCTTCCTGTAACAAAAACACAGCATCAACTTGCAGCACAGCCTTCCTGCCTGTAACAAAAACATAGCATCAACTTACAGCACAGCCTTGCTTCCTGTAACAAAAACACAGCATCAAGTTGCAGCACAGCCTTCCTTCCTGTAACAAAAACACAGCATCAAGTTGCAGCACAGCCTTCCTGCCTGTAACAAAAACATAGCATCAACTTACAGCACAGCCTTCCTTCCTGTAACAAAAAACACAGCATCAAGTTGCAGCACAGCCTTCCTGCCTGTAACAAAAACACAGCATCAAGTTGCAGCACAGCCTTCCTTCCTGTAACAAAAAACACAGCATCAACTTGCAGCACAGCCTTCCTTCCTGTAACAAAAAACAGAGCATCAACTTGCAGTGACAGATGTTCTTCCTGCAACAATAGTTCACAATCCAAACAATTTTTCAATATATAAAGGTTTTTATTGACAACAAACTTGTACAAAACATTAAACAAAACAAAAAAAACAATTCTTGCAATTTCTCACAATAATCTATAAATAGAAAAGGCAATCAATGCAGTCAAATGGAGTCAAGTCAAAACCAGAATGTGGCAACAATGACAAAACTCCTTGTGCAACATCCTCCAGAAAGGTCCATGGTCACCTTTGAAACATTTATCAGCAGGTCAGTTAAAAATCCAGCCAGTCATGCTTAAGCAGGTGGTGTATTTTACCCAGACTACACTTTTATCACTATTTATTTTTCCCATCTTAATAGAATCTAAAAGCACAGACATCAGCACAAATGATGGTCTAGACTAAACAGTGTGTACATTCATTTCTTACCCATTTTCAAATTGGCTTTGAAGGTTGTTGGGTCTTCACCCTTCATGGAAGCTGAAGTTTTCTGCTTGAACATTTCTGGTCTTCATCAGGTACATTTGTTACCCAATAACACTTTGTAGCAGATGGTCTGGGGGAGGAAAACATCAAAAAAATGTGTTAAACTATAGAAAGCTGAAAGCCACACACTAGTGCATATGTATGAAGCTACAAAATTCAACAAACACTACAAACTAACAACAAAGGGGAAATTTAAGAAAACCATTAATGAATAACCTAAACTAATCCATCAAAACTGGATACTTACGAGAAGAAACTCAGCTGAAGGGGTAGGTAGGAAACCCAAACAGGGGTACAAGGGCAGCGTCGTGTCCAAGAAGCTCTGGTGGTCGTGACTTGACGCAGGATGTGCGAGCCCATGGTGGAGCAGGGACTGAATGACAGAGCTGGCTTATATGCTGCCAGGTGGAATTGCAAACAGGTGACTGGTGTAAGCCAATTACAGCATGCATCTTTTAAACGTAAAGAACAAGGACGTGTTGGACTTTACCTGTCAGCGATGGGACACATACAGAGCCTGTTTAAAGCAATGGCTTTGTCTTCATGGCATAAACAGAGACCTAGCCAAAATTTAAAGACATTGCCAGGATATAGAGTTTGACAATATTCCCATCGATGCTGGTTTCAATACAACATGCTACCGTCGTTTCACAGATAAGCAGAAATTGGTCAGGGCTGAGAAACAATCTGCACAGATTGGCAATACATCTGAAACACCGAGCACTTCAGCCCTTCCGGAGGCTACAACAACCGAAGTTGCAGAACAGTCTGAAACTCCCCGGAAAAAACTACGTTCCCGTTCAGGTTTGGCCATCGCTTCTGCTGGACCTGTCCTTCCAGCCATCTGCATTATCTGCAAAAGAGCTACAAAATACATCCATGTAGCTACACTACAAAAGAGGGATTCTCTCATTCAAGCAGAAACATTGACTGCAGGTATGTTTCACACATTCTAAATATGACAAATATGTTTAGATTAGGGATGAAAATAATGTGCTTATAGATAACATTAGTCTTTCTTTTAAGTGATTAAAGCAGTTGTCTTCTTCATAAGTACTCCCTTCCACCTTTCTTCTCATTACCTTTCTTCTTATTATTATTATTGTGTTGTTATTATTATTATTATTATTATTATTATTATTATTATTATTATTATTTTTATTTTTTTTAACTGTTTTTTAATTTACTGTAAGTATGAGCCATACCCTCCCTTGCTTCCTCCCTTGTCAAAAAAGACCCATAATATAACACATATTCTATTATTATTTGACAAAGGACATTTTTTGTTATTGTGATTTACATTATATGGCAATATTTAATCTCAATAAATGTTTTATATGCTGCAAAAAATATGTAGCCCTCAATGAGTCTTCTTCCATCTAGTCAATTTTTGCCCTAGTCCACTTTTGTGGTGCATGGTAATATATTCAGGCATTTGGGCAAATATATGCATTACTTCTTTTTTACCTGAGTCGATTGTGAGTTGTTTTAGCATATAAAACATAATCTTTTAGCTAAATGTAGCTCATGTTTTTAATGTGCTGCTGTTGAACTACTTGAAGAACAAATTAGCTACATTTTATGATCTGAATTCACATTGGAGTGCAAAAAAACAAAAACCCCAAAAAATAAACACTTCTTTCTGATGTTAAGTACATGTGTTTATGACATCTCAGACAGATTTCGTGTTCCTAAATTGAATATAGGACATTTTAAATCCAAAAAAGGCAGTACAAGATTTTCGTTTTTTGGCTATTTACTTCTATACACATTTATGGCTCCAGATAAAAATGGTGTCAGGATAGTTTGGGTGAACTTTTAACCCAGTGTTCAGAAGGGTATTATCTATCAAAAAATGCATTGAACAAGTAGTCCCCCTTCCGTGGAGCAGAATTCATTTTCTAGCCACTTTTTTGGGGGTCACCTGATGGCCTACAGGAAAACAGACAAGACTACAAAATTCAACAAAGACTCTAAACTAACAACAGAGGGGAAATTTAAGAAAACCATAAATGAATAACCTAAACTAATCCATCAAAACTGGATACTTACAACGAGAAGAAACTCAGCTGAAGGGGTAGGTAGGAAACCCAAACAGGGGTACAAGGGCAGCGTCGTGTCCAAGAAGCTCTGGTGGTCGTGAGTTGACACAGGATGTGCAAGCCCATGGTGGAGCAGGGAGTGAATGACAGAGCTGGCTTATATGCTGGGAGGTGGAATTGCAAACAGGTGACTGGTGTGAGCCGATTACAGCAGCTGATTCTCATTGCTGCAATCAGACTGCAGGCAGGTGGGAGATTCAGGAAGCAGAGAGACACAGTAGAAAGTTTTAATTACAGATTAAAGTGTGGCTAAATGCAAAAAAAGAAAAATAAACAGCAGGAGAAAAAGGTGAAACACTTAAGGAGTCATTTACTATGAAAGTCTAAAAACAACAGACTTAAAGCTTTATTAAACAGGATGATAAAACAAGGCTGAGTATTGAAAGATTTGATTTCATAGATTCAACTCTATAATCAGTCCTATCGGTTCTCAAATCTCTGAAAATGTGGTTTCTTACTCATTTCATTAACAAAACAGAATGAATTAAGACTCCAATAACTCTTCATTAACACATCTGAATGTCCCTTGAGCTACTTCCTCCCCGTTTTAGACAGCAAAAAGCCTTAAAAAAAAACAAAAAAAAAAGAATCCTGAACATTGGACATGTTCTCAACACATTTTTAGTCTGACTCACCAAATGTGCTGTTGCAGGTAGGTGCCTGCCATTTCCAGCAGCATTTCATGTAATATTCTTTTCCCCTTTTGCTATTCAAGTGTTACTGTTTTCCCATTTACTTTGGAAAAAGCAACACTCACAGTGCTAGTCACCATGCTGAAAATGGCAGGCAGGTCCGCTTGGTTCTTTCAGTGAATTAGCCATTTTAATGAAGGTGCTCACTTCTGTATGCACAAATGTTCCACCAAAACAAATGACCTCAGAGGTGATTTTGCAGGGACACCATTGCTGCATGCCTAATATGATTTTGACTGACTGGGGTAAAGACATACAAAGAAACCGGGACGTATTTCCACCCACAGCAGAATAGCAATAGGTGCACACAGACTGTTCTTCAATGCTGACACATTCATCCATCCATTCATTTATTTATTTCCCTCCACATAACCAGTTCCAGCAGGCTAAGCACGTCATTCCATCTGCAATTCCATTTCAAGAGAATTTCTTGCTTTTGTTTTTCAGCCCTCTTTCAAGGACTGTTTTCTGGCTCAGCTCAGTCATTCTTACACAGTGAAAATAAAACATAAAAATAGCATTTTTGTGGATTCCAGGTTTGCACAGCATCAACATAAGTAAACGTGGTAAGAATCTGGGAGGTGACTATGTTGCTTTGGTTGAAATTACAGCATAGAAAGCTAAAGCGACATCTTAACAACCAATCTCCATCATATCTTAAAGACCTGATAGTACCATATTATCCTAGCAGAACTCTCCGCTCTCAGACTGCAGGCTTACTTGTTGTTCCTAGAATCTCTAAAAGTAGAATGTGAGGCAGAGCCTTCAGTTATCAGCTCCTCTCCTGTGGAACCAGCTCCCAGTTTGGGTTCTGGAGGTGGACACCCTCTCTATTTTAAAGACCAGGCTTAAAACCTTCCTTTTTGATAGATCTTATAGTTAGGACTGACTGGGGGACCCTGAGGAGGTCAGCTGGAGTCTTCCTCTTGGACGTCCCTTAGTTCTGCCCTAGTTCTGCTGCTATAGGTCTAGGCTGCTGGAGGACCTCTCTGGATGCACTGAGCCCTTCTCTATCTGGCATTATATTTAATATATATATACCATTATTGCATTACACTCACTCTGTTTGTCCCGGTGTCCTTTCTCCGAGTGTCCCTGATCCCAGAGCTGGATGCTTCAGATCTGTGGTGGTTCTCCCACCAACTGGCCTAATCTCCATCTGTGGGATGCTGCTGCTGACCTTCCTCCAGCCCACTGCTTCCAGCTGTCCATTTCCATCAATCTACTCTGCATCACCCTCACTATACTTGATTTGCTCGTGTACATGTTTTTGAATTTACCACCAGCTACATATGTAGTATATTTAATGCCAGAGCCGTACACCATAGCAGTAAACTATAATCAGTTTCCATGTTAGTTGTACTTTGCATGTATCATCTGTCTGATCATGCATGTATTAAACTGTGTGTTTTATGGTCCTTGTCGTCCCCCCCCCCTATCTCTATCCCTCTACCTCTATCCCTCTACCTCTATCTCTATCCCTCTATCTCTACCTCTATCTCTACCTCTACCTCTATCCCTCTATCTCTATCCCTCTATCTCTATCCCTCTATCTCTATCCCTCTATCTCTATCCCTCTACCTCTATCCCTCTACCTCTATCTCTATCCCTCTATCTCTATCCCTCTACCTCTATCCCTCTACCTCTATCTCTATCCCTCTATCTCTACCTCTATCTCTACCTCTACCTCTATCCCTCTATCTCTATCCCTCTATCTCTATCCCTCTATCTCTATCCCTCTATCTCTATCCCTCTACCTCTATCCCTCTACCTCTATCTCTATCCCTCTATCTCTACCTCTATCTCTACCTCTACCTCTATCCCTCTATCTCTATCCCTCTATCTCTATCCCTCTATCTCTATCCCTCTATCTCTATACCTCTATCTCTATCCCTCTATCTCTATCCCTCTATCTCTATCCCTCTATCTCTACCTCTATCTCTATCCCTCTATCTCTACCTCTATCTCTACCTCTATCTCTACCCCTCTATCTCTATCCCTCTATCTCTACCTCTATCTCTACCTCTATCTCTATCCCTCTATCTCTACCTCTACCTCTATCCCTCTACCTCTACCTCTCTACCTCTATCCCTCTATCTCTACCTCTCTACCTCTTCTGTCCCTCTCAACCCGTCCAGCCAGCAGCAGATGGTTCCCCACATTAGATCCAGGTTCTGCTCCAGGTTTTTTCCCTGTTAAAGGGTGTTTTCCTGCCACTGTCTCCTTAGGGCTGCTCTGATGTTCAGACATATGGGTTCTGGAAAGCGTCTTGAGACAATTTGACTGTAATTGGCGCTATATAAATAAAATTGAATTGAATGTTTTACGGGCTGCACAGTGGCGTAATGCCCCCCCCCCGCGACCCTAGTGAGGATTAAGCGGTGTATAGATAATGGATGGATGGATGGATGGATGAATGTTTTACAGTGTAGTGTTTAGTTCAAGGATCTATTTCTGGAGACCACCATGTGACCTCAGTTCCACCTATCTCTGTCTTTAAGATGCTGCAGTGCCTTCTGATGGTCATTAGTGGAACTACAGGGATCTGATTAAAAGAGTGTTCAGGTTATTTCCTTCTCATTCTGGTTCTTCTTCCAATCATCACAGAAATATTGTGTAGATCCAACATCTGGGAGGGTTCCAGTAAAAACTTCACTGAGTTTTCATCCATTTCCTGTTAAACCACGCCGGAAAATATGATGCAGAAACATGGATTTTTGAGCCAACTTTAGTCAAACTTTAAATGAAAATCCACAAACCAGATAGCAGAAACATTAGTCTCAATGTTTTTAGGCTGCACTGAATTCTGGGTAATGAATTTGTATTTAGTTTATTAAATATATTAAAAAGCTTCAGACACTTTTATCAAACTGACATTTGTTCAGTTTCTCTCTTCTTGTGCGTTCGGACAGCAGCTTTCTGTTTGTACGATGTTCAGCCGCTCACTTCCTGAAGTCTCTGGACGACTGCAGACGCCAGCGATCGATACGCCGCCGCCTGGAAACAAGAACCTGTCTGATTAATATAGATTTAAACTCTCTCTGAATATCATCATTTAGAAGAATCTGTTCTGATGTTTTATTTTCTACTGAAGGATTCATAGAAAATCTTTAACGTTTCATTTCTGGGACTCATCTGTGTAATTCAAGGTTCAATCTTAGATCATTCTGCTGGTGTTAGAATCTATCTGATGGTGAAACTGTTGGTTTGACCATCAATAAAATAAAATTAAAAAGAACTGACGATAATCAAAGATGAACTAAAACTGAATAAAACCAAACTGAAGACAGTAGAATACAACAATAAAATGAAATAACAGAACAAAACTATAAAACAACAACATAACATACAACTGAAAACAACAAAGTAGAACAAAAATGAAAACATTAATTTAAAAAAAAAGGATTCAAAGAAAATCCATAGAAAGTTAAAACAGAAAACAAAACTAAATAAAGGACAAAGTTGAGTGAAGAAAAAGGAAAAAAAAACCCAAAGTAAAACAAAAAGAAAAACTACATAAAGTAGAACAAAAAGCAACAGAACACAACATAATAGAACATATTAGAATAGAAACAGAACATATTAGAATAGAAACAGAAGCTACTAGAACATATTAGAGTAGAACAGAACATGTTAGAAGAGAACCGACCTCGGGGCTGTCCGGACTGGACACGACCACCGGCCGTCCTCGGTCCGACGACTCTCTGATGTTCAGGTGCAGCGGAACGTCACCTGGACGGAGACAAACTGAGAGTCAGGAGACAGACGGGAGCTGAGAGAAAAGCTCTGAGTCGAATCTGGAACTTTCTGGAAGAAAATCATCTAGAGAACGATGTGTCATGAAGGCGGAGGTCCCACCTAAGAACTGGACTCCCAGAGTGTCGGCGAGCTGCCGGGCCCCGTCAGAACCGAAGATGTGGGTCTGGTGGTTGCAGTTGGGACACTGGAAGACGCTCATGTTCTGCACCAAACCCAGAACCTGCAGGAACAGAACCGACAGATGTTCTCCCAATTTTCAGACCCACAGGAGGAAACCTGCAAACACCAACGTACCGGAACGTTCACCTTCCGGAACATCTCGGCTCCTCGCCGAGCGTCAAGCAGAGCCACGTCCTGGGGCGTCGACACGATGACCGCACCTGCATGACATCACAGACATCACATGACATCGCATTACATCACATTACAGACATCACATCACAAACATCACATGACCACAGAAACATCAACATCAGGTCTGACCGTGTTCCAGAATGAAGGAGACGTAGAAGTAAGTTGTTTTGGACGAATCAGAGTGAAACTTGTGAAGGAAAAATCCTCTCTTTCTATTTTTCGCAGCTGTTAATTTATGACATCCCAACTGCAGGTAGCTTGAATCCAGGTAGCTACTATAAATCACCTCAGATTATCCTACAGGATGTCACCCTGCTCCTCCTGCTTCTCTCAAACTGAGGCTGTAAACACGTTTATGAACTCTGTGTTCCTAATGTGGCCCTGAGACAGACAAAGAAAACATGTGAGTGAGAGACAACTGGTGTAAAGAAAACATGATTATATAATTGTCCAGGTGGCGCTAATGAGCAGACGAAGCTGTCACCATCTCTGGACTGCAACCTAAATATGGCCTTCCTTCCAACTGCATAAATACTGAAAATACTGACGCTGCCGGCGTTCACATCACTGTTACTCGCTGCATCACTTCTCCTGATCAGTAAACCTCATTCTAAACAGAAACCATCTGAGTCTCCAGAGTGTCTCTGATTCTGTCTCATCATTTGTCTCTTTCCATCGCAGGATTCACGAAAAAACTAATAAATACCAATAGATGATAAATGATCTGATCAGTGATCTATCAGCTGCAGCACCAGCACAGTAAACGGACCAAACATAAAAACATGTTTATGGGATGTCTGCATCAGCAGCTCAATACATGCAGGTTTCCATGGTGACAGGATGCATCTAGCATGTGATGCTGTCGCAGCTTCATTCAGCGGTTTTAGGAACATTCAGATCAGCATCAGTTACCATGGAGATCTAGCTCCTCAGCATCAGTTACCATGGAGATCTAGCTTCTCAGCATCGGTTACCATGGAGATCTAGCTCCTCAGCATCAGTTACCATGGAGATCTAGCTCCTCAGCATCAGTTACCATGGAGATCTAGCTCCACAGCATCAGTTACCATGGAGATCTAGCTCCACAGCATCAGTTACCATGGAGATCTAGCTCCTCAGCATCAGTTACCATGGCGATCTAGCTCCTCAGCATCAGTTACTATGGAGATCTAGCTCCTCAGCATCAGTTACCATGGAGATCTAGCTCCTCAGCATCAGTTACCATGGAGATCTAGCTCCACAGCATCAGTTACCATGGAGATCTAGCTCCACAGCATCAGTTACCATGGAGATCTAGCTTCTCAGCATCAGTTACCATGGCGATCTAGCTCCTCAGCATCAGTTACTATGGAGATCTAGCTCCTCAGCATCAGTTACCATGGAGATCTAGCTCCTCAGCATCAGTTACCATGGAGATCTAGCTTCTCAGCATCAGTTACCATGGAGATCTCGCTCCTCAGCATCAGTTACCATGGCGATCTAGCTCCACAGCATCAGTTACCATGGAGATCTAGCTCCTCAGCATCAGTTACCATGGAGATCTAGCTCCACAGCATCAGTTACAATGGAGATCTAGCTCCACAGCATCAGTTACCATGGAGATCTAGCTTCTCAGCATCAGTTACCATGGCGATCTATCTCCTCAGCATCAGTTACTATGGAGATCTAGCTCCTCAGCATCAGTTACCATGGAGATCTAGCTCCTCAGCATCAGTTACCATGGAGATCTAGCTCCACAGCATCAGTTACCATGGAGATCTAGCTTCTCAGCATCAGTTACCATGGCGATCTAGCTCCTCAGCATCAGTTACTATGGAGATCTAGCTCCTCAGCATCAGTTACCATGGAGATCTAGCTCCTCAGCATCAGTTACCATGGAGATCTAGCTTCTCAGCATCAGTTACCATGGAGATCTCGCTCCTCAGCATCAGTTACCATGGCGATCTAGCTCCACAGCATCAGTTACCATGGAGATCTAGCTCCACAGCATCAGTTACCATGGAGATCTAGCTTCTCAGCATCAGTTACCATGGCGATCTAGCTCCTCAGCATCAGTTACTATGGAGATCTAGCTCCTCAGCATCAGTTACCATGGAGATCTAGCTCCTCAGCATCAGTTACCATGGAGATCTCGCTCCTCAGCATCAGTTACCATGGCGATCTAGCTCCACAGCATCAGTTACCATGGAGATCTAGCTCCTCAGCATCAGTTACCATGGAGATCTAGCTCCACAGCATCAGTTACCATGGAGATCTAGCTCCACAGCATCAGTTACCATGGAGATCTAGCTTCTCAGCATCAGTTACCATGGCGATCTAGCTCCTCAGCATCAGTTACTATGGAGATCTAGCTCCTCAGCATCAGTTACCATTCTAGATCTAGCTCCTCAGCATCAGTTACCATGGAGATCTAGCTCCATAGCATCAGTTACCATGGAGATCTAGCTCCACAGCATCAGTTACCATGGAGATCTAGCTTCTCAGCATCAGTTACCATGGCGATCTAGCTCCTCAGCATCAGTTACTATGGAGATCTAGCTCCTCAGCATCAGTTACCATGGAGATCTAGCTCCTCAGCATCAGTTACCATAGAGATCTAGCTTCTCAGCATCAGTTACCATGGAGATCTCGCTCCTCAGCATCAGTTACCATGGTGATCTAGCTCCACAGCATCAGTTACCATGGAGATCTAGCTCCTCAGCATCAGTTACCATGGAGATCTAGCTCCTCAGCATCAGTTACCATGGCGATCTAGCTCCTCAGCATCAGTTACCATGGAGATCTAGCTCCACAGCATCAGTTACCATGGAGATCTAGCTCCTCAGCATCAGTTACTATGGAGATCTAGCTTCTCAGCATTAGTTACCATGGAGATCTAGCTCCTCAGCATCAGTTACCATGGCGATCTAGCTCCACAGCATCAGTTACCATGGAGATCTAGCTCCTCAGCATCAGTTACCATGGAGATCTAGCTCCTCAGCATCGGTTACCATGGCGATCTAGCTCCTCAGCATCGGTTACCATGGCGATCTAGCTCCACAGCATCAGTTACCATGGAGATCTAGCTCCTCAGCATCAGTTACCATGGAGATCTAGCTCCTCAGCATCAGTTACCATGGAGATCTAGCTCCACAGCATCAGTTACCATGGAGATCTAGCTTCTCAGCATCAGTTACCATGGCGATCTAGCTCCTCAGCATCAGTAACTATGGAGATCTAGCTCCTCAGCATCAGTTACCATGGAGATCTAGCTCCTCAGCATCAGTTACCATGGAGATCTAGCTTCTCAGCATCAGTTACCATGGAGATCTAGCTCCTCAGCATCAGTTACCATGGCGATCTAGCTCCACAGCATCAGTTACCATGGAGATCTAGCTCCTCAGCATCAGTTACCATGGAGATCTAGCTCCTCAGCATCAGTTACCATGGCGATCTAGCTCCTCAGCATCAGTTACCATGGAGATCTAGCTCCTCAGCTTCAGTTACCATGGAGATCTAGCTCCTCAGCATCAGTTACCATGACCTGCTATGGGTTAAGGGGACTGACCTGCTATGGGGATGTTCTGGGTGATGGACAGCTGGACATCTCCGGTTCCAGGCGGCATGTCGACCACCAGATAGTCCAGCGAGCCCCAGTCAACCTACCAAACACACAAACATCTGAGTCCCCACTATCAGACACCTGAGCAGGCAGGTAACGTCTCACGTGTCAGGTTACGCGGTCTCACCTGTCGGAGCAGCTTCTCTATAGCAGACATCACCATCAGCCCCCTCCAGACGATGGGAGCAGCGTCCTCCACCAAGAAGCCCATGGACATGCTGAGGACCAGAACGGAGAGAAGTTAGAGACCTGCTGCTGACAGGGAAATACTGTGCTAATAATTAAATATTATTCTAATAATTAAATATTATTCTAATAATTAAATATTATTCTAATAATTAGACATTATTCTAATAATTAAACATTATTCTAACAGGGAAACACTGTCCTAACAATTAAATAATATCCTAATAATGAAATATTATCCTAGTAATGAAATACAGTCCTAATAATTAAATAATATCCTAATAATTAAATATTATCCTAATAATTAATTACTGTCCTAATAATGAACTATTATTCTAACAATTAAACATTATTCTAGTAATGAAATATTATCCTAATAATAAACTATTCTCCTCACAGTTCCATACTCTTTTAATAGTTAACTATTAGTTAAATACCGACTGGGTGGACTCACCAGGGAACGCCGTAGTTGATCAGAGGAATCATGCGGTTATCTAGAACACAGAACAGTTGAAGGGTTTAAAGGAGGTTAGAGAGAATCAGAAAGCTGCAGCTGAATGAGAGTCGTACTGTCGCTGAGCTCCGGGTTTCCCTTCAGGTTCATCAGTTTGGGGATGGACGGTCCGTAAACATCAGCATCCAGCAGACCCACCGACTTGGACTGAGACAGAAACAAGAGATTCTGTTCAGAGGAACAATAAACCAGAAAAGCTTTACTTTAGAAAGACGTTTCTCTTACCGGATCATTGGCCATTAATCCCAGCGCCAAGTTCACTGAAGACACAGAAACTCCCATCAGAGCTTTAAAACACTCCAAAAATCCAAATTCACGGAAAAATAAAAAGTCAACATTCTTAATTTTTATGTTAAAAATCGATCTTTAAAGATAAAATAAATAATAAAAATTTTAAAAGCTTTTATATTTGACTATAAATCTGACAGTTCCAATTATTATTATTACTTTTAAAACCTAGAACTTTTATTTGACCTCTAAAGCAGCATTCTAAGATAAAAAGTGAAAAATCTGAACTTTTACCATCAAACAGAGGAATAATTTGTTCTGTTTTTAACTTCTAAGCTAAATTCTGAAATGCAAAGTCTTTTTTTTCCCTTTTATGCAAAACTATAGGACCCACAGTCAAACTCTTTCAAACTATGAACAGCAAAATCACTTGAAACTTTCTGGAAAATTCTAAAATAAAAATCCTCTGATGTTCATGTGAAGAGCTGAGGAACTTAGTCAACATTTAGAATGTCCATTAGATCCTGTTGAAGACCTCCAGCTCCATACAGACCAGCGAGGTGTTCTGGTACCTGCAGTGGTGGATTTCCCAACGCCTCCTTTCCCTGAAGCCACCACCAACACCTGATGGACTCCTGAGATGGGCTTCTGTTTGGGAAGACTTCTGGCCATCTGCTGCTTCTGACGCTCTGCCAGAGATTTACTGTCCACCGACCGCTGGAGAAAGAGATCCAGCAAGGTGGAGAACATGTCAACTACTGGAGAACTGGAAGGAATGAATAAACCATCTAACTATCTATGGATCTATAGTCTATCTATCTATCATCTATCTATCTATCCTCTGAAAGGAGTATTTAGTGTTTCTTTAGACTGAAGTTCAGAGTTTTAAACTAACATGGATCCAATCAGACAGAATCTGGAGAAAACATCCCATAATATGTGAAGCTGACTGATCTCAGAGAAGAACAACCTTCAATAATGAATGAATAAAACACAGAGTTTGTCAGTTAGTGAAGATCTGTTTAGTGACTTTTTTCTCTAGTTTTTCCTGATGTTCTTCCACTGTAGTGTTTCTGCAGTAATGAAGTGGAAATAATATTTTATAGGATATAACCTTTACTTTATATCATAGAATATTCAACACACTAAACATTTACAGCAGCTGAACTTGAGATCTTCTACTGAACTCTGAGCTTTTAGTTGACGGTTTCTGAATCAGATATCAGATATATTCTAAAGGTTTAAACGTATTTCAGGTTACTTTAAATGTTAATAATCTCATATAATGGATTATTGATCACTGTTACTGGAGCACTGACAGGTTTTCATTCAAACAAACAGATGTGCAGGAAACTCAGTTTTACTGCTGTGAACTCTATAAAAATAAATATTTACAACCGCTGATATTGGAATTAACATGTTTTATTTATTTCCGTTTCTGTATTCAGAGTCAGGACATAAATCCTGACACGTTATTTAGGAACACTGGTGTGAAAATGTGCGTTTTTCTGGAAAGCTTTGAGCTCTGTGTTTAAATAAAACATTAAAGTTAGACTGAATTACACATAAACACTGGATGGACGGTTCAAAATAAACGCTTATATTTATATATAATTTTAATTAAAGCAAAACCAAATCACACGCCGTTTGAAACAGTATTTAGTCTCTTATAAATATCGTTTTCTGACAGTCGCCTCTGTTTCTGACGTGTATGATAGAGCCTTTGACAGTAGTCGCTTTTATTTTGAAGGGCACATCCGGCCGCTGCTGGATTCACCGCTAACCTGCCGCTAGCTTGACGCTGTTCACTGACTGCGGATAAACGGACAGAAATCTCACCTGGCGGCGTTTCACCTGCAGCCAGCAGGAAGCTCCGGTGTTCATCTCGGTACCGGTTCCGAGAACTGACGGTTTATTCACACAGACCCTCAGTAAATGCGACAGTTTGCTGTATGTGGGCTGAGCTAACATGTTAGCTGTTTGAAGCTAACAGCTCCGCAGATCGAAAAACCGCTGCGCAGTGCGCCTGCGCAAAGGACCACTGCGCCTCACTCCTGCGCATGTTACTGATGCGAATCACGGCTGCGCAAATCGCGGCTGCGTCAACTGGTCGTGAATTTAAAGAAAAGACTAAACAAACTGAAAACTAAAGATTTATGATCATAAATAAATTATAATAAGTCTTTATTATTATAAAGATTTATTATCATACAGATTCATATATTATTATCATACATATTTATATATTCTTCGAATAAGGATTTATTATTATAAATCTTTATAATGATAAATCTTTGTCATAATAAATCTTTATTATAATAAAGATGTATTATTATTATAAATAAGATAAGATAAACTTTATTGATCATACAGTGGGGAAAGTTCACCATTACAGCAGCTCCAAGGAGAAAAAATCGTATAAAAGCAGTACAGAATAAATGGAAACGCACAGTGCAAAACGCAGAGAACATTATACACACAGAAGATTTTTTTTTTGTTAATTTCTGGACATTTATAATGTTTTCTTCGTATTATTTGATGAATTTTAGTGGAAATCTATTTCATTTTTAATTTCAACACTTCAGAGTTGAAGGCGACCTGCGGAGAAGCTGCGCAGTGATGATCTGCGCAGATCAGCTGATCAGGAAACCAGCAGGTAAGTTCCCTCCTGATCGTTCATTGAGTTTCTCGGTGAAGCTGCAGCTCATGAGGAGGAGAGAATATACAGATTAATATATCATAAGGAGGATATCATCTGCAGATTAATATCTATTAATCATCAGGAGGACTCTCGGTCTGATGTCTGCGGGCGGCGGAGCTCCGGCGGCCCGGGCGGTTCTGCAGCAGTGTTTGCGGGCTCAGCTGCAGGTCCAGCCGGCCGGGGACCAATCAGAGGCGCAGTTCGTCCAGGTGAGACAGCGGCCAGGTGACGCTGAGGAGAATCCCGATAAGGTGGTGATGAGGTGGAGGTTGTTCATTATGGACTGAAGCGAAAACTAAAAAGTTACAAAATCAGGAGATAAAAATCAGATAAAACAGAAAATAAAATGAAAAACACAATAAAATAACAGAATGAAAGTTAAATAGCAACAACTCAGCTAAAGGGAAGTGAAAGGCACCAAATCAAGTCATGAAAATGGAGTAAGACTGGTAATAAAACAGTAAAGTGGAGATCTACTGAACATATTTAACATGAACCTAAAGAAAAGCCTCCAGAGATAGAAGTCAGAGGAAAACACAGCATTTAGTGAAATAAACATGAGGGGAGAATTAAAATAACAAGAACAATCTAAAACCAAAGTGACAGAAATTACTATTTGATTTGATCAAGAATTTACAAGAACAGACTCTTTCTAGTCAAAGTGGAAACTGATTTTTACAAAATACTGACAATTAATTAGAAATATAAAAAGTAAAATAAGTGACTGCATTAATATTTTACACCCTTTAAAATGACTCTGATGGAACTGAGCTGGTTCCAGAAGTCCTTAATGCATGATTTTAGGTCAGTCATTAGAGGATAAAGATCTCGGATCTGAAGGTCCAGTGTCTGGTGGATCAGAACTCCTGCATAAAACTACACCATGAAGACTGAAGAACCAAGAAACTCTGAGGAAAGGTTGTAGAAAAGCATCGGTCAGGACGATACAAGAACATTTAAAGTTCCTGAAGATCTCCTGGAGTCCAGTTAAATCCATCATTAAGAAATGGAAGGAAGATGGAACATGAATAAATCTGACTAGAGCAGGACGTCCTCAAGACCTGAGAGACTAGAGAGGGAGGCCACCAAGACTCCTATGACTCCTCTGAAGGAGAAAAAGACTAGAGAAGGAGGCCACCAAGACTCCTATGACTCCTCTGAAGGAGAGAGAAGAGCAGACTCCGAGAGGAGTGGGAGGCCACCAAGACTCCTATGAATCCTCTGAAAGGAGAAAGAGACTAGAGAGGGAGGCCACCAGGACTCCTATGACTCCTCTGAAGGAGAACGAGACCAGAAAGGGAAGCCACCAAGACTCCTATGACTCCTCTGTAGGAGAAAGAGACCAGAGAGGGAGGCCACCAAGACTCCTATGACTCCTCTGAGGGAGAAAGAGACTAGAGATGGAGGCCACCAAGACTCCTATGACTCCTCTGAAGGAGAAAGAGACTAGAGAGGGAGGCCACCAAGACTCGTATGACTCCTCTGAGGGAGAAAGAGACTAGAGATGGAGGCCACCAAGACTCTTATGACTCCTCTGGAGGAGTTCCAGCTTCAGTCTGTTCTTCACCAGTCAAAGCTTCATAGTGTGAAGCACGGTGGTGGCAGCATGAAAAGTTCTGTTCCCTCAGGATCCCTGTGGAACCTGATAGAGTTTAACAGTTTATAAAGAAGTAGGAGGTAAAACTTCAGGTGTCCAGGTGTTCAGACTGATGGAGACCAACAGGACCAATGATGGACCTGAAGGTTCTTCTACTAGATCCTGACTGGAGGGAAGAGGACATGGATGGAATCATTTCTTTTTAGTTAATAGTCTTCATAAATTTACATTGTTTAGTAGAAATCTGTTTTTATTTTGGCATGAAAGAGCTTTTTGTAAATTCTTGTGAAAAAATGATTAAATTGGTGATTATTCAATGTTGAAAAGCCATAAAAAGATATTATTATTATTATTATTATTATTATTATTATTATTAGTAGTAGTAGTAGTAGTAGTAGTAGTAGTAGTAGTAATAATTATAGTAATAATAATAATAATAATAATAATAATAATAGTAATAATAATAATAATAATAATAATAATAGTAATAGTAATAATAGGGTTAATAAGAGGACTAACAGTGAAACTGATGTCTCTCAGATCGACAGAGGAATGGTGATCTACATCTGCTTCTTCAAAGGAGCCTCAGAAGAACTCCTTCAGAAGATGGGTCAGTGACATTTAAAGAACCTTCCTGAAGCTCCACGTTTAACCGTCCTGTCAGTAAACCCTGTCCTCCCTTCTGTTCTCCCGTCTGTCCGTCCAGTGTCCACGCTGCTGAACGTCCGGCTGTGTGAGGCATCCTCGGGGAGGCTGGTCTCGGTGCTGGAACTTCCTGGCAGTGTCCTGATCGTCCCTCAGGCCACGCTGGGCGGGAAGGCGAAGGGCCGATCCATGCAGTACCACAACAACATCAGCAAGGAGGACGGGCTGCGACTCTACGGCGCCTTTGTGTCTTTATGTGAGAAGGAAGTGGCTGCAGCTTCGGCCGGCAGCAACGTGGAGGTAAAGCATGGGACGTATGGAAACAGACAGGTTCTGCAGCTGGACACCAACGGACCGTACACCCACCTGATGGACTTCTGAAGTCCATCAGGTGGACACCAACGGACCGTACACCCATCTGATGGACTTCTGAAGTCCATCAGGTGGACACCAACGGACCGTACACCCATCTGATGGACTTCTGAAGTCCATCAGGTGGACACCAACGGACCGTACACCCATCTGATGGACTTCTGAAGTCCATCAGCTGGACACCAACGGACCGTACACCCATCTGATAGACTTCTGAAGTCCATCAGCTGGACACCAACGGACCGTACACCCATCTGATGGACTTCTGAAGTCCACATCTGCCCATTCTTCAAACTACAGCAGATTCGTCTGGTGAGAGAAACACCATCTCATCTAAAATTAATTCTTTATTTGTGTCATCGGGCACCAGAATCCGATTGTGCAGTTTTTGAATGTAAACCAAGAAGTGAAAATCAGCTCAGATGTCTCTTTGTTGTGACTGTAAGAGCTGGAACATGTAAACTGATTAATCATCATCAATTACTGTGTTTGAGTTATTTTTTAATAAAAACGTCTGAATTCTATGAATATTTTCTGGTTTCTGTCCTCCTCTGTGACAGTAAACTGAATATCTTTGGACTAAACCAGACATCTGAGGAAACTCTGATCCACAATTGAACCATTTTCTGACCAAAGAAACATGTGATTGATTGATCCAGAACAAAATGACTGAAAATAATCATTCGTTGCAGTCCCACAGAGCACATTTCACTCATTTATTGTTGGAACATTTGGAACCGTTTGGTTTTCCAGTCCTGGAAGCAGCACTAAACATGAGTCTGAGTGATGAGACTGAAGTGTTCTGATGAAACCAGAGAGGCAGACTGATGGGACGGAAACAGAATGAATCCCATCAGGGTTAGTGAACACTCCACCTGAATGAAGAATCATGAATCAGAAGTAAAATATGGCCATTTGTTGTTGTGAAAACCGTTGTTCCAAAGTCGGTTTTCCTTTAAAATCCCCCAAATGACACCATGTTACTGCAGATGTTCTGTGAACAGACCGTATGTGAAGTTCTGTCAGGAAAAATAATTAAATCTATGCTGAAAATCAGAATATTTTACTGAAAACTCTGCATTCTACAGGTTTTAAAATACTTCCATATAAACTGTTTGTTCAAACCAGGTTCTGTAAGAACCAGAACTAGAACCTCCTCCTGGTTCTTGGTCTCCAGGACCAACTCATTCAGAGAGTTTCAGGTTGAACTGCAGACAGTGTTTCCTCAGAGAGACTAAAATAAATGCAGCAGAAACAGAGAACAGAGGAGCAGGTAGTTGGAGATCCATTCAGCATGGAGAAACATCTACAGCCGAGGAGCAGAGTAGAGAGGAAACATGGAGATAGAAGAACATCGTTCTGAGTCCAGAAGAATCTGAGTTCTCTCCTTCCTTCATTCTGGTTCCACAGACCTGCAGAACGAACCACAGTGAGGAAAAACCAGGCAGAAGTTATTTCCAGGTTTGATGAGTTTAAACATAATGCTGAAAACATTTCCTGAAATACAGATATATAGATACAGATATATAAATACAGATATATAGATACAGATATATAGATACAGATATATAAATACAGATATATAGATACAGATATATAAATACAGATATATAGATACAGATATATAGATACAGATATATAAATACAGATATATAGATACAGATATATAAATACAGATATATAAATACAGATATATAAATACAGATATAAAGATACAGATATATAAATACAGATATATAAATACAGATATATAGATACAGATATATAGATACAGATATATAGATACAGATATATAGATACAGATATATAGATACAGATATATAAATATAGATATATAGATACAGATATATAGATACAGATATATAGATACAGATATATAGATACAGATATATAAATGCAGATATATAAATACAGATCAAATTTTTATCAAGAATCATAAAGCTTTTGCTTTAGTTTCTAATAAGTATCAGTTAAATAACTGTTATCATCAGTAATGGTTGCTATCAATCATTATTGATTACTGGATGGTTACTAGCAGTTTTGATCAATAATCAATAAGGCTTGATAATAGATTTTAATCAATAATAAAATGTGGTTGCAGTTCGTCCTCCCTCCAACAGGCGACGCTTCGCTCAGTGTCGTCACCGGAAGTGCGCCGCTCTCAGCTCCGTTTCACAGATTTTTCAACCTTCGTCAAAAATCTCCACCGAACCAGCGACACTTTCGGGCTGTAATTCAACTTAAAACGAATTTCTGTGCACAGAATATTCTGGAATCCGGTTAAAGTGGAAGAAAAGACGTGGTTTCTGTGAAAGTTTCGCTAAATTTACGGCTTCCGGCGGGAAGTTTGATGGTTAAAGTTGATGTCGGTGTAACGAGGATTAGTGTTGACCGACCGAACATGTGCTGAGGTGAGAAACTTTTAACCTGAGGCTGCTGCTAATAAAGGTTCCTGATGTTAGTCCTGTTCATGTCAGTGTGCTGGATAACAGTCAGTTAATTAATTAATCAATCAATCAATCAATCAGTTAATCAGTGAAACTTTATTCATAAAAGCTTTTCTAAACACATCAGATGTTCAAATCACACATCGGCAGTAAAACAGTGAATTCATATGTGATGACTTCACATGATGATCAGAAAAACAATAAAAACATCACAAAAATGAATTCAATATATCAAAACGTTAAAAAAGTTAATAACATTAATTACAGAAATTAATAATGAGGATAAAAATAAACTATGTTGTTTTTTTTCTAATTTCACTGTTTATTTTTTCAGCTGATAAATAGATTTTTTGTTGTCAACAAAAATGACAGAATGTTCAGAAAAGAGGTCTTCACTATTTTAGTTTTTCAGTTCCAACAAACAGGATGAAACCTGAGGACAAGAAATAAATATAAAAATCCAGCTTTCATTTATCTCATTATTTATTTACATTTCAGACATTCAGCATGATTTAATGATAATTAATTAATAATACATTTTATTTGTTATGCACTTTTCATTCAGGCAAAATCTCAAAATGCTACATTTAAGATATAAAACGGATCAAAACAAAAAATCAGATAAAGTAGCAATAAAAATAGAAACTTGAGGGTTAGGGTTAATTAAAAGCTTTATTAAACAGAAGCTGTTTAAGCCTTTTTTAAAAACATCCGCTGTCTGTGGAGCTCTCAGGAGGTGAGGAGGAGTTCTGAAGGTTCTGTCTCTGGTCCAGAGTTTGGTTCTGGGCAGGAGGAGGAGGTGGCAGTTATTAGTGGAGATTTATTTCTGATGATTGGTGACAGATGAGTTCTTTACGGTAATCCTGAGCATTGCCATGAATGCACTGATAGGTGAGAAGAGTGATTTTGTAGTGAATTCTGGAGGATATGGGGAGCCAGAGAAGTGAACGGAGGATGGTGTGATGTGGTTTTCATCAGGATCCTAGCAGCTGTTCTGAATAATCTGGAGCTTCTTTAGCTCTTTTAGGATCCCGATGAGAAGTAGTAGTAGTCCAGCCTGGAGGAGAGCTTGGAAGAGCTGGTGATTATTGGAGCGATATCTGCAGCTGTTTCTGAACCAGTCATTTGAAGTTCATGTCTCTCTTCTCCAACAGATGCCTTCTTACAGCTTCCTGGATAACTTGGAGCTTTTTATCCGGACAGGAAAGTTTGCTGGAAATGCTTCAACAAGCTCAAAGAAAGTGACCAAAGCTGCCAGCAAACACTTCCTCTACAAAGGTAATAAATGAGAACAGAGATCCGCTGAGACAGCAGGTAGACACAGGTGAGACTTACCTCAACTTACCTGAATTTACCTGCTGTCTCATCACAATCTGCTGCTGAAGAAGGTCTGGAAGACTGAAAACAGTAAATTAAGGCTGTAGTTCCCCCTCCTTCCACCAGATGGCTCTCTGTGGCGAACTTATCGAGGCCGCCTCCTCCGTGTCGTCAGGAGCGACGAGGAGGTTCGGGACATCCTGCTGCGTTACCATGACAACAACAACCACGCTGGCCGAGTTCGGATGGTGAAGGAGATCATGGTGAGTTCAGACAACAGCAAAAGTTTAGACGTAAACAGCAAAAGTTTAAACATAAACAGCAAAAGTTTAGACGTAAACAGCAAAAGTTTAGACGTAAACAATGAAGGTTTAGATGTAAACAGTGAAGGTTTAGATGTAAACAGTGAAGGTTTAGATGTAAACAGTGAAGGTTTAGATGTAAACAGTGAAGGTTTAGATGTAAACAGTGAAGGTTTCCACAGCGATAAAGGGAGTTTGCTAAAAGCAGCTGGACTGTGCCGGTGGCGTCTCTTCTGTGTCCAGCTCTTGTATTATTGGGTCGGAGTGACGGAGGCCGTGAAGAAGTGGATCAAAGCCTGCACCGTCTGTCAGAACCGACCTCGCTCCGAACCTCTGGACCCGCCCGTCCACTTCTGCCTGGTTTACGGCTGCGATGCCTCCAGTTACGTTCACCCCGAGCTCAGCTTCCACAGGTCAGATTCCACGTTTACACCATGACTTCAACAGATCAGCAATCGGATTATTTCTACATTGGTTCCTGCCATCAGTTTCCTGCAGTTAACAGTTCATGCATGAAAATCAGTTTCATACTGTCAGAGCATCCAGGTGAGGTGCTGTACCTGTCTCATATACAACAGTCCTTATCTGTGATTAACAGGATTCTATTTGAATCGTTTTTATGGTTATTAAAATCAATAAGCACATTTTAAACATACTAATAGTGTAAAAAGACCTAACAGTGAGAACTGGACAGATCAGTTCAGTTAAAATAAAATCTATTTCAGTGCCAGTTAGAGCTGCCAGTATTGATTATTTTCTCTGTTTATGAATCTGTTGATTATTTTCTGTGTGAATCAATCAGCTGTTTTTCGCTAAAATGTCTTGTTTCATCCAATGATATTCAGTTGTTTCTTCAGGAGTAGAAAAGAAACCGAAAAATATGCACATTTAGGAAGCTGCAGTCTCAGAATTTTTGAGTTCTTTAACCTAAAACATCTCTCAAATCAAATAATCAGTTATCAGACCAGTTAGCAGTTAATTCAGTAGGGTTAGGGTTAGTAGGGTGATCACTAAATCACTAACCCTTCATTCAGTCGTTGATAATAAATCATCAACCCTAACCAGTGGAATGAAGCTCCTGTCTCCTCTTTGTGTCCACATCTTTAGCATAAACTACTTGAATTTAGGAAGACAGCTAAAGTAGAAGAGTTGGTGCTAACAGAAGTGATTGTCACATTGATTACATTTTAAATCCTAATCAAAAGCCTGAAAGCGTTGATGAGGAATGTTGAGCTGCAGCATTTTAAGCAGTTTAGCGACTCCTGAAGCTGAACAGACCAGCAGGTTTTAGTTGAAGCTACAGTAAAGTGCTGTCTGACCATCAGTAGCAGGAACTGTTGTACTTACTAAAAAATAAACACCAAAGGGACGTATTTAATGAGAATTAAATGGGATCCAGGTTTCCAAAGGAGGCGGAGAGGCGGCGAACGTGGCTGGCGGTGGCTCAGAGGGACGAAGGTTCGCTCAGATCAAACTCCTACATCTGCTCACGACACTTTGACTCATGCTGCTTCAACCTGAGCGACGAAGGTCAACGGATGCTGTCATCAGACGCTGTACCGACCATCGTACCGCAAACTACTAAAGAGGACGAGGTGATACGATGCAGACACAGTTTACCTTTAAATGACGCACTCTGTACATACACCTGAACACCTGAACACAGGTTCTCTCTACAGCGACCAGTGTCTCCAGCCAGCATTAACTCAGGAGTTAAACCCAGATTACAGAGCAGTGATCTGATCTGAACTGACCAGGGTTCACCTCTAACCTCAAACAGATCAACTGGCTTCTTATGACCACATCATGGAACAAACCTGACCAACATGGACCAGAATCTAGACCAAGAACCAGAACAAGACCTCTATGGAGTCTGGATCAGGAACCCAACCCTCAAACAATCAGCCCGACCCCCGTAGATTAAGACTCTACCTCAGAGAGCAGCAACAGGAAGTTTTACATTTATTAAGACACTGAAAAAAGCAGAATGAATGTTGTGGATCGAGGAGTTTCTGCTGACTGAGAAAGACGGACACAGTTTGACCAAAATCATTTTTAAACCTTGTCAGCAGCTGATTGGACGTCGTCATAGAAACAGAGCTGACAGGTGCTCAGTCACACCTGTGGAATATATCATTTAAACCTGGAAATAATTTAAACATTCAATGTTTCTAAAGACTAAATTCTTCTTCCTAGTCTTCGTACTGCATATTTACATACTTAGTTTGTGGACAAGCTCCAGGCCAGAGATGTATTTCTTAATCTGATGAATGATTGTGATTTCTGATATAACTGGACTCCAGACTGTGATCAGTACAGCTGCAGATACAACCTTTACCGTGTTGCATTGTGGGAGTGAATGATGACGGTTGGTCAGACGGTTTCTTCTCTTCCTGCCTCATGTGGACAACAGTCAGGTTAACTTTACCGTGATCCAGTGATGAAACCATCTACATGTGAGGAGATGGACTCACCTGTTCAGGTTACAGCAGAGATCTCCATCTAGTCAGTGAAGAAGAGAAAGTCCTGCATTCATTTTCTGCTCAAAGTGAAAAGGTTTTATCAGCACAGTGTTGTCACATTTATTGAATACCTGTTGAAGGTTTTAGTGCCGATATAATGCTGGACGGTTTAATGAAACACTGCAGAATCTTTTATTTTGAACTGTCAACAGAGCTCCGGCCATCCCATCAACACGACAACAGTGTCTATATTTAAATTCAAATACAGTTCATCTGAAAAACTAAATGTTCCTAAATTTTTTGAGATTTTCTCTTTAAAACAATCAAAAAGTAGCCGCAGGAACACAGTTGAAGTAGCGTTCTAACCTGAACAGAACCCGTGCCTACTGATAAAGGAGCTGCTCATGTGTTGTTCTTTGGTCTTCAGGGGGTTGTCCCTTCAGAGGATGAATTTCTTCCCTCCAACACCCTGGAAGACCTTCTGTCGATAGCTGCTGCTGCAGAAACCCCAGAGTCCTCTGGTCCGGCCTTAGAAGCCCCAGTGGGGCTGCAGGAACACCAGTACTGCCTCTCAGCTCCTGATCCAGACTCCATGGAGGTCCAGACGGTGAGGGACCTCAAGAAGAGGAAGACCATCGTGGAGCCAAGCTTCTCCACTTACAACCATATTGCCAGGTAGATGACTTCCAGACAGGTGGCTGATTTTAATCTTCATTTCTCTGAGTGTGCTGTTTGTTCTGCAGGTATCTGAGCCACCGAGTCTTACCTCTGCAGAGCAAGAGAAGCAGAGGGGCTTTAAAACGGATGTCCAAGCGCTTCGGCCTGATAGGTGAAAGCAAACAGTCCAACTCTCAACAAACACATGATGACGTTGAATTAGACTGAAATGCTTTAGAATCCTGTTTGTTTTTCAGACGGAGAGCTGATGTACACCAGAGTATCTCCACCTGTCAGAGTCCCACGCAGCAGAGAGGAGGTAAAGCAGCAACGTACCGACTTTAACCCTCCTAGACCTAACCCTAACCCTCCTAACCTTACTAAACCTAACCCACGCAGCAGAGAGGAGGTAAAGCAGCAAAGTACCAACTTTAAATGAAAACTGTCGGGGTATTAGACAGTTTAAATGAAGACACTCCCCTTTGATTCCAGGTAAACTCCATCCTGCAGCAGTTCCATGATAACCAGGGTCACTACGGTCAGGGAATCTGCCAGCGAGAGATCTCCAAACACTTCTACTGGGCCAGCATGAGCTGTGACTTATCCACCTGGATCTCCAGCTGCAACACCTGCCTCACCAGGAGCAAGAGAAAGTGGCTTCGCTGCAGCGTCATCAGCTGCAGCAACTGCTGCGGGCCGGTGGAGCGAGGCCTTGGACTCACCTTCCACAGGTAACTCTCTGGAACCAGCTGAATGAAACAGGAACTGAAAGGATTTCTCGTCTCCAGTTTTGGTGATTTTCTCTTTCTGCTACTTTCAGGGGTTTTCAGGTGTTTTCTTTCTCAGCTGATGCTTCAGTTAATGGATGGATGGATGTGTTTCTGTTCCCTTAGGTTTCCTCTCCATGACGCCGCCCTGCTGGCTCGCTGGCTGAAGGCCGTCGGACGTTCTAACTGGCTTCCTCGGCTGCGGTCGTCCGTCTGTTCCACTCATTTCACTGAGGACTGCTTGGACCGGCGTGGGGAGAAGGTGGTCCTCCGTCCGGATGCTGTTCCTACCCTCATGGTCCACGGAGACTCGGTGAGACGCAGCAGATTCTGAGGTAAGCGGTAAAAAGCAGCATTTCAACCGCCTGTGTTTCATCCACAGATGACATCCAGAGGTCAGAACCAGCCTGCAGGACAGGAGGAGGTGAGTTTATGTTCATGAGATGATTCACGGCCTCCATGAAGCCTGATGACGCTAACACCTGCTCATATCTACTCCTCAGGCCTTCTTTGCCAAATACGACGCCGTGGAGCTTTACCTGAGCAGACGCACCTATCCGCCCGGACTGAGCTACGTGGAGAAGAACACCTTCAGGAGGTTCTGCAAGAAATTCACCATGAAAGGTTCCAACACTTGGGAGCTGAAAATACTGCAGTTCAGAAGCTTCTTCTGACTCATAACAGCCAGACAGGAACAAACACTAGTTTCTCTGTTGTCCTCTGTTCCATGTTTTGTGTATTTAACAGTTTGCTGTTTGAGTGCTAGTCCAGATCCATCAGAGCTCCAGCTCTGTTCTGGACTTCCTGACTCTCAGCTCATATCTGCTGCTGTTTCAGACGACAAGCTTCACTCCACCAGAGGAGATGGACTGCGTTTGGTTCTGAGGAGTCGGCAGCAGGTTGAAGCCGCTCTGACCGATTACCACGACGAGCTCAATCACCTGGACGTCAACAAATGTCTGCGGCTGCTCAACGAGAGGTGGGTCGGCTTCACCTCAGAGGTTAGGGTTAGACATCTATTTCAGCTCTGACCTCACATTTGTCCTTTGATCTCACATCTGTCCTCTGACATCACGTCTGTCCTCTGACATCACGTCTGTCCTCTGACATCACGTCTGTTCTCTGACATCACGTCTGTCCTCTGACATCACGTCTGTCCTCTGACATCACGTCTGTCCTCTGACATCACGTCTGTCCTCTGACATCACGTCTGTTCTCTGACATCACGTCTGTCCTCTGACATCACGTCTGTCCTCTGACATCACGTCTGCTCTCTGACATCACGTCTGTCCTCTGACATCACGTCTGTCCTCTGACATCACGTCTGTCCTCTGACCTCATGTCTATCCTTTGACCTCACGTCTGCTCTCTGACAGGTATTTCTGGAAAACCATGAAATCAGATGTGATCCAGTGGATCGACGGCTGCTTCCAGTGCAGCAGGAAGAAGAACCCGGAGACGCTGCTGCACGCGCTCAGATCTCCTCCAATCAGCAGGTTCCTTTTATTACCTCATAATGATGCACCAGAATAAAAGGCTGCAGGACTTTTTCTGTCAAATGAAAGAGTCTTTGTTTGTGCTGGAACTCTCAGTAACAGAAACTGAACTTTGGTTCTTTAATTGGAGCTGTGTAGCTCTGGAGCTCGTATTTCAGTTATTAGTTCTATATTTTCAGTATTTCAACCTTTAATACAGCTGTTTCTACAGTCATCTGTTTAACATTTTTATAGTTTATTAATAACTTTGCTTTTAGCAGCTTATCCATTTTTATAGCTTCTATTTCAACAGTTTCATCATTTATTTGAATGTTTCAGTCAGTTGTTTAGTTCTGTCCAGCTTTTTCTACCATGTTTAAGCTCTTTGGACTTTAACTTTAAGTTAATTAATCATTTGCTAACTGTTTATTTGCTGCTTTTCGTAATTTCTTTGATCGAGTACATTCAGATCTTCCATCTAATTCTGCATTGTTTTTAGCTAACATGTTAACTTTCTGTCATAATTGAATCATTTATCAGTTCCTCTGTGATATTCTATTTCACTAGTAACAACCTTTTCATTGCATTTTTTTCTCATTTTTTAAACAATGCACAAGAATACACAAAAAGCTCAGGATGAATTTTAGATCCTGCAAAAAAACCCTCATCTTTTATATTTTACTTTGGCTTCATGATTTTTCTGGTTCAGAAACAGTTTCATAACGCCGAGGCCAGAATAGAACAAACACTGTAGAAGTTTAATCCCAGAGACATTAGAAGCTGATAATTCCAGTAGAACTGGTTTATCAGTGGGGGGTTAACTGGTCCTGTGGTTTCACTGTGGTTCTCTGTTCATGTTGACAGCGACAAAGTCGACCAGACCGAAGATGCTGATGAAGGAGAGAACAGTGAAGGAGACAGCGAACGGCTGAATTCAGACACAGAGGTCAGTTAGACTTATTTTTATATATATTTATATATGCTATAATATATATATGTTCAATTCAATTTTACTGACATAGCACAGATTCACAGCATCTCAAAGAGAAGTACTGAAGTTCCATGAAGTACGGACCTGATAAACTACAGACCTGATAAACTACAGACCTGATAAACTACAGACCTGATAAACTACAGACCTGATAAACTACAGACCTGATAAACTACAGACCTGATAAATTACAGACCTGATAAATTACAGACCTGATAAACTACAGACCTGATAAATTACAGACCTGATAAACTACAGACCTGATAAACTACAGACCTGATAAACTACAGACCTGATAAACTACAGACCTGATGAACTACAGACCTGATAAATTACAGACCTGATAAACTACAGACCTGATAAACTACAGACCTGATAAATTACAGACCTGATAAACTACAGACCTGATGAACTACAGACCTGATAAATTACAGACCTGATAAACTACAGACCTGATAAACTACAGACCTGATAAATTACAGACCTGATAAACTACAGACCTGATAAACTACAGACCTGATAAACTACAGACCTGATAAACTACAGACCTGATAAATTACAGACCTGATAAACTACAGACCTGATAAACTACAGACCTGATAAATTACAGACCTGATAAACTACAGACCTGATAAATTACAGCTCGCTTTGTGTTGAATTTTGGTTTTATTTTTTGTAAATAACTTTTGTAACTTGATCAGTTTTCCTGCCTGTTTTTTCTTTATTCATTTGTTCCTCCCCTCATCCCTTCACTCAGAGATGGAACTAAACACACACACACACACACACACACACACACACACACACACACACACACACACACACACACACACACACACACACACACACACACACACAGACTGATGTTTCTCTGTCTGTCAGTTTTTTGCTGCTGACTTTCCTATAAACCTCTTTGGTGGAAACCAGCAGTTCCTCTACAGGAGAATCCCAGGAACAGACTGGCTGTGATTTGTTATTTTTGTTGTGTTATCAGGCAGGGTGTTGGTTGGGTTTCTGCTGTGTAACTTGGAACTGTGTAAATTCATCAGTGATCATTTGTGTAAATCAGCTCCTAGAACTAGTTCCTCCTTTAGAATGAGGATGTTTCAGTTGGAAGTGATGAACAGATGAACTCATCGTCTCTCTCCAAGGACGGACCTTCAACCCCCATCAGCCCTCAGACCAGGATCCCCATCCTCCTCCACCTGAGAACTCCCATCAGCCTCCAGTCCAGGACTCCCAGCGCCCCCCTTGTTTCCAGACCATTGTCTGTCCAGAGCAGCTCTGAGAGCCACGTTCAGGTCCAGGATCCAGAAGAAGACCAGAGAGAATGCAGCAGCTCTCAGTGTGTCCGACCTGCTGCAGATCCTCCTCCAGAGAAAACTCACCGTCCAGGTGAACCACAGGCCCAGATCCCAGGACAGAACCGGTCCAGATTCCAGCACCCAGCAGAGACCAGGAGAACCAGTGGTCTGGAGCCCGTCGTGGCCCCGAGTAACAAACCCTGGCCGGTCTTCACCATCGCTGGTAAAACCGTGGCAAAGACAGGAAGACCAGGTGCTGAGGTGGACAGGTAAGAACCCCCAGCAAGTGGAAGGTCCTGGACCTCCATGGAACCAGAACTACCACCAACTACTTCAGATGTTCTACTTTTCATTATGTGATTGATTAAAGGTGTGATCTGTTCCTGATTCTTTTTGTGTCTTTGTAGCTCGTCGGCGTTCCGGAGCTGCAGCAGGCTTCAGGCTCGGACCGTCATCCAGCAGTGCAGCTCAGCCAAGGTGAAGATCCGACCAGCTCTGGATGGAGGAGACGCTCAGTGGGCCGAGGTGGGACTTCAGCCAGTAATCATCTCAGTAATAATCAATCACCTCATCAATAATCAATCACCAACAGTTCCAGGATCAGTCTGTTTCTCTCTCATGAATTCTACTTAAACTAAAGCTAAATAAAATGAGATTCTCAGCTTTAAATGAAAACTGTGTTGATCTATTTTCTGAAAGTTTCCAGTTTTCCATTCAGACATGGATTAAACTGGAAAATGTGGGGAACGGTTCATTCTTTGGAATAACGATGAATAAAGGCTGGTCCAGCTGTGAACTCTGAACATTAAAACATCATCATTTAAATGACCTGAAATCTGAACTCGAATGAAGGAGGAAAAATATGAATAATAATAAAGTGAGTGTAAAATAAGAAGTTTATTAATGAATGAATCCATAAATAAATGGAGTAAATTACAGAGGAATGGAATATTTGATATTTAAACCGGAAACAAAAACACAAGAAGAATTTAGAAACACATGAATGAATTCAAATGATGGAATATTCATGTTTTCTTCTAGTTTGACTGTTTGATCACTGGATTATTGATTATTAATCTAAACCTTGTTTCTGATCACTGGATTATTGATTATTAATCTAAACCTTCTGTTTGATCACTGGATTATTGATTATTAATCTAAACCTTGTTCTGATCACTGGATTATTGATTATTAATCTAAACCTTGTTTCTGATGACTGGATTATTGATTATTAATCTAAACCTTCTGTTTGATCACTGGATTATTGATTATTAATCTAAACCTTGTTTCTGATCACTGGATTATTGATTATTAATCTAAACCTTGTTTCTGATCACTGGATTATTGATTAATCTAAAACTTCTGTTAGATCACTGGATTATTGATTATTAATCTAAACCTTGTTTCTGATCACTGGATTATTGATTATTAATCTAAACCTTGTTTCTGATCACTGGATTATTGATTATTAATCTAAACCTTGTTTCTGATCACTGGATTATTGATTATTAATCTAAACCTTCTGTTAGATCACTGGATTATTGATTATTAATCTAAACCTTGTTTCTGATCACTGGATTATTGATTATTAATCTAAACCTTGTTCTGTCAGATCCAGGAGGGAATCATCGTCTACGTTTGTTTTTTCCACGGAGCCACTGAAGATGTCACATATCAGATGGGTGAGATTTTTCACCAAACGCATTTTATTTAACCCTTGATCAGAGGAAAAGTGGGTTTTCCTGCTTGAATTCCAGAGATGTGCTGATCATTTTCTGGACATGAACTATTTATTCTTCCATGAGTTTCTGTTCTCAGTTATTTTTGCAGAATATTTTCAACCATGGGCTCAGGTTTTTCACACAACAGAAAAAGACACCACAGATCAACCTGATGATTTTAAGAACCCACAAATCTACACAGAAAACCCAACAAATCCAAAGATTCAGCAAAGAATCGTGTCTGAACATGGAAGGACCCATGAAAGCAGTTTTTCTTCTGATTCTAAAGACTTTTAGGGTTGTAGCTCCTCTTTTCTTCTCTGCAGCCTCAGATTCGTCTTCAGCTGTTGTCCTAAAAACCAGGAATAATAAAGGAATGCTGTAACCCAGCTGGTAACAGACACAACACCACCACCATCAGGTCAAACTACAACATTACAGTACTACCAGAACACTGCTGAAGACGGTCTTCACCCTGGGAGAGTTCAGCTAAAGGAAATGAATAAATTCTAGTAGGGTTAGAGTTAAGTTGGGTTGTAGGGTTTAGTACAGTCTCGGGTTATTGTGATTTCCTTGTTTTAATCTGTTTAAGTTCATCCAGCTTCCATGTTGGGTTGTAGGGTTAAGTTGTAGGGTTGGGTTGTAGGGTTTGAGACACTCTCAGGTTACTATGATTTCATTCTTCAGTCTGTTTACGTTCATCCAGCTTCCATGTTTTTGCTCCAACAGCCAACAGTCTGATGAACACCAAGTTCTTCCGGAGGGACCGTGGACACTCGGTGTCACTGCTCGACCTCCCCGGCAGCGTTCTGTTGGTCCCCCAGGACTCGCTGCTGGCCGAGCCGCCGGTCCGGAGGAGGATCCGGTTCAGAGGCAGCTGTGAGCTCTGGAGAGCCGCTCAGCTGCTGTCCGGCCTGGCGTCGGCCTGCAGGGAGCTCATGGCAGCCTCCAACAAATGCACCGAGGCGGGAGTGAAGGTGGAGCAAGGCATCTACGGACAGAAACAGGAGATGGTCCTGAAGGCTGAGGAGCCGCTGACGCTGCTGCTGGACTTCTGAGCTTCAGCAGCTTCTGGAGAACAAACGGGAGCTTGTTGGGTTCCAGCTTTCAGGTGAACTCATCCTTACAAAGTTTCCACAGATTGAAGTTTTTAGACAGAACGAGCTAAAATCCCAGATGATTTTATCTGCAGTGCTGAGATAAAAACTGTCATCAGATAAATAATAATAAATGAAAGAACACAATAAAATACAATAAAAGCCAGAGAGACGGCGCTGGAAGGTATTTTGTGAATTTGTACTTCTTGAAGATCAGTTATTGTGTTTTTTTAGTAAAAGCACCGAGATGCAGGACAGACTGACAGCTGGGTTAATTTCATCACTTTAATTGTCCATATTTTACATCTAATTTCCTGGAATTTCAGGAAAGAAATGGATGTCTTTAGTGAGTGGAGGAGACATTCCTGTTCTTATTCAAAGAAAACACTAACCTCTGTTTTTAGGAAAGTGTACAATGTGTTCACTGACTTACTGATAACCACAAATATCACAATAATATAATATAATATAATATAATATAATGATCTGAGTCACTGTTAATTCACACACTTACTGATCCAACAACATCAGGAGGAAACATCTGGAGAACCTGTTGGAAATGAGGGTGTTAGTGAGAAAGATTGAGTCTGTCAGAGACCTCAGGATGTCTGAATGCTTCCTCTGGCCTTTCTGACCGACCCACAATCCTCTGCAGCAGAACAGATGATGTCACCGTGTCTGAAAACAGAAAAACTACAGATTTCCTTCTGGTTTCCTGACAGACAGCAGCGGATGGAGATGATCAGAGTCCTGAGCAGCAGTGGACTGAGATCACCCAATCACCGAAGAAAATCTTTATTTTGTTCAGCCAATAGGAAACTAGCACCACTTCTGACCTCTGATTGGATGGGCAGACTGCAGTCAACCTCTCAGAGCTTCCAACGGCAGTAAAAGTGCAAAGAGAAATCCCAGGAGCTGCTGTTCCTCCTGTACCGATGGAACACGAGTCTAGTGAGTAGTTTGACTTTATTATGACTGTTGATGTCAGAATCATCCAGAAGCTCTGATATCAGACCTGAAAACATTTATTTTAACCCTGACCCAGTGGTTCCACTGAATGCAGAGGCTGCACTTTGTTCTAGTAGCTGCAGTACAGACAGTAAACAGAAAGATGATTTAGAACACAGAGGACAGGCAGAGACACTAAACCCAAAATGTTCTTCTAGAAACACCAAGAAAGATCTGAAACCACATGTTTTAAACGTTCTGTCAGCTGAGTTCACATCAGGAGACAGAAACCCTCCCAGTTTGGTTTACAGGTTAAAGTTTCCACCTTTACTGGTTTAAAGTCTGTGTGGACTGAACGTTTTAATTTCTACAGCAGCTAGAACTGCTCTGTAGTCAAGAGACCCAGAAATTCAACTTGAATAAATACGAGGCTTTAAGGAAATCATGTTCAGCTACAGATGAGTCGGACTGGAACCGATCAAAGCATCTCCATAAGAATTAAAGGAGCAGAGAAACAAAATACAGAAAATAGACCAAATGTTGATGTTTCACTTCATGACTTTTAACAGTTTTTAATAAATGGTAACCTTTAAAATGATAAAATCAACAACTTTAAAGTTTCTTTTTTCATGACTGCAGAGTTTCTACAGCTTCCGTGTTTGTAGCTGCAGTCAGACTGAACATAAATATGGCAGAAACAAACCACCTGAACAGTGATTTCATCAGATGATTCGACTACTGGAAGCTCATAAACCAGCTCTGGCTGCTCTCATCAGCCTCTCGTGTTCATTTATCAGGAGAAACATTCTACATCAGCGACCTTCTCAGTCCAACACTGAGCCTGTTTTACACAGTTTGGTTTCTTCTTCATCACACTTTATAGTTTATTCATATAAAGGGTTTAAGAGAATTAAATTTAAACATAAACTCGTCCTAACAAGACATTAACTGGATCTGTGACCCAACAGGAAGTCAATCAGCTCTGACATGTTTTCATACATGCTGTTCCACTGGTGAAGAAAATATTCAATGAAGGATTTGTTTGAATATTTTACCCACTTATAGGGGCTTTCGACCAAAGAGCACCAGGTGCTAGGTTGGTTCAAAGTTGAGAGCCAGTGCTTTTTTGGTTCAAATCTCGTGCCGCCCCAGAACGGGTTTGTGTTTCCATTCGGAAGGAGCAAAGTTGGAGCTGCGTCGTTGCGCCACCACAAAACTTGTGTATGTTACTGCGTACGTAGCCGTTCAACAGCGTTCGCACCGCACGGAAACCCACACAACAACGATGGAGGACTTCATTGGAGTGGTGTTCATGGCTTTGCTAGTGTACCGTGCCATCGTCAAACAGCAAAACCTTCTGTTAGGGGTTACCCATCGGCGTCGCCGTTCCAATGCCCGGCGATCACGTTTGAGAAACAAGGTAATTGACAAAGACATTTGGATACTTAACAGTAAAGTGCTAGCGTTAGCTTAGCTACTTAGCTTCGACTACGCTTGCATTGATTACTTAGCGGTTAAAGAAGCGCAATAAGTTCTGTGTTTCCGCTGTTGATCGTCGGTCACCGTAACCCCGCCCCCTGCCCGTGACGTGCTCGGCTCTCAACTCTGGCCACCTCTGGCCCAGCAACGAGTTGGTGCCCGAAACGGCCCTAGTTTTTGGAGCCCGGAGCCGCAGCTCCGGTGGTCGAAACACAAAAAACCGGCGCCAAGTCGGGCGCCGGTTCCAACTCCGAACGGGCTCCACCCCGGTCGAAAAGAGGGTTTAGAGCCAGCTGAGCGAACATCTGAACCACTGCTGGACCTTCAGGCTCTTCTTCTGAGCACGCCATCCAACACCTCCTTCCTTCTAACCTTCCAGTCCCTGCAGGGACCAACAGTTTCTCTGATTCTTCTTGTCTTGGTGTCTCGTGGCTTCTGTTCCCGAGTCAAGGACCCGTCTTCTTCGTGCTCCTAGAAGCAGACTTGTTTTCCCAGCTGCTGTCGGCCACCTCAGTCTCCTTCCCAGACACAGTCGCATTCTTTCAGAGGGTTTCTCTGCCGCATGGCGGTGATGACGGTGATCCTGTTCTCGGAAAGCTGTCGAAGCTCGTCAATCAGCTCCCGGACGCAGGGACTGGGCCATGGGTGACCGTTGAGGTAGTCTCTGAGGATGAAGGATCGCTCCACCAGCAGCTCCAGCTGCACCAGGTGTCGCAGTCGGTGGAGGCTCAGCAGGTCCTTCTCTGGTTCCCGGCGGAAAAATCTGGGAGACAAGGCAGAGCAGACTTTAATAGTGGGAAACCAGCGAGAAACATCGGTGCAGTTCACATGAAAAGAAGAACTCTAAAAGTCTGTGAACTGCTGTCATGGTCAATAAACACACATGGACTTCACCTGGACTGTAGACGTATCTTTGGAGCTCCAAGCAGCTTCCACAAGATGTGATTCCAACAGGAATCCTTTTAATGCTTCTGACTGACTGAAAGGAAGCTCTTTTTACAAACTGCATTCTCATCCTTGGACACAGATTTTCCAAAGGTTGATGGTTTTCCTCACAGTCTGAGATTCAGCATCAGGGCAACACCTGAACATCTATGTCCAGGAGAAGTCTCAACTGGATTCTCTATTATTTGCCAGATTTTCTCTTTTATAAATAAATCATTTGAGGAAATGACTATGAGATGATGAGGTCGACCGGTTCATGCAGTTTACTGTGAGATGCTGGATTCTTTACCGTATCCGTAGAGTCCTGAGTTCTGGGAACAGCATGGGGATCCGTCTGCAGAGGCTGCCGCTGGACCGGTTCTGTTCAATGTCCAGGTGCTCCAGTCCTGGGACTTTGGGTGCGATGGAGTCCATGTCCTTGAGCGTTATGGCGACTCGCAGCGTCAGCCTGGTCACGCTGGATGGGATGGTGGTGGTGTAGGTCGCCAGAGAGTTTCCACCTGACAGGAGAAAGAACAAGAAGCTGGTTTAGATCTGAACCTTTTAGATCATCGATAAATAAAATCCTATGAAGTCCTTCTAGCTGTGTCACAGATGTTCTTGAGTTCTCTCTGGAGTTGCAGGACTTCAGACTCCTGAACTCACCGATGATGGTGAGCATCTCCAGCTGCTTCAGAGGACTCAGCCATGACCGAAGGCGACAGGTGATGCCTTCTCTGATGTACCTGTACCGGACCGTCAGCGAGCGCAGCGACGTCAGACTCCTCAGAGCGTTCTCTGGCAGGATGGTTTCTGGGTAATCCACCAGCTCCAGACTGGTCAGGGCCGGGCCGCCATACCGGGCCAGTCCTACTGTACCAAAGAGTCTGGTTAGGGTAACTCTACTATATCAGCTCAACCACCACTAGGACTGTCTAACTGGTCCCAGTTAACCCACTATGGACCTACCTGTCCTCTCACTAACTGGTCCCAGTTAACCCACTATGGACCTACCTGTCCTCTCACTGTCTAACTGGTCCCAGTTAACCCACTATGGACCTACCTGTCCTCTCACTAACTGGTCCCAGTTAACCCATTATGGACCTACCTGTCCTCTCACTGTCTAACTGGTCCCAGTTAACCCATTATGGACCTACCTGTCCTCTCATTAATTGGTCCCAGTTAACCCATTATGGACCTACCTGTCCTCTCAGTAACTGGTCCCAGTTAACCCATTATGGGCCTACCTGTCCTCTCACTGTCTAACTGGTCCCAGTTAACCCACTATGGACCTACCTGTCCTCTACCAACCTAGAACCTGTTTATTGTCTGATCTGAGGTGATTCAAAGAACCAAACACAAAACTAAAGTAACCCTACAATGTGTAAAACCAGGTCAGAGACATCTGGACCAGAACCCACAGACAGGTGACCTCACCTGGCAGCTGCGGGTCCGAAGGGCTGAGGTAGTCGTCGGGCAGCGGCTCTGACGGCTCCCCCCTCATGCCCCAGGACAGGTGTTGCAGCTTGTTCAGGTGCAGCAGCAGGTTGTGGAAGACTCCGCGGGGCACCGGTCGCACCGTGTCCAGGCCGTAGCCCTCCCCCTGCTGGTGGAACAGCAGGTACCGCAGGTTGCCCAGGTGAGACACCGCGTTGATGAACTGCACAGTGCACGGCAGCCGGACGTTGCACACGCTCAGGTGAGTCAGCCGCTCCCGCAGCTGCGCGGTGACGCTCTGGCCGAGGATAGGCTCGTCCCAGGTGGCGTTCCTCACCCCCACGTCCCGGAGCTCCGGGAAGCGGGCCAGGTGGTCCAGGTACTTCTCCTTGTACAGCCTTCCTCCGTCCACGAACACCACGGCGGTGAGCGTCGGCAGGAACTTGACGAGGCGCCGCCACTCCTTCCGCCGCAGGTGCCGCACCGCCACCCGGGTCAGCTTCCGGCGGAGCAGCGTGTCCCAGAAGCCGTAGGTGTAGCGGCGGAGGTCGGACAGGACGACGGTGTGGCCCCGCCACAGCGACGGGTGGTCCACCAGCTTCTTCAGGTGTCGGCAGCAGGTGCGCACGGTGTGCTTCTCCTCCGTGCTCAGGTAGCTGAACACGCACACCCAGAGCTCCGGGGGCAGCGGCGGCGGTCCGTCCATCGGTCAGTTAACGGCTAACGGTCCGTCCATCGGTCAGTTAACGGCTAACGATCCGTCCACCGGTCAGTTAACGGCTAACGGTCCGTCCACCGGTCAGTTAACGGCTAACGGAGCGGCCAGAGAACCGGGGAACCTCCGCTGTGTGACCGTGGAGCAGAGAATCCACACTGTGCCGGTTTGTCGCTGTTTACGTTACGACTCTTTCAGGAGCCGCTAACTGATGTTTACCGCAAACCGGCAGCGGCGTCGCGGCCTGATGATGTCATTTGTTTTCTTTCAATCTGTTAAAGTAAAATCTTTAAAACGTAAAAAAATGAAGAAATTCTTCTTAAAATAGGAAATGAAATTATCAGTAAAGTAACTTTAATTCGTTAGAGTCTGACAGTTAGTTCGGTAAAGTTGGCAAGATATTCACAGATTCGGACTTCCGGCATCAATAACTCATGAGATATACGTTGTAAAAACATAAACAATGCCTCTTTCAAATCGCTGTAAGCTAGACAATGTGCTACAAGGCCAGTTTTATCAAAAGTCGCTGTCTTTCAAGTTGCAGAAATAACATTGATGTCTATGAGCAGCCGGCTGTGCAACGAGTGAACAGGGACCGTCTGAAAATAGCAAAACCGCTGCAACAGCTAAGAGACAAATATTCAATTACTTAACTTTTATAGACTGTAGTGTCACCAAATTTACTGCAGCCATCAATTGTCTCCTGCTGGTCATACTACAAGTCTTGGTTTGATACTGAATACAAAATCTGAATTGAAAGGAATTTTTATTATTCTAATATTGTTTTATTAGAATAAATTCAATAACTTCCCTCTTGTTTACTGTAGCGCCACCAAAATCACTGGAGCCTTCAATTGTCTCCTGCTGGTCATACTACAACTCTTGGTTTGATATAAAAACATTTTTTTCATAATTTTAATGAATTTTATTATTTTATAATTATTTTATAAATCATAAAATTCAATAACTTCACTCTTATGTACTGTAGTGTCATCAAATTCACTGAAGCCATCAGTTGGCTCCTGATTGTCATGCTAAAACTCTTGGTTTGATATTAAATAAAAAATCTGAATTTTATGGAATTTTTGTAGTAAATAAAATTCAATCATTTACTCTTAAACACTGCAGAAAAAATAAACTCCATCCAACCATCAAAGGGTCCTACTGATCATACCTTCAGGTTTTTTCTCCCAAGTATTGTCCGTACAGTCCTTAACTTGGAAAATATTATTAGCTGTTTAACATTATGGTTTAAATGAATCAGTTAAGGCTGCAGCCTTGTAAGAAGGCATCTGACTGTCTTTCTTCCCAATCGTCAGTACTTGTGGAGACAGTCTAAACAGTTTAGTTTGGTATATTGGTGTTATCTGATCCTCTCTTTGGTGAGGAGTCCAAGTTCCATTACTATTCAGCATCATGTATTTGGACAAACAGGTGCACTGTGGATCTAAAAATATAGCCCCACATACATCAAGAGAAGAGCCATCAAAGCTAATTTACTCATAATCCTGAAACTTCACACACAAGCATGCACACTAAATAGTGTGCACAACTTCACATGGCAATAAACAACCCAAATAATTAAAATTCAGTTACTTTTGGTTATTAATGTTCCACAATCTACCAAAAAAATGGATGACCACTTTTAACTGTTACAAAAATATTTGAGATATATAACAACAATTTCTTTACTAATAAAAAAATCCTTAAAATCATGAAAAATATATATTAAATATCAAACCAAGAGTTGTAGTATGATCAACAGAGAGCCAACTGAGTTAGACAGAGTGTAATCATTTTACGTCCATAAGAGGGAAGTTCATGAATTTTATTACTAATAAAATAATAAGAAAATAAGAAAAAAAATCCTTAAAATTCAGATTTTTTATTTAATACCAAACCAAGAGTTGTAGTATGATCAGCAGGATCCAATTGATGGCTCCAGTAAATTTGGTGACACTACAGTGTATAAAAATTAAGTCATTGAATATTTGTGTCTTCGCTGTTGCAGCGGTTTTGAAAGACAGCGACTTTTGATAAAACTGGCCTTGTAGCACATTGTCTAGCTTACAGAGATTTGAAAGAGGCATTGTTTATGTTTTTACAACGTATATCTCATGAGTTATTGATGCCGGAAGTCCGAATCTGTGAATATCTTGCCAACTTTACCGAACTCTGACAGTTTACAGGATGTTTGTACACAACTTCCTGTTTCATTAAAAAAAACGGAAACATTTCATGAATCTCCCTCGGGATTAATTATCTATCTATCCATCCATCCATTTGACATAGGGGTGTGTGTGTGTGTGTGTGTGTGTGTGTGTGTGTGTGTGTGTGTGTGTGTGTGTGTGTGTGTGTGTGTGTGTGTGTGTGTGTGTGTGTGTGTGTGTGTGTGTGTGACCCTAACTAAACCTGAAAACGTCCAGCTGAGTTGCACATCGACCACAGAGTCCAAACGTTTGCATGTTTTGTATTTTTTCAGTTGTCGTTCAGTCGCTGCAGCAGTGATTCAGAATGCAGATTAACGGGTTTACTGTGAAATTACCTGCACAGGTGTGCCATAGAGCCACTCTCCTCCTGTGGTTTAATATTTCAGTGTAGATTCTTTACCTTTGTAAGCTGTTTTCAACTCTCCTTTATTATATTGTATTGGTACTTCCCTGGAACAGCTAACCCATTCAGAGCATGAAGTGTGTCTGATCTTTTCTTTGTGAAGTGTCTGTACGTCAGGAACACTTGGACTGAAAATCCAACAATCACAGCTGCTCAAACAGATTTTTATTTTTTCCCTTTGCTGATGTAAAATTAAACACAAATTACAAAAATTAACAACTAAAGCCGGTGATTTAGGACATGATGACGGTTGTCACAGATGGGAAATCAGCTGATTCATCCCATAAAACCAGACATCACACTGCCTCAGAGACACCAGCCTCAGATACAGAACTCCTACATTTCCCAAAATGCTTTTCAGACTAATCATTTACCTGCCAGTATATAGACAGACAGAAACATCGGATTTACCCAAATGAAGGGATGCAAAACATAAAGAGTCCAAACACCCACAGATTCATTCTTTAATTTCTGTTTGACCTTTTATTAGAACCTGTTTTACTGTTGAAGCTGGTTCAATGTTAACTGAAAAATAAAGTGAATGTTATTATTTTCTGCAGTTTTCTTCTCAATGAGTGAAGTTCAAACTGATTTACAGAAGAAACATCATGAGGAAAGAAAGTGAATTCAAATATTCAAGAAAACATTCTGAGATAATAAAAAACTTTAAAGTTACTGAGTCAAACATTTTACTAAATAAGGAACTATTTTTACTTTATTTTCATCATTTTGAATTTTAGATTTATTTTGTTCAGCTTTTTATCTCATTCTTTTAATGTTGAGTGAATTATTGTTTTGAGTCATGAGTTATTGTTTTACCTTTTATATCCATTTTCCATTTTGATGTCATCTTTTTTAAATTATCTCAGTCTATGAGGTTTTATCTCATGTTATTTATTACATCTGCATTTAGATTTTAAAGTCATAGGTTGGACTCTTATCTGTTTTCTTTTCATGTCAGTTTAGATTTAATGTCACAGTTTTGACTTTTTATTTCACTGCTTTGACATAAAGTCAAAATTTGGACTCATTGAAGTTAAAGTGAAAATTCTGACAAAAAGTTAAAACTTCAAAAATATGACTTAATGTTAATGTCTGCCAAAAATACTGTGTAAATTAAAAAAGTGCATTTGGTACTAATAATTTCAAACTTTTTTAACTTTTCATATCAAATTTCTGATTAATAAACCTTTTAGTTCCTTAAACTTAGTGAACTTCAAAAAATAATTAATGACTCAGTAAGTTCTGTTATTTCCAAAACGCAGACTTTTTCATATCTCCTTTATATTTTTGACTTTATTTCAACATTTTTATTTTTATCTCAGAATTTTGACTTATTTTGACTTTTAATTTTTTTTGCTGGTGGAAATGAGCTTCAGTACAAAGTTCCAGGTCTACAGGGTAACATGAAATCAGAAAATGTGAATTACTGCTCTTAGTTTGTAATTAAACTAAAATCTTGTCTGCCAGCATCCGTCCACACTGGATTCATTTTCAAAACAGAGTTTAGGACTTATCTGCAGTAAATCTGACAATGTTCAGTTTCATGTTTGGAAGAAAAAAAAATGCTGGAGGTTCAAACCAACAGGAAACACTCTAAATCCTAAATGATACTCTGTCAGAGTCGACTGTCTTCTGTCTATAAAAACCAAAACACTCAGAGAAATGCTGAACAGTTTCCCAGACTGAAGGTTTTAGTGAGGCTGCTGGAAAGTATCAGCAGGTATTTTAATATTTCACACAGAGACCCAGGAGTTCAACATTCATGGACTATTTCTATGTACAAAGACAAGAACATATTCATCAACTGTCCGTCGGTAGCTTCGATCGCTGCTCCTCAGAGTTTGTTCTGGTGTCCAAATGCTGTCTCAGCACCCACAGAGTCTGTTCAGTAGTCTTCCTAAAGGCAGATTCTGGTGTTGGAGTTCTTCTCCACTAAAACCGTGTTGGCGTCCTCTACTGCGATGGCGAGAACGTCAGGACCATCCAGCCGATCACAAAGTAGAACAGGAACACCGGGTACACCACCAGCGCCTTGCGGTTGGGCGGCTGGCTGTCGGTGAGGAAGGCTGTGGAGGCGAAGGTGGACCAGCCGAAGGACGCCGTGACCACCGCTAGCCTCACGGCGAAGCTGACCATCCCAGTACCGCCGAGCAGGACAAGCCGGCAGACGGCCATGGCCACCGTCAGAGGCATGATGCAGTAACCCAGAACACACAGGCTCTGGAAGAAGGAGATGGTGCCGCCCAGCAGCTTGGAGTTCAGGGTGATGATGATGGAGCCAAACCAGATGATGACGAAGACCTGAGACCCAGAACAAAACCAGAACGTGGTCAGAGGACTGTAAACTTTAAAATCCAGTGCAATGCTGTCGTTTTTAGCCGTTTATCACCTCCCTCACTTCATTTCATGGAGTCTAAAAGTCCACCAGTAGAAGTGCTTTTTTCACTTTGTGCTTCCTTTCCATCCCTGAGGTGGTTTACATTCTGGGTTTTTATGTCATCTACATTCCTTCATCAACATTTATGCTTTAACTGGTAGTCAGTGTATGTGTCTCTCTCTGGTAGTTTAGTGTTTCTGAGGTAGTTTTGTGTCTTTAAGATAAGATAAAATTTATTGATCCCACAATGGGGAAAGTTCACCGTTACAGCAGCTCCAAAGGAGAAAAATAGTTTAGAGGCAGTACAGAATAAATAGAAAGACACAGTGCAAAAACGCAGAGAACATTATATACACAGATGTTTGTTTGTTTGGGTTTTTTTTTTAAGAAGACTATTTACATGAGGTATTTATGGTGGTTTTGTGTCTCTTTATGGTAGTTTTGTTGCCCCTGTATGGTAGTCTTGTTGCCCCTGCCTTGTCGGCCCAGGAGGCTGCCTGCGGCCCCTCCAGCAACCCCTCCAGCAACCCCTCCTGGCTGTCAGTCCGTTTTGCAGATAATAACTAGTGAGTATTTCCTGTCCTGTTACTGGAGCTGCGCAGCACCAGGGACCGTCCTGCCGCAGCGACCTCCGCTTCGACCCTAACTCTAATCCCAACACGGTTCTACCCTAAACCCTAACCCGGTCCTACCTCAGCGAACTGCGGTCCTCCCTGGTCGTCGCTGTCGGCGGCTCCTCCCTGCAGCAGCAGAGCCAGGGTGACGCAGAGCAGCAGGGGGCCCCACAGGTCCCAGTCCCGCAGCAGCGCGGAGCTCCGCTTCGGGTACAGGACGTGGACGAACTTGTTGCCCACGGCCCGCAGGTCCCGCAGGATGGTCTCCTTCACCGGCTCGTCCAGCGTGGACAGCTCGTCGTCTCTCCTGGAGGAGCCGACGGGCACCGAGATGTCCCCCTCCACCGGGATGTCCTCTGAGATGGAGACGTCGGACAGCCCGGCGAACGGCCTGCTGTCCTCCGCTGCCGCCATTATGGAGCTTTTAAAGACTGTTTCGGTTCCGCAGCAGCCAGCAGAGCTCCTGGAGCTTCAGAGGAACCACACTCCGGCTGAAGCCACCAACTAAACCAGTGAGACCAGTTTCTGGAAAACAGTTTAGGTCCGGGTCGACCGACCGCTGCTCCACGTCAGCTGAGGATTGTTTACTTCCGCTTTACGCAACAGACGCACACGTTTCACCGTGACGTGTCACGTACACCCGCCGTACAGGAAACGTTTTCTTCGTGAATTTTATAGAAATTTAACTCAGAATTTCTGCGTTTTTTGTGACTTTTGTGATCATTTCAGTTAGCAGTGTTCGTCTTTTTACACCAGCAGGTCTGCTTTTATGCTTTTTCTAAGTGTTTTATTTGGATTATTTTATTTTATTGAGTTTTTTTGGGGATTATTTTCTTGTATTATTTGTACAGTTTTGGTATTTATTGGGCGTCTTGCTCCCTGTAATTTTCTGTCAAATGCAGTAGATAAGATACAAGATAAGAGATAAAATAATCCTTTATTGCTCCCCACGCCAGGGGAAATTCACATTGTTAAAGCAGCAAATAAACGTAATAATAATTGCAATATGTACAAGGATGAAAAATTAAAATGAGCATATACAGTATTGACACACTGGAGACAACAGCAATATAAAGTGACTTGAAAATAAATGTAAAATTGCAAAGATGCAGCAGTGCAGAGTTTGTTCTGGTTGAGATAATAATAATAATAATAATAATAATAATAATAATAATACATGACATAAGTCTGGTTTATGCTCCCATCAGCCAGTGGTGCTGATGACCTATCATAGGGTGGAGGTCTGTTTGAAGCCTCCAGCAGTGGGTCAGAGTCCATGATGGACGTGACCTTCTCCACCATCCTCCTCTATGGAGTCCAGAATCTCCTGACCTTCTGTCCAGTCAGCAGACCACCACAGAGTCAGAGAATGTCCGGAGCAGAGTCCTGGTCTCTCCAGAGGTCCTCAGTCTTCTGCTTTCTTCTCTCTTTTGCTGTATTTCTGCAAATTTGTCACTCATAAACATTTCAAATCTTCAGAGTTTAACATTTTAAATTTACTTTAACAGCTGGGAAAAATGGGTTCAAAGCGGGTTAACAGCATCGTAGCATGATCAGTTCTTTGCTAGTAAAATCAGCTCAATGTTCACAGATCAGCCTTAAAGTCACCTGGAAACAGGTGCAGCACAGTAATGTTGGACTCCCATTTTACTGCACCTTCAGGTGATGTCTCCTGTAGCTACATGGACAACATGTTCTGAATCACCTGGACAGAGTATAGTTAACGATGCAAACAGGTGAGTCAATCAAACTAGAATAAATTCATTTCTCCCAACAGAAGAGTGAACCTGGAGTGATGTCAAATCAACAGGTGAACTCTGAACACACCTGAGCACTAAATAAATAAAATTACAAGAGCAAACCAGGAAAAGGAGCAAACAACACTTTGGCTGTAAAGTTCAAAAATCTCTATTGTCATGTTTTGTAGTGACTCCCAGCTACAGGTAAAAATAGAAGAACACTAAAAAAAATCCTCAGAGGACATAAACAGAATTAGAGCAGATTCACCTCAGAGATCAGAAACAAAAACTGTTTATTTAGTGGAGAAATTCTCACATGCTGCAGAAAACTATCATTACAAATTCTGTAAAAATAAAAAACTCCAAAATGATTCTAATTATAGCAGATTGATGACTGATGAGTGAGTGACGCTGACACACCTGCTCAGGTGAGCTGTATTCACCTGGATCACCAGGGTCCTAGTGCCCCCAGCCACATCCATCAGTCAGAACCAAACTGATCCGGTTCTGTTAGTCCTGCAGCTTTAGACCGGTTCTGTTAGTCCTGCAGCCTTGGACCGGTTCTGTTAGTCCTGCCGGGCTGCAGCCTTGGCCCGGTTCTGTTGGACCCGCTGATCCAGAGCCGTCAGGAAGCGGAAGCTGAGGTGGAACTGCAGCACGTCGCAGACTTTGGACCAGAAGTGTCCGGTGAGCCGCTGGAACAGCCGGTACCGGGCCAGCTGGTGGTCCAGCAGCTTCAGCACCACGAAGCCCGCACAGGACAGCACGGCCAGCAGCAGAACCGTGCGCGTGCGACGGTCCCCGTGCTTGAGCTGCAGCCGAACCGCCGCGTGCACGGCCAGGGCGACGTGCGCGCCCAGAGCCGCCTCGAAGCCCCGCGCGTGCAGCAGTGTCAGTCCGTAGCTCAGCAGCGAGCACAGCTCCAGCGCGGTCCCGTGCGCGGCTCCGTGGGCGCCGCTCCATCGGCCCGGAGGCTCCTCGATGTACCGGATCCACACCCGAACCCACGCGAAGATCGGTAGCGTGAGCCACTGGTCGAGCACGGCGGGAGCGCGCCGCAGCACCGTCAGGCGCGTCCACTGCACGGGCGCGTAGACCAGGGCCATGAGCGCGAACACCTGCCTCATGTAGCGGCTCCGGTCGGGTTCGGTACCGATCCGGTTCCACAGCAGCCAGTACAGACCCACGCAGATATAACCCACGTTCACCAAGCAGTTACACGGCATCGCCAGGAACGCGGGCAGAGCGTTCACGCGCTTCTCCGCGTAGTGACCCGGGTCCAGGTCCACCAGAACCGAGTCAAACAGGCCGGTGTTCACCAGAACCACGCAGAGCAGGAAGGGCAGCGACACGGACAGCAGAGCGGCGAACATCCCGGCAGCTCGAGGGAAAATATCTGGAACATTTAAAGTCTTAATATCTGGAACTTTGAGTCTTATCTTCTAGAAGTTCTGCTGCTGAAACTCACGATCTAAACTCACAGCTGCTGATGTTATTGTTCCGGGTTTCAGAAACACGTGATTGAAATGGAGGGTTTGGATTGGCTGCTTGCCTCTCCATAGACTCCTGTCAGCAAAAAGAAGTATAAAGCGTAATATTGATTTTATTTAATGTCAGTAATATGAATAGCATATGTAGCACACCTGAATGAGCTACTCGGTGGGTTCTGCAAGTAAATTTCCCTTCAGCTGTTTTCTGTCAATAAACGCTGTTGAATGAATCTGAATCAATCATAAAACTTCATTCTGTTGCTCACAAACAGTAAACTCCATCTGCTGGCGGAAAGCAGTTACTACACCAGCAATAGACCATGAACATACTCCAGCTGGATCACAACAA